>CM074814.1:1925772-2028204 GCA_037447605.1 Zygnema circumcarinatum
CCCTCCTCCCCCTCCTCCTCCTCCCTTAGCGCGCCCTTGTTCTCATGTTGGGGCGCAGTCGGTCCATCTCGAGCGAGGCCATCACGGCGGTGCAGTGGCACGCGAGCCTGCAGGTCCTGCTCACGCTCTCCCGTGCGGGCGCGGTCCAAGGATGGCGCGCGCGCGTGCACCAGAACGCGGCCTACGAGGGGGCCGGAACGCACTTCTTCGAGCAAGCAGGTGACTGGCCACTCAGCTCCCTTTCCCCTTATTTCATGTGAAACGTTTTGGGATCTCAGGCTTTTGGTACTCTAGCTAAGTGGGGACCAACCAAGGAAGCGAGACTAGGAAGAGTTTCACACATGTCGGAACATTAGATTATTGGAATGGGTGTGAACCAGCGATGGGCGGAGCAGCCAACCATTGGCAATGGCTGGAACCATTGAATTCAATGGTCGCGAACCATTGGAATGGTTTGAACCATTTGACTTAAGGCCCAGCCAACCATTGCCAATGGTGTGAACTATTGGATTCCATTGTTGCCAACCATTGCCAACGGTTCCTATCACAGGCGTAGGACCTGGTCAACCATTGCCATGGTCGCAACCATTCCAATAGTTTCGAAACAATAGATAGCCAACCATTGCCCAACAATTGTTGGCCAATGGTTGCTGTGAAGTGTTGAACCGTCTTGGTGCATTCTTGTTGGGATGGGAGAGGGCGTACGATTCTGGAAAGTTTCGATGTTTTAATGGAAGGTCTGATCGAATCCGATTGTTGCGTGTACCCTCTACAGTTGGCCACATTTTTTAAGGGTGGAATCTTCTTTGGAGGGGTGCAGATTTGGAGCAGCTCGATGTAGCACGCATCCTGAGCAGGGACATGAACCGACGTGTTGGCTCCACACAACGAATTAAGGACTTCCTTTTGCATCCGCGACTCAATGTTGCCACATTGCTCTTTGCGGTATGGGCAACATGGAACTTCACAAAGATCACCAACCTGCACTTTTTACTAGCCCTGTTTAGCCAGTCAGGTCCAGATAGCACCCGCCGACAGGATGTCTCACGTGGCTCGTCGCGGCTGACAGATTCCAGTGTGTGCTCGGATTGGTTGTATTGTGTGATGCAGAAAAATTCGCAGACTGAGGAGGAAAGCGGGGCAGAGAACGGCAGCTTGAGCTATGAGAGCCGCAAGATGTTGACGGCAGTGCTACAGGCGGCGAGGGGCTCAGCGGGTGAGGACAGGGGAAAGCAATGCATTCTCTTTGAGCGGGTGAAAATGCCTCTCAAGGGAGAGGGGAGGGTGGTAAGCGCGGTAAGCGGTAAGGTTAGCTTATAGGTTTGAAGTTGGAGGTTTCGAGGGTTTTTCGAGGGTACATTTCGGTCTCTCAGTATTGCAAAGTCCACTGCCTGTGGACTTGCTCTCATGTCATGGGCTTCGGTCAGAAGGGGCTATTTTTAAATTCCATCGAGTTTGTTTTCTTGTATTCTCTATCGCCTCCACTCCCTCACATGTTTCTGTAGCATTTGATTTTTTCTTTCAATGAGCCCAACTGAACCAGCAACAATTGGACGAACCGCATGCACATGTACAAGCAGTTTTTCTCAGCACATGTGACCTGCAACAGATGAATTTTCTTAACAAACTTGTTGGACAACCTTTCTATTCATTAGGGGTAAGGGGGGAACTTGAAACAGGCGCCTCTCAGAAGGAGAAATTGGCCAGCCTTGGCACTGCGGGACTGCTATCTGAGCAGCAGCTTCAGCAGCAGCTCATCTTGCATCGCGGGCAGTCTAAGTACGTGATATCATATCTAAGTACAGAAGGCAAAGGTGATGTAGAGACTAAGCCCCAGTTCCAACTTTTAATCGAACATTTTTTTAATTCCCATCAACTACAGAATAATGATGAAGGGTGTGGATCTAGTCACTCTGAATAGGAACAATGACTAGTTTGGGGAGAGGAGGACGGCTGTTGATTCAAGAACCTAATGTTCTTGGAGCTTTCATTTGTTTTCTTTAACTAAGTAGATATTGATTGTGGCAAGGTTTGCTTGCCTTATCTCAAGGGGAAAATCTTGGTCTTATTGTTTTTGCATTTCACAACAGAATAACTCAGCCAACTGCTATCGACTTTGCACGAAGGGCCTTTCTTTATGGGGTGAGAAACAGTTTTCTGAACCGAAGCCTTGTTATGGCATCCTCGACCCGAGCTTTTGTCCGAGCATATGGACAGTCCTGCTCTTTCCCAATGTTCACCCAAATGGTAGTTCACATACCTTGTCTTTGCACTTGTTCAGACCACAAAACAGTTCAAGGAGAGGGGAGAGGCTGTTCAGAGCCTGCCTTTGCTGGCCATTGCTGACCCCATCGAGCCCCTCCATGACCTGCCAGTGTGTGAGGTGAGGCCTCCTCTTCTCAACCTTCTGCATAGCCGAAAATTTGGTTTGTTAGTCATGTTAAGGCTGGCCTTTCAGCTCTACCCAAGGCCTTTCCTATCATTTCATCCTAACGGCTTAACGCGTCCGCCAAAGCATATAGGTCGTTAAAACCCAAGTCACAGATCCTGTCAGTTTGCAACTCTTGGTCTTATATAATGGGCCGATTGGCTGGAGGTTCTCAGCCCTTCCAAGCAGATCTCCGCTTCTTCAACTCCGAGCAAGGCATCTTTGACTACCCCTCCCGCATCATTCTCATGGATGGCTGCAACCTCCTAAGCTACACTCTCGCAGGGGCCGCCTCCCCTCTCACTCTCCTAAAGAAACTTCCACCCATAGTAAGTCACATTCCCATTCCGAGCCTATTTTCGGGCCGTGGGGCCTTAGATCGTGTTCTCCTTACTCAGTCGTGCTCCTTGTTAGTCCACTTATCTCAGATTCTCATGATTTTTTTTTGTCTGTTCTTGGTTTATTACTTCCTTTTCTTTGCAGACAAAGGCGGGTGCTCAGCGGATTCCCCGGCATATGGTTTATAGCAGCAAGCAACAAGCTTTTCTTATATTTTTCGACTGCAGGGGAGGACCAGGAGAGGTTATTGTATACCGCTATCTTGACATCAACGAGCCTTATGGAGAAGGATTGAGCACCATGGCAGGTCAAAATCAGGCCAATTGAGAGCGATTACACTGCTCGAAAATGTGCATCTGAAGGCGGGCAATTGAACACGAATCAAATAGGGGAAAATTGCTGACAATGTGGGCTGAATTCTGTCTCCATTGTAGTGCAGGTCTCCTTGGAAGAGATGGGTGCTGGACGGGAAAGCATGAGAGCCAGTTTGCAGTATTGGAAGATGATGGGTACGGACTCTCCATTCACAATCTTGAGAATGCGAACGTTCCGGAAGTCCCGCCGGAAGAAAAGGTGGTCCCTAATGGGGTCACTCAACGGGACCCACTTGATGAAAACGACTTTGTCAACAAAAATATTTTCAATTATGGGCAGCAGTTCGATGAGCAGACGGACGGCGGGGAGGACGACGACAAAGGGGGACCGGTACAGTTCATGTTTGACACGCCTGTCCAGCGCATATTCGGGACTCCCTTGGGTAAGAAACGCCATATGATAGGCTCAGCCGGATTAAACAAGAATACTACTGGTTAAGGCCTATTAGTGAGGCAATGTAATACTGCACCTTTGCACATGGATGTGGGAACTTTTTTTTATCTTGTCCTGCTTGGCACTAGGAAGTTTCTATATGTGCAATCTCTTGTTTATGCCAAGATCTTTCTATCGGAAAAGTTAGGACTAAGAAGGTGAAAGACCATTTTCCTTGTGCAAATAAATAAGTTACCACGATAGATCACATTTTTTTTGTTCCAGGCTTAAGAAGGGGAGTATGCAGCTGATGATGTCAGTTCACAAGCAATCGCATGCAGCAGAGAGTAGTTACTCATGGACCAGTCCTAGCTCTCCTTCAATTAGTTTTTGATCCGTTCTCCCTCTTTCAATTTACTCACTACCTGCTGCTGAACTTCTTGGACTTTGTTTCCATCCAATGCTCGCTCGCTCTCTTTTCTGGTCTGCTCGAGCAGCTCCCTGTCTCAATGACCTTTTGACCTCTGATCAATGACCTCTTTTCCCTCTCTGTAAGTATTTGACAGTGACATCTGCTCTACTTCTGATCTACTTCCTTCCTTGATGGGTATATGTCCAGCTGGCACTCTCTTATACGTCTCTGCCGGCAGCCATATGGGTTTGGTGGAGGCTTACTCCAACGAGTACGGACGGCCCGGGGGTGACTTAGTGGATGCGGGAGGGGCGGTGGTTTTGAACACAAAGAGGAGGGCGGGCAGACACGTGAAGCTGCAGCCGCTGGAGGTGGTGCTGCAGGTGGGTGAGACAGAGGCAGATATATATACTCCCGTCAAGGGGTAAACCATGTCGGCATTGGGAAAATTTGCGGCTGCATTGTCTGCTTTGCAGCAATTGTAGGGCTGGGAGGGCGTGCTTTCATCGCTTGCCTTTCGTTGCCTTCTTTGCTGTTCGGAGCTGCTGTGCTGTGTTTGTGGTACATCTTGCTTTATGCCATTGCTCAGGAATTTCAGTCCTTTGGCCTGCTTGCCAACCAGGACCTGGTAGAAGTGAAAAATAACACTGTTGTGGCTTAATGAATAGCCGAGAAAAACAGGTTCTTTCAGGGTAGACGAGGAAGAAAAGTTCAAACTTTCTTGCCAAGCCAGATAGCCTTTGTTTTTTTTTTTTTTTGTGTATTCCCTTAGATTGCCATACTTGTCATATATGAGCTCAGACTGTGGCCTTCCAAGAGCTGTGTGCAGGTCCGCTGGCAGGAGAAGCCCGATGGGGCAGTTGCCGGCGTTATGAGCACCCACCGAGTGATGATTGTGTCTGCTCGAATGGAGGTTTTAGCGAGCAGTGCGGCCACCTTAGACCAGGGCTATCCTCCCATATCCACTTAACGAGGAGACCCTGCTTCCTTTCTGCACTTTTTAGAGCGCGAAGGGGCTATTTCTATGATAGAAAGTCCCTCGTTTTCTGCAAATTGAAAGTGGGAATTGGGAAGCAGTGATAGGAAAGAGGGACTACGAGATTCTTGCTGCCGATCATTGTCTGCTAGTGTGCTGTTCGCATCAGTTTGCTTCCGCCTTTTTCCTTGACAGACAATCTACTTCCGTTCAATTTTGTGGGTTGGCCCTTCCCTTTTCTTCTCGACAGCGACGGCGGTTGCCATGCTCGGCTGGGACAGCGTTGTACGGCCTCTCCTCACAATTGACAACTCAACTGCGGGTACGACTTGCCCGCGTTTTCAAACCCCACCAGTTGGTGCCGCACTTTTTAATTCAGCCGCAAACGTAACTCCCTTCTTTTTATCCTGCTGTGCCTACTCGTTCATCAAAATCCCCAAGTCCCGTGAGCAGAACACGTTCTCTCCTATTTGCAAACATCAGTGTGTGTCTCAACCCAAATCAATGCTCGTTATCGGATTGTGTCTATGCTAGGACCCCTTCCTTCCCTGATTGTTTACCATCATCAACGCATGCAGTGATTGTCGGTGTGTTGAACGATCGCGTTCTGTTGGCTCAGCGCTGCGAAGGGGGAGAGGGAGGGGGAGGGAGGGCTGCGGGAGTGGAGGTGCGAATGCGGCTGCTAGGGTTGCTCGAACCGCTCCTACTGGGATGGGTGACCCTCCTGCAGGCGCAGGGCCCCGATCCTGCCGTCGATCTCCACGAGATCACCTTTCAGCTCACTTCACGGTATAGCAGTGTTGACTCACAAGGGAGTGTTGGGACTTTCTGCCATGTGGGTTCACGTTTTCATGGTTTTTAGGTTTTTAAAAATTAGCAGGTAATGGTCATAAAGCATAACTCATGGGACCGCCCTCGTTCAACAACCTGCAACCCATCTACGCTATAATCTCCCGGTCATGCGTGTGTTTTGATTGTGAAAAGACTTGTTTATTCTCACGCTCCTTGAGATTCATTGGTAAGAGAGAGTGAGGGGCTTTGGCGGGGCTCAGGTTTGATAGCCAAAGAACAACTCCACGTCTCGTGGAGACGCTCAGCCGTGGACCTCCCATCTGCAGTGATCTCGCAGTGGAGCTCGCCCAATCAGGGCCACAGTTCACACAGGTTCAAACTCATCCTTTTAAATGCCTTTTAATAGCAGCACATAGGTCTTGTAGAAGGTGGACGATGCTGCAATCATATCATTTCTCTGCAGACAGCTTTTTGGACTCAAATAATATCGCTCTACTTGAGCTTATAAAGATGGCATTTTTGAAAAAGTGTTCGTCCTACTCTAGTGCTTTTGCCACACACCAAAGCTAACTGATTCTGGAGATTAGCATACGAGATGCAAAACCTGAAAGTATTGGCATTGTTGTGTGAGTGAAAGAATGGGCAGGGTAAGAGGTAATTTCTGAGGCATATTTTCCCTGCTGCTGGGCGGGCAGGAGCTCCGCTGTCTGTGCGCCATAAGAGCGCGCAAATTTGAAGTCGCTTTGCAAATTCTCAAGGACGAGTTTTCGCGCATGCCGGAATACCCGCGCTGTCCGCCCAATTCCCGCCTCTTCCTGCGATTCCGGGACTTGGGCAATGCCTGCATCAAGTAATGCTCTCAGACAATCCTTGAAAACTCTTACTTACTGCATTCGGTCTAGTTTACGAGGACTATCTCTTTGCTAGCCTCCCCACATTTCGTGACTATAATAAGAGCATAGCGGCAATCTGCCATTGCGCAGCCATTTTGGAGGGCCACAATATGGAGAATTGTGGGAAACACGTTATAGAGGCCTGTCTGTCCTTTTTGCACAGTCTATACATAGCAAGGATAAGCTGATCTGCTATGCATGAGTTCTGGTCAACATTTGTGGCTTACATATTTGTATATGGTTTAGGTATGGCCAATTTGACAAAGCAAAGGAGGTCTTCAAGTCTATCAGCGACTCCGAGAGTCAGTTTGACCTTTTCCTCGCCCACATGAACCCCTCTGCTCTTCGACTTCTCTCTCAAACACTGGAGGAGAGTGGGGAAGACTCTGAACTTCGTCGTCAGTGTGAGCAAGTGCTGTTGGTTCGCTCCGCAGGTTGGAGCCAAGGAAGTGCGTTTATGGCCCTTGGGGGCGAGACTTTGGCTCCAAGGGGGGCAGAGTGGGGGGGGGGGAATTGGCCCTTAAAAACTGTCCCAGAGGAAAGCAAACCCTTTCCAAAATGGGAGCTTGCAGGCACAGAGATAACTGCATATATGAGAACGCCATCTGGTGCGATTCCGGTCATCACACCTGACAGTATTGGTGTGTACTTAGGCACAGAAAAGGGTAAGGGCACAGTGGTGGAGGTGCAGGGAGTGGACAGTAAGAAGTTTGGGACAGGATCGGCCGACGATCCATTTGGGTCTGGGAGGAAAGCCAAAAATTTGTCTCCGGAAGATGTGGATGCTGCTGCTGTTGCAGCCTTTTTGGGAGGGGCAGAGGGGGCAGGGCCGGGCAAAAGTAAGCTTCAGAGTATGGCGGATGAAGAGGCAGAGGATATTGAAGCAACAGAAGAGCAAAAACGGGCAGAAGCAGAGTTCAAACGGGGCATTGTGGCGACTGGAAGTGACAGCGACGACGATAACTCATCACCCGCATTGTCTGGAAAGTCAAAGTGGGCTCTACGTATACGTGAAAAGGTGAGTTTATCGAGCCTTCATCATGCATAGGTGAAGATTTGCTTGAGCGATGCATAGATGACTGACAGCAATATATGAATGAGGTGAAGTCTGCGGGGCTGTCTTGAAGTACGCAAATCCCTCCCTTATCCTGCACCACTAATGGTAAAAATCGTCCACTGCTTGCAGACACCCTTGGATGGGGCAGTCCGCGACTCCATCGATGTGAAGAAGATAAAAGATATCACAAGCAGCTTCAAGATCGGAGAGCTCCATAAGACAGGCTCAACCAAGGTCTCCTCCTCTGCTTCGAACACAGGAGCATTTCCTCCTATAACCGCACCACTTCCCACTAGCAATACAGATGGCCCACCTGCCCTTTTTCCTCCTCCTGTCCCCTTTCAACCCATATGGGGTCCTTCGCCTGCAGAAATTTCTCAAAGCACCCAAAGAGGGGGAGTTCCCAGCCAAGCTGTTGCTCTCGGATATGCTCAGCCTCAGTATCCCCCCGGAGCTGCTCGTCCTCCTCCCGACCCACGTCTCCCTCAGAGCGGCATTCCCTTAGGTGCTTCTCAGCCTGTCTACCCATATACAAGCCAAACCCCTGCCCAAGGATTTCCAACAGAATTGTCATACTCTGCAGGAGGGGCCCAAGTGCAAGGATCATCACCCTTCCCTCCATTATCAGCAGGCAGCCAAGTTTTTGGGGAAGGAGCATTTGTGGCTCAGCCAGGCAGTAGTAGCGGCCAAGTGGGCCCTGCTCCAACCCAACCTTCCCCTCCTACTACCACTCCCTCTACCAACCCACAGGCAGACCTGCAGCAGGGAGGGCTCCCCCCCCCATATCCCTCACAGACTCCTCTGCAGGCTCTGCACTCTCAAGATGCGGACCTGCAGGGAGGAGTCCCTCCCACAGGCCCTCCTTCAGAGCCCTCTCCCTCTCAAGATTTTGGAGGGCTCCTTTCAGGCAGCGCTGCAGGGCAGGTTGGGCCTATTGAGGGGTCTCAAAGGAGGTCGGCTTCCGCCGGCTCGTCTGCATTGCCTGACGATGTGGTCGACCTTGGGCCCATTATGGGAAGGTCTTTGCCTCCTGTGGTAGTGTCAAGCTCGCCTTCAGTGGATTTGGGGCCATTGGATGCACTCAACATTGCTTCTGAAGAAGAAGCGGTGCCTGCAAAAGTGACAGCTGGCCATGTGAGTGTGGGCAGTCATGCTGCCGCAAACTGCATTGCAACTTTTGAGGTTTTGGGTTCCGGGCAGGAGCTGCCTCGAACTTTAGGTGGTCACTTACTTTTTGTCGCTAATTTTTATCATGTAACGGAAGGGGCAAGTATGAGATTTGGAACATCGGTATTTCTTCTAGGCATTTTTGAATTCTGAAGCTCTTGTAACACAGCGGCCAGTGAAGAATTTTGTAGGCGAAACAACCTTCTGCCAGCATTGTGTTTTCGTTTGTGAGGCAAGTGGCTCCATAGTGGCTAGCCTGTTAATCTCGCGGTTGGTCTATGGCCCAAATCCTGAAAATTGTGGTAGAGTATACAATCTAACTTTCTCTGAGGTGGCCCATAACCACTGTTCCTGTTTGTGGCTCTGCAGGTGCCAAGAGGGGCAGCTGCATCGCTATGTTTCAAGGCAGCACTTATACATATCGAAAACAATCGATTGAATGACGCCCAGGCATGCCTTGACGAGGCATTCCTCGCCCTGGCAAAAGATCGCTCTGTGGGGAAGGATATCGGCCAGCAAGCAAAAATTTGTGCTCAATACAAAGTAGCGGTGCTGATCTTGCAGGTGGGTTGCTGTTATGCCAATGTCTCTCCAAGCTTTGAGCGGTTGGCTCGTCTCTGCGTATGTTCATTGGTTGAGGGAATTTTGCCCTTTTGTCTTTCCCTCGAGTCAGTCCCTCCCTTCCTCGTGTGAACCGTAAGTGGTCCGTTCGACTGCTTGTCTCAATGCATCCATAACTCCTGAACAACATCACATGCGATATAAAGATTCAATTTGATCCACCCGTGGATACGGAACATGTGGAGCTTTCAACACTCCTGCTCACCTGACCAAGCGAGCAACAGCTGATTGACTTGTTAGTCTCTACTTCTCGGTGGGTTGATCTATCTCAGGAGACATTACGGCTGCAAAAGGCGGAGGGTCAAGGGGCGATGGGGGCAAAGGAGGAGCTGGCCCGCCTTGCCCGCCATCTCGCTTCTCTGCCGCTGCAGGCCAAACACCGCATCAGCTGCATACGCACTGCCATAAAGCGCAATATGGAGGTGCAGAATTGGGCATACTCCAAGAAACAGCTCGATCTGCTGCTCTCCAAAGCGCCTCCCCAAAAGCAAGCAGAATTGCGCGCACTTGCAAAGTGAGTTCTGCAGAGATCGGCCCTCCCCGTTCTACCTCGTGAATGGCTTTTCTTGTGTGCTAACAAGCGTTGTTCAAGCATATTTTTAGTTGGCTTTGACCGTATAGCGTTCCTTTGAAGGGTTCTCTAATCCTTTATAGTTCCTTAGGTGTGACCTTGGTGGTGGTCCTTGAGGTTGGGCATGATGCACATCATAGATTGCGTAGTAAGCCTTTGAAATTCGCTCATCACCAAATAGGATCAATCAAAAGCTCAAAGGTAACCGAATACAGTGGAAGTAGAAAACGTCTGCAGTGCGCAGCCACTTAAGTTCTCTCCAAACCCCTCGTCCCATAATGGGCAGAAGCCGCAAACCTCGCATACTTCCTTCTGCTTTGTGCTTCATTAGTGCAGTCAGAGACTTTTTTGTAGCAGGACCGTCTCCTGTCTTCACTGCTTGGGGTTTTGACATACCTGTTCTGAAAAAACCTCCCTTTCTCTGCGTGTGCTTGCTGTGTGTGTCAAGTGTCTGCACGCAACGTGGGCTGACCAATCGCACCATCAACGGCGACGAAGACGCTTCTCAGTTCTGTGCGCAGACGCTCCTGAAGCTGCCAACCATTGGGCATGATAGCTGCGACACGTGTGGATCTAACTTCTCAGCAATTGCTAGTCCGGGCTGCCCCGTCTGCGGGATGGGCATTGTTCGGCGATCAGATGCTCGGCCTGGAGGGTACATGTCGCCCTTTTGAGGTGACCCAAGGCAGATGCACAGCATTAGCTTCAGGGCAGCATTCACAGCCTAAGCTGCGTTAGTTTGCGTATATGATGTTAAGGGTCGGATGACCCAGCATAGGAGAATAAATTTGAGAAGGCGGTCCCATGCAGCAGAAGCACGTGTGGTTGCAATGTAAACAGTGGTTCGGAAAACGCAAAGAAGAGGTCAGTAGGGATTGTGCATAGAAACTCCGCAGCATGGGGGTGGCAATCCTATGCATGTGATGCTCCCACGGGATCTTGACGACACAATACCTTTGTTTTTTGAAGAGAAGAGTCGATTGCGGATGTAAAAGGAGATTGTTTCATTAAAGAGTGATGGAAGGGCAGGGTCAGCACTGAAATATGGCATCTTGGGACGTTCGTGGAGAAGAGCATTGCAGTGATGGGCTCCATCCTTTCTTACAATTCACTTTGTGATGTCATTGTATAGTCGATACTTCCTGTGCAGTTCGTCCATGAACTCGATACTCAGTACAACATGTGAACATGTGATCATGTTATGCTTTTCAAATGTTTTTTTTTTTAAAGGAGAAAGGGAGGCAAAAAGGGGCCCAGAACAAAGAATGTAACTGTTTTTTATATTTTACAAGCCCCCCAGCATAGGCACAATATGCCATTAAGTTTTGTAAAAGGAACAACTAGCAAAATCCGACCCGCTCAAAAAGAAAAGTAGTAAAGTACAAGTTATGCACAAGAGCTTCTGCTGGATATTACAATCAACTGATACATGTAGTGACGTAGTGCTCGCCCCAAATGTTGGACAAAAAAACAACTGCCCTTTAGATAAAGGTGTGCTCCTTTTCTTCCGTTCAGACAGGAAATTTCGTTGTACAGGTAATCAAGAAAAGGAGAAGTACGTGGTATACTGTTCATCTCGCATAGCAGAAATGGGCATGAGCAGGAAATCCTTTTCGTTACCTGGAGCCACGAAAGAAATGTTGTTGTATGTTGCGAGGCCCTTACGAACTATGAAGCTGCTGAGGTGAGCCGTCTCGCCTCCTGTAACCAAGCCGTCAAGATCTTCCGCAATCTTCAGAAGACTCAATGAATGGCCTGAGGCCCCGCCATTCAGCTTCCGCATGGACAGGAAGTTCCCAGGCAGATCCGATGCTTCAAAAGATACAGCTGCCTCGCTGTTGATAAGGCCCTGTCGCACATGAAATGCTGCAGCATGTCGGACTCCTCTCGGCTCACTTGAGAGGGAAATTGTCATGTCGTGCCGATCTTCAGAGGCGGCATTGCTCTCTATGTTCGTGGCATGTTTGAGCTTCTTGATGAAAGTCAAAGGCTGACCCACTCCGTTATGCCCCAAGTACAGTCCTGGTCGAGAAAACACTTCCAGCAAGACTGTCTTGCCAATCAATGTCTGCCAATTCAAAACATCAAAATCACTATGCATATATTCAGCTCGGCGATGTCTGTCTGACTCATGTGCGTCGCTCCTTGGCGTTTGTAATCTGCCAATTGACACGATCCGGAAAGTTGCCTCCATGGCTTCTTGAGTCCCATCCTCTGGAGTTGGCCAAGCTTGGACCTCACCGATCTCACCACCCACATCACAATACCGTAAGATCGTCCCCTTCATGTCGGCAGTAGCTCCACTCACGCTTCGTATATGCTTCACTGCTGGAAGTGACAACTCGAGAGTTACGAGTGCAGCATTCGCTGATGGAGGGATGGGAGTGAGCCATTCGGAGGGAGTGGCAGGATTGAGACCCAATGCCAGGCTGCTCGCCCGGGGAGTCAAACCCACCAGTACGTGAGGGCCAAAGAGAATAGCACGCATAGTAGAATACTCCTTACGGTCATCTGCAGTGCCCCACAGGAGACATGCGAGTGCAGCCCCACAAGATGCTGAACAAAGAAAGCCAAAGAGAGCTGTTCAAGAGAAGGAAACAAACCGGCAACACGTGCATGGAAGCTTTTTCGGATAAAAGTTTGAAGGTCTGAAAAGTTCTAATACAGTGGATTCGGCAGCCCCTGAAAGGGAGTCAAAATTTGTATGAAGACTGCCACGGAATGCATTGGCTGGACGCAGATGAATCCCACCTTCAATAGCTTCTGTGCGCAAACTAATGGGCAGTGTTAATTGGAGCTGATCTCCACTGTTCCAAACCCGCCGGAGCTTCAAGAAATTTCCTGAAGGAAACGAGAATCGAGGACATGAGAAATTGTCTTTTTTTAAGACCTGTAGTCGACATGGCCGGCTGTCCTGATTGCTGAGAAGGGACATCTGTAGCAGGAAATGAGGACATGCATACGCTGCAACCTTGCAGCAACACATGAATTCAGCGATTTTGTTCTCCTGCAGTTACCGAATAGTTCGATCCGAGATGTTTCCATTCGATTCAGCCTTCTAGGGAGATGTTAAACTAAGCTAAATATACCACAAAGTCAACAATGGCAGACTCATACTTGTGCTCCGCAATTCCAGTCTGCTAAGGACCTCTGCCTCTGCTTCTCAGAGTTCAACTAAGAACAACCTTGACCGTGGTCCTGAGAAATGAATCTGAGTTGGCGAAACGTAAGTAGGCAATTCAGAAAGATACTAGTTCAACGAGCACGCTACGCAGCCCGTTGCCAACTTGGCACTAAATGTCAACTCTCAATCTACTTCGATTTGGTGCCCCTTCCTTTCACTCCCTTTTTTCAGTTCAGCCTCAAGAATCTGTGCATATATCATACCTCCGGGGGGCGTTCTGAGGCTATCTCCATTAAGTGCAACAGATGATTGTGCTGCCCATCCCGGAATTCGAATGGTGACAGCTGCCAGAGTGCGACCTGAATTGACCATCTGTCATTACAGTCAAATCTCAAGCTTAGCGACCGACATCGTACAAATTTATCACGTCTTACCCTCTGTGCATTCTGTTGCCATGAACTTTTTCAAAGGTCAACCTGATACTTTGCCTGACCAGGTAACATTGCACCCATGATACTATCTTTGTGATTGACATCTGTTTATCTGTTTATAGCAGAACCTGGGATTACAACAAACTCAGGAATGGATGCAACAGGCGTCCGTCCCAAGCGACATTTCCTTTTCCTTACGTTCAAGTGATCGAATCCACAAAAATAACCACGTGCCAGAAAATGCCGTCGTTGGTAGAGAATGGCCGAGACATAAAGCTTCATGATGCATTTCCATTGGTTGGGGTTGAAACATCAAGACCACACACGACGAAACATTGTGACCTAACTGGAAAACTTCCATAAACCGGAACTATTCCCGTTTTTTTCTTTCTTTCGAGTTTCAGGGCTTACCAGGGAGACAGTCGAGAAGCTGATCGTCACATTCATTGCCGGATCAACTGCTGAAGGAAGCTTAATCCTCTGTTGAACATGGAGACCTGCCGCCTTCCACCGGAGTGTACTTGCGACAAACTGCACTACATACAGCCCGGGGGGGCTCCCTTCCTCGTAGAAGTAAATGGAGTCACCCAATTTGGCAAACGACTCTATGCCTGCGACCATGATAGGACCAATTAGGTTCGGCGTGTTTTTCATTCGTAAATATGGGCAAGGGTTGGGGCAGGGTCTTAGCAACAAAACACTCTGTCCTGTGCATCAACAGAAAATCTGGCCTAAAATGGAAAATCAAAAGCTAAGTCGTTTAACAACAGGATAGCAGGGTCATGCATAGAAGTCTTTGTTACGGGCAGAACTGGAACAAGGAATATAATAACATACAGAACAGAAAGGAGGACAGGACAAACATTCTGAACAGAGCCGGGAGACAGCAAATTCAATCGATAGCTGATGTTGAGATTGCTCTCTTTCTAAGCATCTCTGTATGCCCCGACATTTCGTATGTTTACATAACACTTGGATTTGAAAACCTTCCTCCCTTTAAGAGGTGATCGTGAACTCCTATAAATGCAATCATGTAAGGCAGCTGCCATTGTAACCAGGATTGCCAGTGCACACCAGTGCCGTAGCAGCACCAAAATGCATTGAAGGGGTTTCCCCAGCCATGATAACCCATGGCTTTTGAATTGCCCGCGCCAAGTGGCAGCATATAAATCATCACCCCTGGTTGCGTTCCGCGTTGAATTCCAAGGATTCCGTTTGTCACAAGCCGCTCAAAATAGTCCATATGTGCCACATCTCGTCGCCAGCGAAACATATTTCTTGAAACCTGCAATTAGACACATAATAATCCTCCAACACTATCATCCAGCCCCTCGGTCAAATTAGACCAGAGAAACACATCACCTAGGTAAAGAAGAGCAGCTGTAATGTGGTAACTTAGATCGTTTTTCTCTATTCAGGCAGTGATCAAGTCAAGAAAAGCAGAGAAGGAACTATCTACCTTGAGCATGTTATAAGTAGTACAGGTTTCTTGGTCTTCCTGACCCAAATCAGAACCGAGCCGATGCGGGTCATGCCTGCATACAAACAGCAAGAACCCTGCAGTTGAATTGCAGAAGGAAGAAATCAGCAATGATCTTCATCAATTCTTGGTTGCACGATGTACTTCCTCGTCATGAGGTGAGAAGTGCCTGATTAGAAAACAAACCCACCAAAACTCGTTTGAAGAAGTGCCCCCTGTCGCAAATCCATGCGTTGAATTGATAAGCTCCATGAAATACTCCGCAATGTCCTGTTAGAAAGTGCCACGTGATGCACAGAGTTGACTGAGTATGATAGATACGAACCAATGGAAAATTGTAAGCCATAAGTCGATGTTTCCATATAATCCAGTTCCTACAAGTGTTGATACGTTTCCCCAGATACAAACTTTCACTCAGAGCAGAAACTTTAATATGTTTCACTCGGCCCCTGAAAATTTTGCATTTTTTCCATTTGCCAGGTCTGATAGCCATTCGTGCTCCATTCGTGCTCTTGTCAGTTTGTAGAGCAAACCATACAACCAATTTACAGCGACGAGCTGACCTTGTATATGCTGTCCCCTATAACCTCGTATCGCATCTGTGCTCCAACAATAAGGGGAATGTGTGTGTTGGAGTGAAGGCCTGAGAGATCATCAGTTTGCAGTGCAAGCGGCCCTAGGAAGCACGGCTTATCAAATTGGTGTGCCAAGCGAGCATGCTCCTCATCACCCTGCAATTCAGCAACCATGACTTCTCAAAATCTTGTCAATAGCATACAGTTCCAACCGTCGAGTTCAGCAAAAACATGAATCATGTTAGAAGTTAAGCACGCTGATTGGACAAGCCAGAAGGAAAGTCTTCGGCTTTCGACATGCACTTCACGATATTGCTTTATTTTGGAGGATCTTCTTCAGAGACGTGTCCGAGTTTGAAGTGACTCCTTGTTCTCTTTGCTACTTCTTAATAGATGCTTAAGTTGAGAACAAAAGGTGATCACAAGATTTTCCGCCCCACCGTGATTGCATAGAGTCGATACAATAGGTCATTCATCCCGCCAAACTCTTCATTCAGGGACCTCCACCACCGTTCAATAGTATGCTGTGCTATAACTGCATCCACTCGACCCCTAAAGTAGTCCACCATCTTCAACAGCATATGAAATGCCTGGACGTTGTTTGCGACAGTGAATTGGTCTAAAAGCCCTGCCATTATCTGTATCATAAGAATCAGCAAAGGGAGTAATCAATTTTCTGTAAACTTGCAGTAAGCATTTGGTATGTGCAGTCGGCCTCGTCAGCGAAAAGGCAGAGTGAGAGAGCACTCTACCTTGCATCACATTGATTGAAGACCTAATCGGACAATGTCATTCACCCGTATCTAAAACCTGAACTGACAGCAATTGAGTTTGCTCTTGCCTTGTGGATTGTGTAGTAAGGCGCCCAAACTGGAAGAACTGCCTCAACTCTGTCAAAGAATTCTGTAGGGAAAGCAGATAAATAACCGCTGCCCATGCTGTCTTGACATTTTGCCAGTTCAGCAACCACGGTCTTCATATGCAACTCAAGGGTGCTATTTCCAGTGCTGGCCCAAGCGAAGGCGGCTGCACTGAGATAATGTCCTGCAAAAACGTGTTATTTGACATTGTAAAGAGGTGAAAAAGCCCTGATCGAGTGCCTAAAGTGTTGCAGTAATGCTTGCGAAATTGATGGCTTGTGTCAACCACCACTGCACACAAGGGTCTCATAATCTTTTCTCCTGCTGTGACACTCAGGCATCATAAAATTATGCTGAAACCATTCGCAGTGTTCCTCGCAACAAAGGATTAAGGTGCTCAAACATGAAAATTGACTGCACACTCTGTCAGTTCGTCTGTTCCATAATTGTCTTCCAGCTGCAACACTACCTCTTCTGCATGTGCTCTGCTTTTCAAGTGGTAGCTTGACCTTACCAACAAAATGCCCACGCAGCTCAGATATAGGCATTTCCCAGCCACCGTAAGGGACTCCGGGAGTTGCGAAGCCTGCTGTATGGCGAAAGCTCCAAATAAGGCGATCAACATCCAACATAAGGAGGTATTGAAGATTTACCTCCTGAGCTGTTCCTTGGGGAGATTCAGGATGTAACCGCACGTCATGGAGAGAAAATTCTTTCAAGAAATCCTGACAAGCGCAATCAGAGGGCATAATCAGTGACACCATCGAAAAGGGTTTCGCCCATCACTGCACACTTGAGTTGAATAGGGAAGTTGTCCTTTTTGTCCAACTTTTGCCTCATCCTATCGTTACACCTGGATAAAGGGATGGTCTGTTCAAATGTAGCTATTTGTCAATGGAAGATGTTGACCAAGTTAAGTCAACAAACAGCACGCTGGAATGGGGAAACCTGAAAGTATTCACCAGAACCAATACGACATAGTCTGTATAAGAGCAGCCTTTAATACCTGTTTTGCTGCAAAGCGATTCTGCTCCATTCTCCTTTTAATAAAGTCTGCCTGTCGATCCCGGAGAACTCTTCTCAAACTCTTGGATGGAGACGACGACAGGGAGAGGTCCGCCACTTGGCCCACCTCTTCTCTATTAGCAAAAGAGTTCCGACTGTGTTCATCGAAATGGCCAAGGAGGGCAAGCATTGCATTTCTTCTGCAGCCTTCAAAAACAATCGTTTAAGGAATTAATGGCTCTCACACAAGTGGGAAGAGTTGGCTGTTTTACGCAAGGGCTGTCAAGTCCCCTATGGCCGCTCAATGGACAACTACCTTTTAAAGAATGCACTTGTCATTACTGTGAACTTTTGTGATTGCAGCTACGGAGGAGGATAATCTTGATGAGCTCGTCAAGACGAAGGTTCTCTAACGACTAAGCAAATATTCAATTGATTGGCTGAGATTAAGTACAGCACATTCCAGTCTAATCAAGAGAGAGAGAATTTGGCACGTTAAATGATCCTATAGAACCTACAGAAATGCCACATCATTCTCAACTACAGAAAGAAACAACAACTGATAATAGTAAGAACGCGGAGTGGAATGGGAAAAGTTGCTGGCAAGGCAACTGTACTTAAAGGAGGCAAGTAAATAAGGTTGGAAAAATATAGCTTCTGTGCAAAAAGATTTGGCATGGCAGACAGAAAGAGGAAGGGATAATAGATACTTGGGATGCATAAAAATTATTTGCCCAGTTTGTGGAATGTCGCTACAATTATCATTAAGAATGCGAAGGTGCCTCGCAAACAGGCACCACAGCCAGACAGTATGTATTAAAAAGCTAATCAATTTCGCTGAATTAAAACACATTTACATTGATACATTGCCTTCTTGAAAATTTGGGGCCATATTCAAGAAACTAAAAAACCTGACTTAATCGGTCAATCAGCTTGCCCGGACCATAGAACGGAAGCTAGCTGACAGTTTGTTCGAGCTTGTTTCAGCAAATTTTGGACTTAACAGGTCCATTCATAAAAAGCCGATTTCAAGGAGGGCAGTCTCGATTTGAAAGATAATATGGACGTGAATTCGTCTTCTAAGACAGCCAATTTCCTACTGCACTTGCACGTCATTGATAAATGCTGTGATATTTGCCGAGATGTCTGCTGCGATCGTATTCTTTCTCTGATCAAATTTCAATTGTATTAAAATATCTGCAGCTAAATTCAGCGTTTGTAGATTAGGGTTTCGCTTGATGTTCAGAAAGACGACTCAATTGAATAATACATTCGAAAATCAGCGAAAGAACCCTCTCAAAGACGAATACATAAAACTCGACACGTAAATATCTAATAAATGATGTGAATTTTACGCTATGTATGTCATTCTTTCACATATGTCACAGCGGAGGCTGGCTGTGCACTAGCCTGGCTGCATTCTGCGTGGGGATGTTGGTGCACTCTTTCGCAGCCGTCAATGCACAGCCAGCCGTGAGAAGCACAAGCACGAGCACGGACGCGGCTGCAGGTCCAGATGCAAGCGAGAGGCATGGCCCCATGGCGGCAGGCAGGCGCGGCCTCCTTCTCCTTCTTCTCCTTCTTGTTCTTGCAGCGGCCCTGGCCCTGGCCCTGCAAGGACAGCTGCAACCGACCGGACCACGGCAAGGTCCCGCGCCCAGCAGCGCGCGTTTCGACTGCCACGTGTCGCATGTCACGTGGCATGGCATGTCCACATTTCGCTCGTTGTGTGGCCGTTGCTAGCCGTCGATTTCGGGATCGTGGCCGTTGAATAGGACACGTCAGCATGTGTTGAGGGTCCACCCGTCAGATTGCCACGTGCTCGAGAGTACGAGACGGGTCGTTGGATAAGCCACGCGCGCACGTGTGAGGTCCGACCGTTAAAATGGATGAGTGCGAGATTGTAGAATGAGAGTCGTTAGATGTGCCGCGCTTACAACGGTAACAGGATACTGGCCGGTCGATAAACCACGCGTGCAAGTGTGACAGGTTCAGACCGTTGGATTTAGCTGCTGGCGAGAATTCCGGAGAGTAGCCTTTAACACGTGTGAGCTATCGGACCGTTTGTCACGTCCAAGATTTCTAATAGCCGTTGGATCTGTCACGTGGATTTTTTGTAAGATGTCGACCGTTAGATAGGCGCGTGTGAGATTTCAGAAAATGGCCGTTGCGCAATCCACGGGGACACAAAGTGAGGTTCCGTCCGTCGGATACAGTACCGATAACCGTAACAGCCGCGTGCAAGTTTTTTAGGGTTCAGGGAGGGTTTGGGTTTAGGGTCCAGTGTAAGAAAAAAATAGCCATGTTTTGCATTGGTCGAGAGTTCACAATGCCCAACAAGTCGATGCCAAAGGAAGCACGGAATCAAACGAGCCATACAAGCAAAAGCGACCATCAACAAGCTTCTAGAATGATGTGGATTCGTTCCGATTTGCCCTTATCATTATGCACATTGGATGGGCAAATTTGTAAACAACACATGGATCTATTTACGCGTACGTTTAGTAGGCGAATTGGGCTATATACATGGGAGAATAGTTCACTATTGGCCATCTCTGTACTTCCTGCATTGTGACTTCACTCCTTATGGGAGAACTCAGCCAACTCCCTCCTTCACCCTTGGTGGCTCCTCCTCTCCTTTTGAGAGGAGGACTAGACTCAGAAGATGAGTCGGAAGAAAACTTCCGTTTCCGCGAATACGACTCTCCTTGACCAACTGAACTGTCTGCCATGGCGGGCCCCTCGAGAGAGGAGGAGAGAGAATTCGCGGGCCAAGGACGCGGGGATGACGGAAAGGTAGGAGAAGGGAGAAGTGGGAGTAAGCTCTCTCCATTGGCTAAGGTGGGCCAATTCCAGACCTTAGTAGCTGAACTGAGAAGAGACTGAGAGACAGAGGTTCCCATATTATAGGCGAGTAGTACATTATATTTGCGGTTGCGAAGACCATGAAGCGCATTTGAAAAATCTTGGTCTCCGGAAACCAAGAGCACATGGGCTGGAGGAGGGTTGTCTAGAGCCCATAAGAGCATTCCTACAAGTATCGCTTTGTCGCTGGCTTGTTTCCGGCCTGGTAACAAAGCAGCAGGTGAAGGTGTTAGTTTTCATGAGACGTGAGAGGGCAAGTAAAGAAGCCGGGGGAGGGAGAGTGAGAGTAGGGGAGAGGAAGGGGATCAGGCGAGGGAAGAGAGAGGAAAGACTAAATTCCGGGGCAGTGAGGAGAAAGATGGATCAGGAGGAAGGCAGATTGGGGGAGGTAGAAGGGGAGAGGGAGAGGGAGGGGGAGAACGAGGAGGGGGGGAAGCAGAGAGCGGGGAGGAGGGAGGAGGGAGGAGGGAGGAAGGAGGAGGGAGAGGGGAGGGGGAGAGGGAGAGGGAGAGGGATAGGGATAGGGAGAGGGAGAGGGAGAGAGAGAGAGGGAGAGGGAGAGTGAGGGAGAGAGGGCGAGAGGGAGAGAGGGAGGGGGAGAGGGAGAGGGAGAGGGAGAGAGAAAGGGAAAGAGAGAGAGATGCCTCAATTATTTGTTAATTCTACATGAATTGATATCGCACCGTTTGGAATGTGATGTACGCTGATACCCGTGCTGCTGAGCCCCTCTGTCACTCCTCGTGACAGCAGGTTGACATTTCCGTAGGCCGTAATGGAGATGGTGCCATGAAAGCCCTCCCTTCCCAGGGCGGACCGGACGTTGTGGGCGATGCTATATGCGCTTAGTCCTAAGGGAACGCCGCAGTTCTCAATATCCCACCACACAGAGATGCGCGGTTGCACGGGCTGTTGCGGAGGTTCAGGCATGGCTGCCATCGCCCTGCTGTTGCTGCTACCTGACATCTTGCATAGATGCTATCTTGCATTTGCTTTATGCCAGTTATTCTGCATTCACAATATGCGATTAGGATCAGCGATTCAGGCTAAAAAGACAAAAACAAATGGGGGAGTGAGGAAGGTGGAGTGGGTTAAAAGGAAGTGAAAGAATGTATGCTGAACTACTACTCTCTCTCACGAATAAAAATAAGTTGCTAAAAGTACCCCTGCAATTTATAGCATTTTTCTGGCTTTATTATCGGATCTCAGTTGTTGAAAGTTAAGTTTCTGAGAGAAGAAGATTTGAGGATCAAAATCCCCGACAATGAACGCTTTAAATGAAGAGAAATGAGTTCTCTTCGCAAGTAGACAAATTCACATAACGGCAAACATTTATGTAACGAAGAAAGAGAAATGCAGGTAAGGAGGCCAGCCCTTCCCAGTCCCATATTTCTTCCCCCTTTTCCTTCCTCTTTTCTCCTACTCTTCTCACCCTACTCTCCCTCGTACCGCTTCTTTTCCCTTCTTCTCCACTTTTCCGCATCGTTTATCTTCCATTCGCATGTGCCCGCCTTTTCGAATCCCTCTCCTCTTCCCCTTACCGCATCTCACTCGTCCCTCCGCCTCGCCTATGTTCTCTCCTTTCCACCTCTCACCCTTAAGCGAGCTCTCACCTCCTCCTTGCAGCAGCCTGCTCGCAAATCTCCGCGCAGTGCTCCTCCAAGCTCCTCCACCCCTCGTCCCGCTCTTCCTCTTCCATTGCCCCCCTCCAGCCCCAGCGCTTCGGATGGCAGCTTCTCAACGGTCACCCGGGTCGTTGCGTGTCTCTATGGGCTCTAGTCACAGTTCCCGTAGCATGAAACATAGAACTGCCATACAGTATACAGTTCAGTGTCACGGTTGAGAAAGCAACGGAACACGGAACATGCCTCCCGTGTGAATGCGAACCATACATACATATATACATAGCACATGGATTGGAAGGGCGTATGTATGCCCCATACATGAAGGCATTACCTACCATCTTGAGAGCAAATGAATCATCTGCATGCCTAAAGTGCCGCTTGTGGACACCACAAAAACAACATCGATGTGTCATCACAATAGTACCGACATGCATGCATCCGAAAATTGTCTAGGCAAACTCGCCGCTGCCCCCCCACACCTTGCCGATCTGCGGTCTACCTTCCATAGTTCCATTGGAACTAATGTCGTCCCCAACCATAGAAGATGCTCGGACATTGACGTCAGGATGGCGAGGCCATCGAGTTCCCAACAAACAAACGAGTTCCTCCACAAGGAAGGTACGAACAATGTGTTGTGGAGTTTGCCATGTTTGTTGCTGCCCCAACGTCGCGTATCAATTCCAGTACCCGCATTGGAAGCGGAGGCGTTGCTTCCAAATTTCCTCCCTCGGCCTGCTGCCCTCTGCCTGAACAGGGAGCGACTCGTCATTGATGGCGCGGCGGGTAGAGGGGCGTCATCAAAGGGCTCGAGAAGTAGGAGGGCGGGTGGCGTTGTTCCGCCTGTAAAGCGACGACGGGCAGTGGGGGAGGAAGAGAGAGAGAGAGAGAGGGGGGGAGAGTGCAGGGCTGACAGTTGGTGGCAGAGGTGCTACAGACCAAGAGAAGGAGCTCAGTGCTCAGTGCGCCAGGCAGCTGAGCTGAGCGGCAGTCATGAGAATTAGGCCGCGAGTGAGGAAGGCAGCGACTAGCAGGAAGCCGACGACTGTCTCTAGTCCGGGCTTGGCTCGGCTGCTCATTGTGTTTGGAGCTGCAGGCTTCTTGCTATGGGCGTTGGTCTCTCGATCAGAGTACATATTGGGAAAGAGTCCGTCGGGGAGCTCCAATCCAGGATCATCTGAAAAGGGCGAGAATGGCGATGTTGAAGAACATAGCAGTATGCCTGAGCTCGCGAATGATACTACTCGTTCTGCTACGGAGCAGACGACTCAGTCATTTTCAGAGGGAAGCGTACCTTCGTTTGGACGACTTAAGCTAGGAGAGGATGGGAACTTTCAAGTGCGTGGCGCTAAACTGAAGACTCATGCATTGCGTGAGCGGATCATCAAAGAGAACCTGAAACACGTGTATCTTGACTATTACAGGTTTGGCTTCAAGGGCGATTCAGCGGCATCGAAACAGACCAAAGTTTGCAAAGGCTCCAGGTGTCCTGAGTTTGACTATTGCTATACTGGTTTTGAAAAGGTTGGAGTCTGTCTGAAACCAGAGATTGAAGACCCCGAACGTGTTCCGACTTCTTATCCTGCTAACTGCCCAAATCTCGAGACTACTTGTGTACAAGACCCCGACTTTTATCCCCATGAGAGATGGGCTTCGCAGGTATACCAGCTGGACGTTCTCTTTCACTCTCATCGCATGAGGTCACCTATTTCTTGAACAGGAAGGATCGAGCTGTGTTCAGCCCACTTTTTTCAGAGGTTAGGACTTCACCACATTTTGTATGGTTTCGTCTAGGACTCTTCTCCGTCAACATTATTGAATCACGAGGTATCTCTGTTTTGTTAGTCATTAGTAATTTCGCGTTGTGACGAGCAGAGTATCTGCTGCATATTACTCCTAATGCACACCCTTTTTCTCCAGTTTCTGCTGATTGCCTTGGACATTATAGCTGCTGAACTCATTTTTTCCCTGCTCTTGCCAATGTGCTTCCAGATCTTTGTGCTTCATGACGTTTACATTAACGTGGCTGGCCAAGTTTTTAATTCGACCCATTTTTTTGATAGCAACGGTTGTACAAGTGAACAGACTTTTAGGCACTTGCCAGGGAAGGCACATGTGACAGAGTATGCTGAACTTGTCAGTCTAGTGGACTGGTTTGGCTGGAACGCACGAAGCAACATGCTTGATCTCATTCCACTGCTCGTTTCGTTGGACACAATAATGCCTTTCCTCAAGAATATTCCGATTGCTTATGGACTCCGATATGGCCATCGAAGGACACAACTAGAACAGATGCAAGCTATTGGTGTTGAAGAAATCATAGGAGTGGAGCTGGACAAGTGGAACCCTCAAATTCTCCAGTCGCCAAACCTCTTCTATGCCAAGACTCTCTTTCTGGTAAACTTTCTTTCTCTTTTTAGGCGTATTGTTTTCACATCTGCCGACTCAGCAGGTCACTGTGCTTGTTTTCTCCTGCATCCTTGGTTGACCTCTATCATGCCAGCTGAGTCTTCGTAATAGTTCCGCCCAAATGGCACAATTGGTAGACGCAATGGACTTTTGCAAGTCCTATTGCTTTTAACCATCAAAATATCAATCCACTGCAGCCTGTTTAAACTTAAAGAAATGCTGGAATAGGAAAGGAGGAAGTCGGAGTCACAAATGTGTTGCTTATGCTGTTGCATTTATCGCTCTTCTTTTCTGAGGGATATAACGTATCGAGCTTGTAGTTCACAATTGTTACTGACTGAAAATCCGTATTTATTTGACAATGCTAATGGAGTCAAACCCATGTGGTCTTGCCTTCTCTTGTTCACTATGCGTCTGACCGCTTGCTTGTTGCTTTTAATCGAGTAGCAAACTTTTCTGGTAAGTTATTAATAAACATTCGCTTTTCCAGTTTTTCCAGAGCACCTTTGCCTTCTCCGCCTTCGCTGCCTTGACTTTGGCTCAGAAGCTCTTTAGGAGTCAGTGCAAGTCTCTCTCCTTCTCCTTGTCCAAATTTATTTATGGCAAAAATGGACTTTTTCAATATGTAGTAGCTTCAGATTTTTTAATAATATGTGTAGTATTAAGGTTTGAATGCACACTTTCTGAATGAATTGACGACGATTTATTCGCATAACGTATATCTCTTTAAGCGAGGCTTCGGGAAAAAGTCAGAGCTGTTTTACTTGGTTCATTGCTGTCCTCGGGTTTTCTTTTGCTACCCACTCCCAGGGCATGTGTTTTTCTTACCCTTGAATGTTTACATGTTTCACTGTGGCCACTGTCATTCTGATCAAGAAATCAGTTACGTGCATTTCTGTCCCAAGTCATTAACGACCACAACTTTGTCATCAATGTAGTATCCGCACAGAGAATATGCAGACTTGTGTAGTGCGCTGGACTTGCTTGTGATTGGTTTGACTTGCGTCTCTTCCCCTTTAGCTCTCCTTACCAGTGCTGTTTTGTCCATGCAGCCTCTCCATCAACGATGTGGTAGACCAAGCCGCACCCTTTGGAAGCATATTCGTACCAATCACTTTTTGGCGAAAGGTGGTCTTCCCCTTTACAAGCCAGGTTCGTATTTCACTCCAAACCATTTAGCTTCGAGTATCTACCTCGTGCTTCCAGACTCGAGAACCGGGAAACTGTGATGCCTGGCCCCATCTTCTGAAATTCCTCTAGGATGCCACATTCCATCACCCGAACGACTAGAGCCACGGAATCTTTCAAACCTCAAATTCAGATATATTGAAGTTCCCTCCCCCTTCTAAATTGACAATGTATTTACTGAATTCGATTAATTCCCCATATAGGACGTGCTTGTCAAATTGATTTAGACAGACTGGTCCAAACATGCCCGAGTCACCGCCCTATAATGAGTCGGGAACATGCTCCAGTCGTCTTTTTTTATTTTGGACTCTATTGAGGTGATTAAACCAATAACGGCCACTCCCTTCAAGTATAAATCAGTCGTTAGACGCTGTCGCTTTGACTGTTTTTCTCTGATGGTCAGTAGGTTCATGACAGTTGTGGCCTGTGTAGCTTCAAAAAAGAGAGGGTCAACAGCTCTGACGAGACACTGCCGTTTCTTGGTTGCTCCTACCTTCGTGATGTTGAATATAGCATCCATGAATACTCGATTGGATCCAGCACAGGTGTTGCTGCTTAGAAGAGTCCTTTGCTATCTGAAATTTTGTATTATCGCATTACAAAAGCATCGGTTAGGAGGTGTTGGCCATCGTGTTGAAGGGACTCTCAGGGTTCTTGCTACAATCACCAAGAATTGAATGAGCGTCATGTCAAGCAGCCCTGAAAGCTTTATTGACACTGGAATTTTTATCAAGAAGGGGCTTAGGATAGTCTATAACTAGAATGTGCAATGAATAACCAGAGTCAGGAAGAGGCAGAGGTCTTTCTCTCAAACAGTAGCAGGACAAAAGAACAAACTTATTATCGGCTTTAGAAAGGTAGATTCCGAGTTTCACCAACAAACTCTCTAGTTACCACTTCACTTCTGCCCTCCCCTCACCCCTTTTTGTTTCTCCCCATGAAGAGTCGTGCCGCTATCTGGCCCTTAGCCACTGCAGATACATAATTCTTGACTGTGATTCTTGATAACCCAGTAACAAAATGATTACCTTGAAACCTGAAGCCAGGCAATGATGCTGCTTTTGCGATTTCACTATTGAGAATTGAGGATTTTTTTTGTTTTGAAGAAAACCAGTTAGTTCTAATTTGATCCTCCAGTACTTGAGTTTCCAGAGAGGCTGATATCTACCACTAGGTGAAAGTTGTACATTGCATGTTTTGGTTCTTTTCTTGAGAGGTTTGTCCTTATTGATGTGTCAAATAATTTGATTGGCATCCAGAGGCAAAACGTTCTAATTGTCACTCAATGCTGTGTGAGGTGCAGATTGGTCTCCTCGAACGGTGAACCCGGGCGGAAAACCTCTTACGAGTGCAGACGACTGGGTTGTGCTTTTGGGCATGAAGAAGGAGAAAGCCCCTCTGGTAGATGTTCTCAACCTTGAAAGTCACATGCAGGAGATGTTCCCTAAGGGGAAGGTGCAAATCTATTACGAAGGGGCGATGCCTATGCCTCGGAGAAAGGAGCTTCTTAACCGTGCTCGACTGTTAGTGGCTGTGCACGAAAACGTGTTGGCAGACATGGTTTACATGCCCCCTGGGGGATCTATTCTGGAGATCCGGCCGAGAGACGACCAAGATCCGACCTTCCATCACCTGGCAGAGGTTTGCGGCCTGGAGTATCATCTTGTCTTCTGTGAAGGACATAGAGCTGACTTAAAGCACCCATCGACATTGAGAGTGAAGGACCCAAAGCCTCTCATCAAGGCGCTTCAGCATATTGCTAAGAAGATTACAGGAAGTTAACTCTATGCAGCCCTTAGCTTTGTAGAGGATTGAGTCTTCAAAAGGAGAGCAGCTGTTTCAGGGAGATGCCATTGTGTTTTAGGAAAGGAAAGGTTATCCACTGACTTCCCGCGCTTCATGTACTGAGAGAGCACGAGTGCCGACTACATTTGTTTCAAGCTGGCGAAGTGCTCAACGCTTGTTAGGTCCTTGTTATCATTCGGCGAGTTGTCCAGAAGCCACAATGTGAAGATTCGTACCTTTCCTTTTAGGCGGTAGCGTATGAATGTTGGTGTAGCTGGGAACTCAGGACTTAGGCGATTTAGGTTTGAACTTGCGGAAATGTAAAGTATTGTGACCATATGTCACCACGTAAGTGAACGAGGAAGTTCTGAAGATTAAACTGCAAATGCAGTTTGGCTTCCTTCCTATTGCAGAATGCTTAACCAGCCTTACACTCTTGAGGATATTTTTCTGACCACGTTCAAAAACCATTATTTCTTTCTTTAATCTTCTTCCTAAACATCTTTTTGCCTGTGACTTCATATTGTCGTTGGGAGATTGGAATGGAATCCAATGGAAACGAGAAAAGGTGCTTGGACAGTCTCCCTCATATGACTTCATTCGAAACATCTCCCAATGATGACTTGCAACATAAACAATTTTATAGAGGCCCCGAATTGCCCTCAGAAGATGCTCGACTATACGGTACCTCCCCATGGAAAAAGCCCAAACTGAAATGTACCAAACTCGAGCTGCTTGAAGTACCTAGAAATCGTCGACCCTTTCCAGCATGTCAGAAACCACGAGGACCGTATGGCGGGCCTAGAGTTTGGTGCTGCCCAAGTCTCGCTTTTGCCATTTTGGTCCGGAGCCGTTGACCGGCTTCCCGCAGAGCCCTTCGCACGTGCGGGCGGGCTGCAGGCCTGCAACCGCAGGTCGCCCTGTTGAAGGAGGGCCTGAGTGAGGGAGGGAGGGAGGGAGGGAGGGACGAAGGGAGGAGAGCTCCCGGAGCCATGATGGCCTTCAACGCCGTGCTGGAGGCGGACCTGCGGGGCATCTCCGCCGAGTCAAGGAGGAAGTATCCCGCTGTCAAGGATGCTGCAGAGCACGCCATACTGAAGGTATTATTGCATCACGCCTTGAGAAGGATGGGACTCTCTCTGGTGTCCAAGGCAGGATAGACTCGGCTTGTTTTTGGAGGTTGAGGCATTGGCTAGTGCAAGAGGGACGTTTGACGGTGTGCTGAGGGATCTGACGACACTGCATTCCCCTAGCCCTCGTTGTTCGGAGCCTCACACATACAGTATAGAACAGCTGGCTTTGATGTTCTTGCTTCCACGGAGAATCATTATCCGTGTTTACAATGGTTTTCTTCTCCCGTTAAGAGACATGTTCAAATGCCCTTTCATTCTATGGTCACTACAGGTAGTAGAATGCAAAAGTAACCGGAGTCGCCTGAAAATGTCGCATCCTGTCCGTATGCTTCGAATGTAGAACCAATCAACTTATAACCTTATAACCGTATCACCTTATCACCTTTTAACAACAATGATTCGATCTAGTTGCATCAGTGCTAAGTGTATCAGTGCCATTCTACTATTGAAATCCTCCCGAGGACTTCCGACGCCCTTGTGAAATTGACTCTTGGGTTGTGCTTCAACTTCTGATGCACGTATCGCATCAAGCAGGCATTGGAAAGGCGCATTGATCGACGCACGCTACTTGGTCTCCAAATGAGTTTTTTAAATTTGCGGGTCGTCTCTAGAAGCGTTTGTGCATACTTGTTCAAAGCATGCAGGCAGACCTTCTATTTTTTTACCTTAGTTAAAGGCGTCTTGAGGAAGCATCGTATGAGTATGGGGCTCACTATGAGTATGAGTATGTAGGCTCGTAATAGTTTGACTCAGCATTCATCCATTTTTTTTTCTTTGTTTGGCGAATTAGTAAAGCATAGCTTCATCTTTGATCTTTTGTTTTTGAAGCCAAGTGACATACTCGAACACTCAGTAGGTCGTTTCAGTCGGTTTTCGCTCTTTTCCAGTTTTCGCTTTTATAGTGTCTATCTTGTCTAGTAAGTTCTTTTTTCTGAACCAGATGATGGATCCTCTCTAGCTCTGTTGTTATTGAGTAGTTACATCAACGTGACCATTGTGCAGCTGCCTGAGGTTAGTCAAGGTATCGTATTTCGTCTAGCAATTCAAGTAGCAGCTGTATGATTCTTCGTCCATTGACAGGGGACATAAACATTGGTTGGAGGGACCGCAGAAAAGCCCATTTTTTCTTCCTTGTTCGGATGTAATATGTTTTGCTGTACTTTGTTTTTGGCTGGCTACAGCTGCGCTCCCTTTCTGATCCGGAATCTATAGCCAAGAGCGAAGATGTGCTGAAAATATTCCTTCTGGCCTGTGAGACCAAGCAAGTCAAACTTAGTGCCTTGGGTCTCTCCTGCCTCCAAAAGCTCATAGCCCATGGAGCCGTCGACCCTTCCGCCTTGCCTCAAATTTTGGCTACATTAAGAGAGGTATGCGATCGTCCACTCATTCATGTCAAGAGGTACCCAACTTCCCGATGCCTCACATGCGTCATTGCCGACTCTTGAAAACTCTTTCTCGGCCGTCTCTCACACAATGGTTGAATGAAGTCTAGGGAAATCATATTACTGCACTTTATGTTTGACTAGTCTCGGAATGCTTATCGCCATTTCTCTGGAGGCGGGATCGTGCCATAGTTCGCCATGACCCGTTTTGCAATTTTGCAGCAAGTTTTTGCAATAGAAATTAGGAGATATGCTTTCAGCCCATATAGATGATGGACCGATAGGGCACACACGAATTTACCAGGTCCTGGAAAACTGTTAAAATGGTAGGCATAGTGTTTGTCGAGGTTGCTGCAACATTTATTAGATAAAAATGCAGCTGTGAAACTGCAAACAGACGATTTTTAGAAGCCAACGAACATAATAACTTGAAATTAAAGACAGTTTAATTTTCATTCTGAGATGTGTTGAAGCATAAGTAATGAAACTAATAAAGGCATAGACTGTGAATAGAGAGGGGCTATCCGCATTATTCTGATTTGTGTTGTCACTTTTAATTCACGTGATGTTGTTCGGCTGAGATTTTATTCCAGCTGTTACAGATTGCCTATGCCACAAAGAGGCCTGTTTTAGCAGGCAGCACCTGCCTTGATTTCTCCATTTTCTTGATCGAGCACTGCTTTCTAGTGTCCTACAATTGCTTACCGTGGCAGGCTCAGGTTGTTGGTTGGTGCAGCATGCAGAGAGCTTTGACGAAGGTGTGCAGCTGAAGGTGCTTCAGGCAGTGCTTACGGTCTTCCAGTCTCGCTTGTTCCCGGAAGAGGAGGTACTTTCAAATGTGACCAAATGCAGCAGCAGCTTTGCATTCCCATAAACTAGATGGCCTCGCCCATCCATTCCCACTAGGTTGTATTGTCTTTCAAATTGGAAAAGGTGGGTCCTTTGGCATCGGTTAACGTCACTAGGCTCAATAAATCTTGCCTCTCACCTCGTCAACCCCTTTTTTATAAGTATCGTGAGCCTTCGGGTGAGATAGGGAGGGACGGCGCACAATTTTAAGGATCGTTGTCCGCCTGCCGATGTTTCGTCTACATTTGTGCACGTTATCTTTGAGTCACTGTGGAGTGTTATCCTTTATCTAATATTTTTGCGAGATATTTATGATTTTTACCGGCAGTTGGCTGTTTGTCTTCAAGCAGCTGTTGGTAAACTTTTAGGCAGCGGATGCATGCCCTGTGTCCTCTTTGGGTACCTTGCACTCATTTCGCGAGTGACTGATTGTAATTGTGGAGCAGGAAGACATGGCGGTCGCTCTGGGCGTGTGCCTGCGCCTTCTTGGGGCTACGCGGAGCCCTGACAGTGTGCACAGGTACTGTACAGCAGCATTGAACACTGTAAGGTGTGGGGCTGTCTTAACATGCTGTGCATGCGGAACTTCAAAAGGCTGTTTTGCTGTTAACTGAAGAATACACCTCTATGTCTCTTACAGGCAAATTGTGAGCTAGAATAAAATGTTGACAAAAAATGTCAAAGAGTGTTTTGTTGCATTGCCTCCTCAAGCATTCATGAGGGGCAAGGTAGTTGCAGATATTCTTGCCTTTGGAAGCTGGCTGTTCCTATGTTTTAAACTAAATGGCAGTCGAATCTAGTCTAAATTACAGATATGCATTGCAGTTGTAGGATGACTAATCGACTTACTGGTCTACTTTCTTGTGGGTTGATGCTTGACAGCACTGCATCAGCCACTCTGAGGCAGGCTGTAGCGCTCATTTTTGACCGAGTGCTGGAGGGTGAGAATCTGCCAGCTGTCTCCTCCCAGTGGCAGAACCGGCTGCGCAACTCATCAGGCACGGGGGACATGAGTCGCATACTCATCACTTCCAGGTGCACTACAGTTTTCTATTTCACAAACAACTTTCAAACAGCTCACACACATGCTTATTTTCACAGGGAGAGCAATTCGAGGCATTAAATTATCTGATTCCATCCTCATTTGCAGGCATTAAGGCATACGCTGCGCAGAGCAGTGTGATATATCAGGGCAGATAGGCTGCTAGATGTGGTTTTGGTGTACCTCCATTTACTTCCATTCTTCCTTGCAAAATGTTCATTTCATTTGCCTGGAGTGTTGATTTCTTGACAATTATCCAGAGGACCCATTTTTAGTTGCAAACCGGTAAAAGCCATTCACACGTGGGCAGGGTGATAATTTGCCTCAATTGTAACTTCCAAGGCGTAGACCCAGCTTAGTACAGATACGTCAAGATGAAAGAATGATATGAACTCTTGGCTTCGGTTGTCTCTGGAAACAGTAATTGACATTTGACAAGACAGCTACTGATTGTTCGTTTTCAGGCCAGGAGGCAATGAATTGGAGCTCGAAGGGGTGAGGTCTCCTGCTGTGAAGGAGTCCGTCTCCTCTCTTTCCAAGGCTGGTCGGCTAGGATTGCGCCTGTTTGAGGACCTTCATGCGCTTGCAGCAGGGCTTCCGGTAACCCTTGTCAACTCGAACCGTGTAGTAGATGGCTAGCCTTGAGTTGAAGAAGTGTTTGATATATCATCCTTGTTTGCTCAATGGGGAAGTTTGCCATTTATAAAGACTGTCCAAAGTTCTAGTGAAGGTGCACGTTTTAGAGAAGCTATGATTTATTGTTCAGATAGTGCAAAATGTGAGTTATTTTATTAGAGAAATACCCGGCACTGCTTTTGAAGGCAGAATGAATATGATATTTCCCCACCCAATGTATGTTCTCCAGAAAAGCTTAGTGGTCGTCTGAACCTTTGAAGTGCCACAGTTTATTTTTACTGTTGAAAGGTGTTTGTGTTCTTTTTATGACCAGGGAGTTTTGTTGGGGTTGTCGAGCAGGCCTCTTGGTTGCACGTTCCGTCACTTCCCCGAGCATTCGCATTGGACATGCTGGAGTAAGTCCCGCATCTCTGAGCCATAAGGCTTTACTTACATCTTCATTCTTTGGTTCTACACTGGGTAATGCAGTCTGGAAGCATAGACCTAGTATTACTGCTGAACCTTCTCTCCTAAAACCAAACACTTCAACTTCTGCATACCACTGGAATTTTCTCAAAAACTGAAAAGGAAAAGACAGTAGACAGGTTGAGCTTGTGTAATTGGACTCCCTGTGTGCCCTCAATTGTCATGTAGTCACTACTTGGCGAAAGTAAAACTTCAATCAAATTGCTCGTTGCATTCGCGCTAAGTCAAAACCAGATTCTACAGTTACTTGAATGTTTAAAATGGATACCTAATTTTCCCTTGTATAACTAAACTTTGCTTGAAGATCTGCCCTTTTCCTATGATTACGCAGTGCTTCTGCAGTCAAGTTTATGCTGATTCTCATTTTGTTGCGAATGCTCTTAAACTCATGCCTGACTGTATTCGTTAAAAACATCCAGCTGGTTTGGATGTGATGAACCTGGAAGAGATCCCTCTATATTCACCAGAAACCAGCCAGACCGTTAATAGATTCCATCATAAGCTAAGGAAAGGGTGATGGGAAGTAGCAGCATAGAGGTGGTAGGTTCCCTTAGAAGAGTTGTGACATATGGCCAGCTAACATTCTGGTATTATGTGAAATGCAGTTATGTGGTGTCCCACTATGTGATGATCTTCAAGAAGCTTGTACCCTTTCAGCAGGTTTTCTCTACTTTCATCCTTAAACACTGCTTCGGATGTCTTTATTTTTTCTCATTTTCCACGTGTCAGCCACCAGGGTGATGAACGGCAGCCTCCGTATTCACGAGTTACAGTCCCTGCCGCTATCCTGTCGCTACCACAACTGGTCAATATTATAGTGTCTGAAAAAACTTGGAAAAGAGATAGTTATGCATGACATGCCTTCAGTGATGAAGCTTGAATCTTGGATGCTTACTGGAATGAAGGGGGTGTTGGGCAGGTTCTGCGAATTCGGGTCTGCTCTCTGCTCATGACCTCCTTGAGAGCAACAGGGGAGGTACGCTCATTTTGCCGCCTACGTTTACTATTTAAACTATGCTCCTATGCATGTTTGACCCGGAATTGAAATTTGATGAACTGAGAGGCTGCACATTTTCTCATATTGTGACTAAACTGTTGGTCTGCTGAATCGTGCACTCCATTCAGACTGCAGCCTGGCACATAGTGAGGTTAATGTCTGAAGTGGCTATTTGGGCTTCAGATGTATCTGTCTGAGATGTTGGCCGGTTGTCTGAGCGATGCAGATTGATGGGGAGGCAGGAGAGCCGGCCTACAGGCGACTAGTGTTGAGGGCTGTGGCGGCAGTCACCCGCCTCTACTCGAACAGCATGACAACAGAATGCGAGGTTGATTCCTTACCTGCTGCAGTGCTACACTTCACTGTTGGGACTAGCAGTTAACTTCACTTCACAGCTCGATCACTTTTTCACCATTTAGTCAAATACCAGATTGAAACTTGAAAAGTTGAGTTTGAAGTCACATGAAGCCGTTCTGTTTTAGGAAGGATGTTGCATGCAGATGTGGGCTTTGATGGTATTGGCAAATAGCGATGCTGGCAGTACGCCCATGAAGAGAAGCAAGGGCAAGACCACTAGCGAAAATCAACTGGGTTGCTTTGACATTTTTTCTCCCTTCCAAGATCCATGTGTTTCTATGTCAGCTCATGCCTAAAGGATGTCTCCTTAGATTCGATGATGTCCTAATGCAGTGAGTACATATATTGCTGAGGCTGGTTGCCAGTGCAGGTTTTCTTGAGCATGCTCATTAAGAGCATGGACCTCGATTTGCCACTTTGGCACCGCATCATGGTTTTGGAAGTGCTGCGGGTATGTCGCTGAGTAGTTCAGTTTCTTCTTGACCTTTCACGCTTGAAGACTTGCCCATGACATATCTTGTGGTTTGCAAGTTCTCATCACAACCGACGAAACCACAAAGACAATAACTTCAGTGAGATCTACTGGTAGAATCGATTATATCTTCTTTCTCTTGAATCACCTCTGTAGTTGTTGAACTACACCTTTGAACCGGCTTTTGCTTGCTGGCCATGGTCTACAGTGACTTGCATGCAAGATTGGTATCACCAAACTGGGGAGTGACCCACGTTGTAAAGAATCGGTAATATCCTGGGGGAGGTGATTCTTTTTTCCTCTTTTGCCAACAAATCGTGAATGGTCTCATTCCTTATGGTGCGGAGGCTGGGATAACAGGGCTTTTGTGTTGAGGCTCGCGTACTCAGCATAATTTTCCAGACATTTGACATGTGAGATCAGTTGAACCCCTGGGCTTTGCTGACTACAAGCTTCTCCTTGAAGCAGATTGTGCCCTTAATATTGCTGTCGATCAGTGCTCCGTTGGTACACTTTTTGTGTTTCTCATGCTTATTTCAATTGGAGGCGTATATCATGGCACTGTTCTGTTAAGAGAACTGTCAGCGTGGAACAGGAGACCATAAATGAGGACTTTCTCAGAAAAGGGGCATGGCAGGCAGCCGGAGAACACGGATGTGGTTGCGGACATGGTGTTAGCACTCGCACGCGTGGTGCAGAGTGTGCAGGTGAGGAAATGCCCCTTAAGTGAAAGGCAAATTCATTCAAGCAAGGAATCTGTGGATACTGTTGACTTGTATCCTCGCTTGCATCTTTGGCTTCAATATGAACATTGTAAGGTTGCTACTGCCCCGCAAGTGCTGTTCGAAAAAGTGGAGTGTTTGCAGGCACATCTACGTCCGCCTCTTGCGGTGTCTCTCCGGACTGCAAAGGTTATGGTCGTCACTGGCCCTTTTGGTGTATTTGCAGATTCCTGAGGCAAGTGAGGAGAGTCTTGCGGCAGTAGCCGGCATGTTCAGCAGCAAGGCTAAAGGTTAGTGGCACATATTCAGTTTGAAGTGCCTTCCCGCACCTCTCTCTCTGTCTGTCTCTCCCTTCCCCTTTCTTCCTTTGTCCACCTCTGTTTTTCCCTGACCGTGTTTCACCTTATTGGGACTCACCAAGCTGTAATTGCTTCCTGCAATACATTCTGAAGCCTTGCCTTGAAACTCCATTATCCCCCCATCCAAAATCTAAACAGGAAGAACGTAAGTTGCATCATGCTATTTACTTCCTTTCGCAAGGGCTTCAGACAGCTTCGGAAATATTCACGCTAATAGATACTCTGATGTGTGGTCGTCATCCGTGAAGCAACACAGATTCAAGAGGGAGTCACTTGTTTGACGACACGGAGAGCTGGTGGCTGCAGGGGTTGAGTGGACCATGGAGTACGACCTTACGGGGAATGCAATGGTGGTAGCCAGTGAAGCCCATGCGATCACTCTTGCCATAGAGGGTCTGCTGGGAGTGGTGTTCACTGTTGCCATCCTCACGGATGAGGCTGTGGAGGAGGGTGAGGTAGGCGCCCCTTCAAAGACAGCCGCTGGCCATGGACTAATTTAGCCCTTGACAGTATCGTAGTTTAGACCTCAAGCCTGAATTTGAAGGCACATGCTTCTTTCAGGTATGCAAAGATGGTTCTACATTTGCGTCAAACAATTTCATGATCTCGCTGCTATTTTGCAAACCACTGTACTTTGTGTTGTCCATGCCCTCTGCAGCTTGACTCTCCTCAAAGTGAAGGCGCACAGCGCACTGCTGGGAATGCAAAAGTGGTCCAAAAAGGTGGACTGGCAGATATGTGCTCTCGGATGGTGGGCTCAGTGTGGAGAACACTTCTTGAGGCGCTCTCCCTCATGCTTTCCAGGTTAGGACTTATGAAATATTTATTTGGAGGGACGTGGTGGCAAGTTGCCTCGAATGCTTTGTAGCTGCCGTCCAGTGATTGAAAAAAGCATGATAGGCTATTTACGAGGAGTGGTCGTATCTAAACGAGACCTGACTAGCAGTTTACATGCATCTATGGGATGGTTGTTGGCATGGACAAGTGAATTAATCTGTCAGAACGCCCTTTCCTCGATTCTGCGTAATACAGATCTCAAGGGGAGGCAGTGGTATTGGAAATCCTGAAGGGTTACCAAGCCTTCACACAGGTGGGTTGGATGCTGCTTCATTTCAGCTAATATGTTAAGGACTGGAAGCTCCTATTGAGAGGTGACAGTGGACAAAACAGGGGCAGCGGAAGCGTCTAAATATCTTAGTGTAATTAAAGTTGATCCCATATTCTGGCAATCTCTTGCTATGTTGCGAAGTAGGTTTGTGCCGCAGATGCTCACTGGTGAATGATACCGAAGAGACCACTGTGTTGCCTAACATTATGCAAAAGCATTGCATTATCCTTAAGAGTAGTAATATCCTTGCGGTGTGCACCCGCATAAGATGCTTGTGACCAGGTTCGCACCTATCATGTGCAGGGTTTCATGAGCACTATATGGCTGGTAACTCCGTTGCCTCCAGATTTATGATTAGAAACTGAATGGATGCAGGCCTGCGGAGTGCTGCGAATGGTGGAGCCGCGTGACGCCTTCTTGGCCTCCCTCTGCCGCTTCACGCTCGTTCAACAGTTTGAACCGGACAGAACAATGTGCTCACCAGATCCTGCAGCTTAGAGGGGGAAGGCTGTACTCTTTGTCAGTCATATGGACATCTTCCTAATCCTTTCTCCGCTGCGCTATGTTGAGAGTGCAGCCCTGCAGCAAGCTCAGTGTCAGTGCTGACGGCCGGCATCAGACGGTTGGACCCTGCAGTCGAAGGTGGTGGTCTTGTGCTTACTCCCAAGAACGTACAGGCACTAAGGACTCTGTTCAACGTGGCACACCGACTATGTAGTGTGCTCGGACCCTCCTGGGTGTTGGTGGGTTTCACAGCCACTTCCTCATTACAACAAGTGTAGACTCTCACACAGCATAGTGTGGGAAGCAGGGCGACATGATCCTCTCTGCTCTGCCTCTTCACCCTACTCGCATGCACAGCTATTGTAGAGTCTGCCCGTGGTCTTCGTGTTATGTTTGATTGTGCAGTCGGTCGAGACTTCGTTTTGCTTAGAAGCGGTTTGCCGATGGAAGGCAGGTTTTGGAGACACTGGCGGCTTTAGATCGCACCATCCACTCCCCTCACGCAACTACGCAGGTGCTCTTTCTCTGCCACTGCCTCTTTCCTGTCTCGGCCATTCTGTAAAGTTGACGATTGCATGCAGACAACATCCTTTTCATTCGCGCAGAAAGCCGAACATTTCATGCATGTGCGATGAACAGGCTTGCACTCTGTTCTATGGGAGTCGCGCTATTTCTAAGGTGTTCAGTATCTTTCTGTGAACTCTTCCCGTATTGCAGGAAGTGTCGGCTTCCGTGGCTCGGCATGCGCGAGATGGCGGCAACCAGTCAAGTGATTTCAATATTCTGTCAACCCTTGATGCCCAGGTAGACCAACCCCCGTCCTGTATGCCTTCCGAAGCTTGCTCACTCCCTCATACACATTTCCCTCCCTACACTACACGATCCATACCCATGGAGTAGACCCATGACCCTGAGTAGCTTTACTGAGAAGGAGGAGTGTTGGTGCAGCTATTTGAAAGCTCTGCCATTATGGGAGACAACGCAGCAAAGGCGTTACTTGCTGCCCTTCGCTCTATTTCCAGTCAGGCCCTTGACGGTGTTAGTGCCGGCCTTGGAAGAGCAGCTTCGGGCACAACTGCCGCTACAGGGGCCCCTGGGAGTGTGCAGCCCTCTGCTTTGAAGATGTTTGCGTTGGAAAGGATGCTTACTACTCTCGAACACAACTTGCACAGTGAGAACACACTTGGCCACTGGCTTAGGACCAACAGCATTTTCAGAAAACAGGGGATTAAGGAGAGCATTTTGTTTGTTTGTTTTGCATTTTGGGCAATGACATAGAGAGGGGGAGGCGACTAGATGCAGAGTTTATTTAGCTGGAGCTGTATGTGCTTTGTAACATATTTGTATGCCAGGTTATTGCTGGGTGTTTTGCCCAAAACCATTTTGACCGATTGATAGTTCACCGGAGCTTTGCAGGAGTGGATCGTCTTTGGGGTGAAATTATCGTTCACTTGCTGGAGGTGAGTTCGTTTCACTGCAGCTGAAAGTTCTCTACAAGTTCTGGAACACTCGTCCGAGTCATTCACTGTAGGGTAAAAGCGATATAAGAGAGGAGAGAGAAGAGAGTGACTAAGGGGTGGCAGGAGGAAGAAAGAGGGAGGGAGGCAGATGGTGAATGAAGCGAGGACGTTGTGTCTGTACACTCATTCCCCCAAACCCCTAGTCGAACCTAAACTCATACGAACTCTGCGAACACGGAAAAGGGAGAGCTACACTCATCTGTCCTTTTCTCTCACAATGGCGATGTCGTTCTCCGCTTCCCCCTCTCTCGCGACTTTATCTTCCACTCCCTCCGTGCCTTCCTTTTTCTCCTCAGTTGCCCTTTCCATCACATAATTGCCAGCAAGCATCACACAATCTTGTCACTCTCGTCATCCTCCCTCCTCTCGCTCTCCCCTCCCTACTCTCTCGTTCTTTCTATCTCCTTTGCCACTTCCTCACTGTTGCTGCTGCGGCCACTCTGTCTGCTTTCATAAGCTCCCTCACACCGGGCCCTTTTCTTGCCCTTTCTCTAATAACTGCACCCTCTCCCTCCACGGAAACCTTCCCTTCCTCTCAATTTATATCCCAATCCTAGTGAGAATGACAGATGTCTTTGCTAGGCAACCTCAACCAATGACTTCCTTTCCCTTCCTCTCCCTGCAGCTATCAGATCATGAGAGCCCCCATGTTCGAGTTGTGGCCCTCGATGCATTGGACCGCGCAATCATGGCAGTTCTCAACTGTGGGCGAATCCGAGAAGAAGCTGCTGCTGCTGCACGTTCTGTACCTCGTCAGCCCCCCCTGACCAGTTCTGCAGATAGTGGTAGAAGGTTCAGCCGCAGCAGCAGTAGCATGGATGAGAGGGCAGCACAGAGAGGGGAGACTTTGGAGGATGCTCCTGCACTGCAGCAAGAGGGTCCTGAGAGTGGAGCAGATGACATGTTTGAGTGCGTCGTCATCATGCCACTCACAGTGCTCTATGATGTGGGAAGAGATGCGGATGTTCGAACGGGCTCACTGAAAATCTTGCTTCATGTGCTGGAGGTAAGGCTGGCGAGGCCCTGAGATATGGTTTCAAGTGGATGCAGATTAGTTGGTGCGATCTTCTATGCTGGACTTGAAATGAAATTGGAAAAAAAAAAAATTGAAATTTGAAATTTGAAATTTGAAATTTGAAATTTGAAATTTGAAATTGGATTGCAAGCAGTAGTTCCTGGTACATAACATTTCTTAAACGGAGCATGTGAAAAGATTGGTGGAGGTTGTAACGCATGAAGAAGCAATTTATGTGTTGTGCGTTTCTTTGGGTGGCAGAGACATGGAGAAAAGTTATACCACAGTTGGCCGGATATATTAGAACTTCTCAGGTCAGATCATCGTTTACAACTCGCAGTGATTACATACTTTTAAGAAAAATACGGTGTCAATGTTTGACCGAGAATGTCAATGGGAATAGGTTGATGCCCAGCTTAGTCTTTCAGTCATTCTTCGACGATGATTGCTGGTGGGATTTATGATGGTTGTAATGATATCCCAACGGTGCATGCTTGTTGTTCACTAAGCGATTTCATGACTTCCTTGCTAACATTATCATCTTCCACCATTGTATCACACACAAACTGTGCAGATTGGTGGCAGATGAGGGGGAGAAGGAGCATGTTCCTTTGGGTTTCCAGGTATGGCCATACCTTGTCTGAGCTTGTGTAGTGTGTGAGGTGGAGCCTCTGAGCATCTGCTTATGATTTTCTTCGCTAGACCTGCATTATTCCCTTGTCAATGGGATTAAGTAAACTCTCCGCTTTTTGTCCCCTTCTTGAAAGCGGTGCAAGTGATACTGCAAATACTGCTTGCAAGCTGATCCTTTTGGTGGATCAACTTCCTTCATCCTCCTTGGCCGAACTGCTCCATAGCTGAGCTGAGTATGCGTTGTGCTTTTGCAGAGTGTTCGAGTGGTTACAAGCGATTGTCTATCATCCGTACCTTCAGCTTCACTTGAAATGTGAGTCCAGAATTTACTTTTGGCCTTGTGCAGATGTTTTCTACTTTGTGCTTATAATGTCAAGTGTCATGTTACTATTCCTTTTTCTCGCCTTAAACTATTTCTAGCACTGGACTTGTTCACAATACGTTTCTCCGCTTTGACCATCAGTGGCCCTGCGATTTAGAATTTGCACTTTTTTTTGCTTTTATCATCCTCTCGACTTGAGAGCAGACATCAAACAGATTGCACGAATTTATATGGTGGAACCAAGGCCGGCTATAATCTGAGTGTTGCAGCTTGTCATCTGATGACCATGAAGGAGATCATTTCATCAGCCAAATTCTTCAATTGTCGCCACATGGTGGTTTCCACTTGGTTCTGATTGGTGCTTAAAATTGACATTGCAGGTGTGTTGATGTAGTCGGAGCCTACGCAGTGCAAAAGGCGGATGTGAATATCAGCTTGACAGCTTTAGGGCTCTTGTGGACTACCTCCGACTTTTTTGCAAGAAATTTCTCAAATGCCACTGGTGCACCCGAACTGACTGGTGTGCATTTGACCCAACTTATCTGTTCTCATAATCAATTCACTCTAGTGAATTCTTGTGTTGCCTTTTCTTCTTGAATGAATGATGTGTGTATGAATGATTTGTTTGTTCTCGAATGGCAGACTCATCGATCGACATGGAGAGCTCACAATTGGGACTGACGAAAGCGGAAGAAGTTACAGCTACAGGTCCGGGCAGACCTGAAGATGACATGGAGGGTATTGAGAAGACTCGAAAGGATCATGTAGTGGCATCTGATGGGAAGTTGGACCCTCACGCGGGGCATCTCCTTCTACGAGTATTTTCAGTCATTCAACATAGTGCTACAGATGAGCGACCAGAGGTGAGGACGAGGAATCCGGCATCTGATGTACTGCATGTATTTTGTAGCAGTTTATTGATACAGATGTTGGATACACCGTTATAAATTGGTTGGCTGTACGCATCTCATTGATGTCAATGGATTTTGCTGCTGGAAACAGGTTAGGAATTCTGCTATGAGGACCCTCTTCCAGTCTATAGTCAGTCACGGGAGCAAACTCTCTGAGGCTCACTGGCAGCACTGCCTATGGAGTCTTATTTTTCCGCTCATTCAAAACGTTCGCCATCTGGTACGTTCAGATTGCGGTCAGCAGATAAGCTATTTTTGATAGAGTCGAGTACACCATTGGTGCTATAGTTAACCTCCTCACCCACGAGACGTCAGAATTGGAATTCTCTTATGGACATCTCAAACGAGCAGACAATCACTAATCGACTGCAGAAACCCAGGGGCAATGCTATAGAGGCTCAAGAGCAGTTTGGGCATGTTAAGTTTATAATGACCAACGGTTTTGTAGATTTAGCCTTCAGATGAATCAAAACTTTCATGCCTTTTGCCCAAATTTCAGATTTTCTTTTGTTTGTTTTTTTTTTTTTTTCCCTTCCTTTTGGTGCCCCTGGGGCTGCTAGGACCTCTGAGAAATGTGCGGAGACAATTTTGCCACTCCTTTTCATATGTCGTACATCACAGGTGTATCAGATGGAAGTTCATTAACGTGAGACAGCCTTGTTGTTATTGGCTTGCTGCGGAGGGTATGTGCAGGCAGCTCATGCCTCGAAGGAGGAGTGGGTCGGAACAGAGCTTGGCAAGCAGGGGGGAAAGGCAGTGCACATGCTCGTGCATCACAGGTGGGGCAATATCCTCCTCCTGTCTTTGTTCAGCATTAGCAGAGTGCCGCAAATGCTGTGAGCACAGAAACGCACAGTACAGAGTAAAGCTATCGCGCTGCAGGGAATGCCTGCAAGCCGATGCCATAGATGATATTGTGAAATGAGTACCGTAGCAGATAGTACGGCTCCTTGTAGTGCTCAATTTGAAGGATCTGCCGCTTGATTGTTTTGGAATGCAGCCGCAATACATGTCAGAAGCAGTGGGAGGAGACTCTCGTTATGACGCTGAATGGCATGAGTCGGCTGCTGAAGGCATTTTTCCCTCATTTGCAACCGCTATCGGGCTTTAAGCGAGGTCTGACTATGCCCTCTCACATTGTCTGAATATGGCTGATAATTATGATGCCCTCACGGATTTTTGTCGTCGCACGTTTCCTAGATCTACTCCGTTACTTACACATTTGCCGTTCGCCTTAGAATTCGAGTGAACCCAAGTGTCTATTTGGTTCTCATGGATTGTGGAGAAGAATTCTTTCATCGCTCAACATAGGAAGCATTGATTCGGTGGGAGCAGGATGGGCTGAGCTACTTCATTTTGTGGAGGAGAGCGTGAGTGAGGGCAGCAAGGAGGTGGCTTTGGCCGCAGCGACCATGTTGTACACTCTACTGCATGCACACACTCTTAAGGTAAGATTAGGTTTAGTATATACCTATAACCTATACCTTAATACCTCTGACTTATGGCAGAAATCTTGTGAGTTTCCCTTCTTGATTGCCATACAACAAAGAACAATGCTTGCGCATGCCTATCATGGAATCAACAGGAGCAGCCTAGGATTTTTCGGTTGCCTACTGTAATTTCCGTGTCAGAAGCCCCTTATATAGAGACTCCCCTGTCCGTTAGAGAAAAGTGAAAAAACCATTTGGAGTCGTGAAAATTGCTCTAAAAATGTCCTCCTGTCATCATTCACTGATCAGGTGTGCTCATCGTGTTTTCAAACTCATCTAATGCTAAGCTTGCTGGCATTATCTTATTTGTCGGTCTGAGCAGGGTAATATCCCACGGTATTACTGGGATACTTCTTTAGCGACTTATGAGAAAGTAGTCCGCGAGGGAGCGCACGCCGGCAGCCGTGTTCCTCTCAAAGCTCGCCAGGAGATTCTGGAAAATCTTGGTCAGTTTGTAGCGGGGCAAGTAGACTCTGCCAGTAAAAGCAGAGACATCTGAAGGAGAGGAGTGAATGTTCATGATTTCCCATAAGCTTGGTTCAGTACCACACGCGTGTTTCGGGCTGTAGAATTATGATGCATAGAAGCGACTTGACCGGCTGAAAGTCATAGAGAAGTCATTTCCTGCCTTAATCTTCTTTGCATTTCAGACAACTGCCTTGTGGAATCGCGAGACCTTTCTCATGGAGATGATGGTGTTATTTACCCCGGTCCTTGTGGGAGTGTGGTGATTGGCAGGGGAGCTTTATGTGTGCAGTGCCAACGGCGGCATTTTTGAGGATGCGGACTACCTGAAAGTGCTCGCATTGGTAGATGTGCTTGCACGCTATCCAACCATTGCGGGTGATCCGCCAGCTTATGCGGTCAGCGAACTGTAACCAACCGTCATATAGCCACCCCACGTCACATTTCATACTGAAAGCACATTTACGTTGTTCATCGTTGTTCTTAACACTCAACAATGGACAGCCTGCACTCGTTAGCAATTAATGGAGTCATGATGTTCCTGATCCCAGCAGAATTTTCCCCATAAACATAGGTGTATTGAACAATTCCTTTGTTGCACTGCTGCTGCAGGGGACTCTCCCTCAGGTGCAGCGCACCGTCCTGGAGGTATTGCCCAAGCTGCAACCCCACCCCTCCCACTCCTCCCTTTGGCCCTCCCTCCTTCGCCAGCTCTTAGCATACCTTCCAGGGGGAGACCGTCTTCTCTGCGACCATTGCCGGGTCCCTCCTGCCTACCTTCGAGAAGCCCAGGAGGCACGGAAACTCGCTGTTTCAGGGGGTGCATCACCATCTCTAGAAGCTGAATACCTTGGGGCGATGGATGATGCTCCACCTGAATACAACTCCAACTCCAACTCCAACTCACCTGCAGGGACCGACCAGTCGGAGACGGCTGGGATATTCAGTAGTGAAGTGTCTCCTTTGTCGGTTGAAGTGCAACAGAATGGCCACAGAGGGGTAGATGTGGACGAGGGTGTGTCTGCACAGGGGGAGAAACCTGCAGAGGTCAGGTTTGTTACGAGAGGGTTGTCCCTTGGTGGGCGATTGGATATGTTTGCTCCTACAGCTGTTTGGGCTCCCACCGTCGAGAATGCGGGTGGGAAGTTCATGCGGAGCTTCCCAGAAACAACGGTATCTGCTCTTTCTCAAGTATTTGTTGAGAGGATCGTTGCCATGCTGTTGGAATTTTTCTCCAACGCACCCGAATGGGCGCAAAGCACCATGCTGCCAGAGTTAGTGGCTGCTTTTGGCCGGTTAGTTCTTTCAGACCCAAGACCTTCAGCCTGTTTTGAAATGCAGAAAACCAGCGTTTAATGGTTAGGGTACTTGACTCATTGTTGGAAGCAAAACGATTGTTTACATGGCTGTACCTTCCGGCTTTTCTATCATGCTAGGCATTAAAAGATGGTCCTTCACGAATTAGCTTCTGCTATCCACAAGGCTCTCACTGAAGATGCCCCTCCTGATTTATGCGGATGTTGCTGTCAAGCAGCTGCATGGCGATGAGACGAGACTCTCCCGATTCTCAGCTCTGGCGAACTGCTGTGGCAGCATTCACAACGGTCCTCGATACCGCCATGCCTTCGGACTCTTCCTCCGTGCTCTTGTCTCCTTCAAAATCCGTTAGAGATGAACTGGAAGTGGGCGATGGACACCTCAGGGGGCGCCCTCGGCTTTGGAAGGAGCTCGCAGATGTGTTTGAAAAGTTTCTTCTTGGAGCATGTGGGAGAGCAGTAATGCTGCCAGGGGGGCAGGCCCTGCCTGCAGACATGGTGAAGGGGGATGAGGCTTTAGAGTCGCTATTGTTGGAGTCTCTCTGCCAGAAGGTGCTGGCAAGGAGTTCGGATGCACCCCCTGAGGTGACTGCACTGAGTACTTAGACTGGGCTGAGATGCTGCCGTGAATTGTCTGTCTCGGATTCCCATAACCCATCTTGGAAAGCAGTGATATACATCTTTATGGAGCCAGTTATAGCTTAGCCCTGCCGTGTAGCTCGCTACCATTCATGTACAGTTATGTATGGGGAGGCTGACCCAACCCTAACCTAAACCCAACCCAACCCTTTAACCCTAACATCCTGTTGCCCTCCGGAAGGGTTGGGTTTGGAGAGCAGGTCAAGTTCCGTCTTGTTTCTGTAATTGATCGCTGTGCTGCCCGCACTTCCGCGCTACCATTGGCAAGCGCTGCCCTTCTTCCCTCGCACTGTGGGCGGTTTTCTCTCGCGTGTCTTCTCCGCCTTTTTGAGCTCAGCAGGTGGGGGAGGAATCCCATAGTCCAAGCCTGTGATAGCCTCTTAGTAGCATGAATTTCCTAATGGCTTGTCTACAAGCTGAGAAAATTGGCTTGCACTTCAGCAGTAGGAGTTTCAATGCCAAATAAGTTTTGAACCTTTCCACCAAGTCATGTCGGCGAGTGAAGAAAATTGGCTTGGTAGGTGCGGGAATAATGAATAGTTAGAGCAGATAAGAGAAACGTGCAGTCGGTATTCTCAGTGACTGAGAGGTTGCTCGGAGGGTTGGAAGCAGCTGGGGAAGGCAGGAGGATGGTGTGGAGGCTTCTACAGTGAGTGTGGCGAGGATAGCCCTTCCCTTACTGGTGAAGCGCTGTGAGGCCATTCTTCAGAGACACGTGCAAGACACAGAGAAGCACAGTAAGTTACATACGCTCTCTCAGCTTCTTCCGCCCTCCCTCCTGACGACACATCCACGAACAAAGACATAGGGTGGGTTTCCATTGAGCGTATTGAGCGTATTGGGTTTCCATTCCTCGGGCCAATCTAGGTTTGACATGTAAACACTTTGTTCGACGTCGAGAACTGTGATTGGTTTATGCCCTCAATGGATTTCCGCCCATGGGTGAAGATCGATGAGTCATAAAGGTTGCCTCTTGATGCTATGCGATGCAGAAATGGAGCCGCTGCCGGCAGTGCGTTTAGAGGAGGTGAAGGTGACTCTTCAGGAGATGGCGCGTTTGGAGCTGCTTCCTCTTGTGGCTGCTGCTGTGGACATACCAATCCGCCATAGCCGCAGGGGTGAAGGCAGAAACGGGTCCTCCTCCCTCACCCTCACCCCCCCTGTAAAGGAACGATATTTAGACGCCCAGGGACGGCAGCTCGGGTGGAGGCGCGCCCACCTCATGCTGCTGTACTCGACCATCGCAGAGCTCACTCTGACAAGGTGAGAGAGAGAGCCTGCAGGAGGGCAGGAGAGGGTTGGTAACGGTCTCTACTTCTAAAGTTCGTGCCTGTACCCCTACTGTAGTATCTAATGGATCAACTGATAAAGAGACGGATGGAACGAGGGTTAACAGAGGGGAGGGAGGGGAGTCGAGAGGGAGAGGGAGCGAGAGCGGGGAGAGAGGAGTGGGAGATGGGGAGGGCCCCTCCCTGTAATGATGTAATTCCTCATTGTATGTGTGGCTGTGGCGATTGTGCAGAGACCAACGGATCGCAGAAGGGGTGAAGGTCCTCCTCCTTCTCGTAGGCAGTGAGCTGGGCCTCTTGTAAGGAGCTCGCTTATACCCTGCCGGTGTTGGGCTGATGGCTCCCATGTTGGGCCCGCGAAGAGGGGCAAAATGCCAATTGTATTTCGTCCTTCTGCTGTATTTTTGAACCGCAGGAGCAATAAAGGTCTCCACTTTATCTTGCGCCCTCTCTCTCTGTGTCCCTGATCTGCTTCAAACTTGCCAAGAAATTGAAGGCAGTCCCGTACAGAAGATTACAGCAGAGAAACAAACCAGTTCCCTTTAGCCACCAATATCCGCCACACTTGGCCTCGTATTAACCCTGAGAACCACCCTTTCCACCCCTCGAATTGCATCCAATCCCTCAGCCCAGCGGGGGGTGTCAACCTCCAACAGGTCCCGGAACCCTTCTCAAGTTCAGACCTGGGATTGGGCTCGCATTTGACGCCCCATAAAGTCAGTAGAAGCTCCTTAATAACTTTGTGGAGGTGACTACTTTATCGCGGTTTCCTGACTTTATCAAGCTCCGTCAAAATGAATGCATTCCGGAGAGCCATTTTTTCCATTGCCACCGAGTGGAGCATTCTCCAATGAGCCACCCATTGCCAATGATTGCAATCATTGGACCATTGATTCCCGCCCACCCAATCATTGTCAATGGTTGCAACCATTGGCTGGCTTTCCAGCCAACCATTGCAAGTAACTGCAACCATTGGACCATTGATTCCCGCTCCACCCAACCATTGCCAACAGTTTCAACCATTGGCTGGCTACCCAGCCAACCATTGCAAATAACTGCAACCATTCGACCATTGATTCCTGCCCAACCAGCCATTGGATCCAATAGTTGCAACCATTAGCTGGCTACCCAGCCAACCATTGCCAATAACTGCAACCATTCGACCATTGATTCCTGCCCAACCAGCCATTGGATCCAATGGTTGCAACCATTGGCTGGCTACACAGCCACCATTGTCAGTGGCTGCAACCATTGGACTGTTGCTTCTCGCCCCGCCCAACGATCGGATCCAATGGTTGGCTGGATCGGGAACCAACGGTTTGCAAATCGCCGACCATTCGAATGGTTGATCCAACCCATGGTCCGACCAGCCCTTGGCCCGGAATGTTTTCGGCTACCCTTCGCGGACGTCCGTGATTGGGTGAGCGTCGGCCGGGCAGCTGAAGTATGACCACGGGCAGAACGGAAATGGTTTTGGCTGCCCCAACCGTGAACCAAAAGTCCGCGATTGGCCTTGCGTCGTCCGGGCAGCTGAAGGTTTGGTCGGGGGCAGCCCTAAACTGTTTTCGGCTGCCTCGTCCTCGAAGCAAGCGTCCGCGATTTGGGCGAGCGTCGGCCGGGCAGCTCAAGTTTGGCTCCAGGCAGCATTCAAATGGTTTATTCTGCCCCTCAGCGAATCAATCGTCCGCGATTGGGCGAGCGGCGGCCGGGCAGCTGAAATTCTTTCTGGTCCTCCGTCGCCGCGATTCCGATCAGGCGCAGCCCCCCTACGGCGCGTCCCGTCACGTGTCGCGCACCGTACGGCAGCATTCCCCCACGGCGGTGGCGCCACCTGTCCGTCCGTACAGTCTTATCCACAGGGCAGATGAGGTAGGCGCGCGGCCCGCTATTTTGGGCCACACCTTCCTCTTGCGGGCAGCTCGTTGCCAAACTTCAGCTGCCCGGCCGAAGCTCGCCCAATCGCGGACGCTTGCTTTCGCGTATAGGGCAGCCTGTATTACGTTTGGGCTGCCCGGGGCCCTTCAAGGCCTCGCCCCGCGGTCCGGGCTGTCATGTCTCCCTCCCTCCCTCACCGACCACCCGCTCTCTCTCGCTCTCTCGCTCTCTCGCTCTCTCGCTCTCTCTCTCACTCTCCCTCTCTCTTCTCTCTCGCTCCCACTCTCTCTCTCTCTCTCCTACTGCTCATCCATGGCCGTGCCAGGTGCTGCCAGGGCGGCAGCTTTCTGCGCTTTTTGGCTGCACTTGATGCAGGTGCTCGCAGCGGCGGTGGGCGGCGGGCTGAAGGCTGCTGCAGCCGCCCGCCCGCACCTGGAAGACCTTTTTGTCGTCTTTTGCAGCGTCTCCTGGCATGCGCTGGCTGCCATGGCGGTGCTTGGATACAGCGCTTGGGCGTGGCTGCTTGTGGGCGCCACGGAACTCGGAAAGGCCTACCTTTTCGCTGTGGACTGGTTGCACGAGGAGTTCGCAAAGGAGTTAGCGAATCCTCGCCAGGTATGACCTACTGCACCTTCCAAAGATTTCAAGCTTTTTGTTTCTAGGGCTGTTAGCATCGGAAAGTGCTTTTTGCGTTGATGCTGCTTGCTTTTGTATGGGCAAGTTTTGAAGGTTTGTATGCATACGCTTGACTGATTTCGCGTTTGCTGTTCTCTTGCTGGCAATACAGCCCCCCCGGACCGTGAAAACATATCCCATTGTCCGCAACTCGAAGGAGTATCATGCAAAGTCCTTGGATTACCCGAGCTTGAAGGCGCCGCTCTATGATGAGCCTGAGCCGCTCTTCAGTGCCAGGCGGCGGCCTGTGTTCCGCGACTCGTCGTCAGTGTTCAGTGCGAGCCAACAGGCATTCGGTGAGCCGCAATACAGCCGCCGGAGTGGTCCTGGGGAGGGGAAAATGCAAATGGGAGGAAATTTGCACAATTTCTCGAATTGGAAAAGGAAGCAGGGAGGCGACAGCCTGCAAGATTTGGTTACTATCCATGAAAGGCTGAACAGCGGTTGGGATATGGAGGCGAGCAATGCGGCCTTGGCGCGTGAATCGGCTCTTTTGCGCCAGGCACTTGCCCGCTTAGACGAATCGCTGAAAGTCAAGCCTCTCCATCCGATGTGGACGGATCCGAGAGGAGTTTTTCTGCCATCTGAGGATGGCCGGGGCTTCAAGTGTCCTTTGTGTCCTTGAGTCCAAATCAAATTACTGAAGGTTCAAGATCATTAGAAATGATTTTTACTCATTTTCCGAGTAAATAATTTTTCTGGACAAAATTTGGCATGTATTTATTGAAATTTCATCTCTAGCAACTTACGTTTCAGTGTCAAAAGGAAGTAGCAGAATAAGTGTGTCAGAAATTTCCAGCTGTGATTTTTTTGCCTTAAAAGGCTATCCTTTTTGATGAACAAAGGGTCTTTTTTCATTGTATGACTCTCTCTATGCCTGTTTTTTGCAGCACTATTTTGGTGTGTTCATGCTGCTGTTGCATGCAGAATCCCCCTTTTTCCCTCTATCTCGCCCTACTTTACTCTCCCACTCCCCCTTTCCCTCGCTCCCTCTCTCCCTTGCTTCCCAGCCAACCATTGCCAATGGTTGCAACCATTGGCTTGCTAGCCAGCCAAGCATTGCCATTGGCTGCAACCATTGCATCCAATGGTTGGCTGGATCGGGAATTATTGATTTTAGGGGACTAGGGAATTTTACATACGGACTAACTGTAATCACTGCAACCATTGGACCATTGATTCCTGCTCCACCCAACCATTGCCAATGGTTGCAACCAGTGGCTGGCTTCCCAGCCAACCATTGCCAATGACTGCAACCATTGGACCATTGATTCCCGCCCCACAGAACCAAGCCCTTGGTTGCAACCATTGGCTGGCTTCCTAGCCAACCATTGCCAATAACTGCAACCATTGGACCATTGATTCCCGCCCCACCCAATCATTGCCAATGGTTGCAACCATTGGCTGGCTACCCGACTCGCCATGAATGCAATTTTGCACTCGTGGCAGCTGCTTATTGGAAGCCGTTTAGTCGTAGTCGTGCCAGTTCCCAGCCGCCCGGCGGCCGCCCGCCCGCCCGCACGCGCGTCTCCCCTTCCGACCCTCCCAGCCGTCGATGCATCGTCCATCGGACGGTCGGAGGCAGCCCCCAATCGTGCGCGGGCGATGGAACTATCCAGAGGGGGCGCCACGTCAGCGCGCCATCGGGCGGCCCGGCGCGGGACCACTGGGTGCTCTGCGACGCGCCACGTCAGCGTGGGGGGGGCCATGGCGGCCACATCAGCTTCCGGCCACGCGGGCGAAAGTCGTACGACAAAATGCGACGATGTGCGACCGATGACGACTGTATGCGACGTAATGCGACGTTGTGCGACTCCGTGCGATTCCGGCTGGAGCCATGTTTTTGGGAGAAGGGACCTCCGTTGCAGGAGCTGGTTCTGTTCGTGCTCAGGTCCGGGCGGAGGACGATCCTGTAAGGATAGAGAGCACAGCAGAGAGGAGGCAGATACCAAGAGGGTATTGTTTAGAACGAGGATATAGTTTGTGGTTGTAGCATTTTTGCAGGCGGGGCGAGGAAGCGCTGCCATGGACCCGTACAAGGTGCGCAGCTGCAGTTTTGGGCATGGCGAGTGGCGGGGTCGGTGCAATGCTCGTGAGCGTGTTTGCTGGAAGGGATTAGGCAGGGACGTCTGGCTTGCATGACCTTTTGTGTTTTATTTCGGGTGTGCAGCACCGACCGTCAAGCGCGTTCAACTCCACGCACTGGACTACGAACACCGGGGCGCCTGTATGGAACAACAACAACTCGCTTACCGTTGGAGCCCGTGGTATGTTGAGCGAACTACTCGTATCCTCTGAAGCCGTCGAGTCGCCGGGTTTCTGAGAGACCTCTTCCGTTTTCATGTTAAAGTGCATCTCTGAGCCGGCAGCAGATCCATTTTTCTTTTCCTTCACGATTTTGGAGGAACCGCGGTGTTTGATTATTTTATTGGCTATATGATAAGGCAAACCGAGGTTTCTGAACTTCTGTGTTGTAGGACCGGTGCTTCTGGAGGACTACCATTTGCTGGAGAAACTTGCTCAGTTCGACCGCGAGAGGATTCCTGAGGTTTGTCATTGTTTACATGCTTCAATCAGCTGTTTGTTATCCTTGATTGGCGCGTAGGTCGAATTGGTTTTTTGCAGCTTGAGCTCACCGTGGAGTGCCGTAGTGATCATGTTTTTGGGTTTGGCTTGGTTGCAGCGCGTCGTGCATGCGCGAGGAGCTTCTGCAAAGGGGTTTTTTGAGGTGACACATGATGTGTCCCACCTCACATGCGCAGATTTTCTCCGTGCTCCTGGAGTCCAGACGCCACTCATTGTTCGCTTTTCGACTGTCATTCATGAGCGGGGGTCACCTGAGACGCTCCGTGACCCTCGTGGCTTTGCTGTGAAGGTCAGCAAAAAGAACCTTTGTTTTGGATTATCTAAGTTTATGCGATACTCGTTCGCCAAAGTGCTTACAGATTTCAGTATGGCCGAGAAAATGTTTCTTCATGCTCCGTATAAACTGTTGAAGGCTCTACTAGAAATTCCTATCCACGCTTTGGGCTCACTTTGTCGGTAGCTTTTCACAGTTTTACACGCGGGAAGGAAATTTCGATTTGGTGGGAAACAACATGCCAGTTTTCTTCATCCGTGATGGTATCAAGGTGTGTTCACCTGTCAACACTGGAGCCTACATCATGTGGTCCTAAATATTAGAGTGAACTTGGAAAAGTGATTGTGGAACGGAGATGCTGTCGTTGGGGTTTTTTTAGGTATGTGTGCTTTTGGCTTTAATGACATCTTTAAGAACTTTGTAAGTAATTTCTCGCTGTTCTTCTCAATATATATTTACTTATCTGACTTCCCTTTTATTTTCGATTTTGTAGTTTCCGGATATGATTCACGCTCTCAAGCCAAACCCCAAGACGCACATTCAGGAGGGATGGCGCATTGTCGACTTCTTTTCCAATGTTCCAGAAAGCTGTCACATGTTCACCTTTCTTTTAGATGACCTGGGTATTCCTTCCGACTATCGCCATATGGAAGGCTTTGGTGTCCACACCTTCAAGGTGAGTCGCCAAAACTTTTGTTTTTTTTAAAGTGATCCTTGCTGAACAAATTTATGGCTGCGAGGGGTAACCGAATTAACTGTATACAAGCCTGAGTTCTGAATGATTGCTTGTGAATCGGTCAGTTGTTTAGTTTGTCTCGTCGATTGCAGGATCAGGAGAGCTGAGTTATTTCGGCTATGACTGGCTCTTGGCTTTTTTGTTACGCATCAAAGAGGGTGTTCGCTGTATCTTTTTCTGTCAGACTTTCTTGGGTTGTAATAGTACGACGTCATTTTTTTCCCTTTTGCAGTTGATCAACAAGTCTGGGAGGGAGACCTATGTCAAGTTCCACTGGAAACCAACTTGTGGTGTCAAATCCCTGCTAGAGGATGAGGCTATTCGAATTGGAGGCGCCAATCATTCCCACGCAACCCAAGATCTTCAGGAGGCTATCGCCGCTGGTAACTATCCAGAGTGGAAGCTCTTCATACAGACTATGGATCCAGCAGACGAGGACAAGTTTGACTTCGATCCTCTTGATGATACCAAGACTTGGCCCGAGGACTTGTTTCCCCTGCAGGTATGTTTTTGACTGCGTTCACCTTGCACCATACGTTTTGGTTGTTTTTGTACATCCTTCTGCGAACATTTTCTTGGTCTTCATTTACCCCTGAAGTCGTGACGTTGTTCTTTATTTTTTTTCCATCTGAGTTTGGATTGTTAACGTGACTAATAGTTAGGGTCTCGTGACAATGGAAATATAGTCTTGGAGAGTTGTAGCAGGTCAGTAGTTTGTGAGTTTCAAGTTTTTCCGTCAGATTCTGAGGTTCTTTCAGTAAAATTGACCGGTTATGTTGTTGTTGTGCAGCCTGTTGGCCGTATGGTGCTCAACCGCAACATCGACAATTTCTTTGCAGAAAACGAGCAATTGGCATTTTGCCCTGGTGTCATTGTTCCGGGCATCTACTACTCTGATGATAAGATGCTGCAAACTCGGATCTTTTCCTACTCAGACACCCAACGTCACAGATTGGGTCCCAATTACCTCATGCTGCCTGTTAACGCTCCAAAGAATATTCATCACAACAATCACCATGAGGGCTTCATGAACTTCATGCACAGAGATGAGGAGGTATCGTCCTTTCCGTAACTGGTTTTGAAGTAGTCGGTATATCCCTTTCATCAAATTGGGATAGCTCAGTTACACGCATTTTTTTCTTTTTGATGAGAGCGAGATAACTTTCAAAGTAATGCTGTTATAATGTGCTGTCTTGAAGGTGAACTATCATCCCTCACGCTTTGATCCTGCGCGGAACTCTGAGCCCGTCCCAATGGCAAGGCCTATCCTTTCAGCCAGGCGGGAGAAGGTATGAGCAGAAGTACCTTTTGACAGGTTTGCTGGAAAATTGACTTAGTTTCAACATCATTGCAGTCGAAGGCATTGAAGTCATGGGTTATTTGTGTATGCGTAGTAAAAGTTCGCCACAGACTGGGAATCATGAAGAAACTTTGTTTGCAGTCGGTGTAGGAAATAAAAAATCGGTTGAAACTTTAGAACTTCACAATTGAGGTGACTGATTCGAGGAATTTGATTTCATATGGGGACAAATGTTCTGTGACCCCTAGGTTTCGAAACTGCTACGTCAGATCATTTTTTGTGCAGCAATTCAGTTGAACCAGGGATGTCTAATTGCAGGCTGTGATTGGGAAAGAGAATAATTTCCAGCAGGCTGGCGAACGCTATCGCTCCTTGCCGGCAGACAGGCAAGTTTAAGGACCGTCTTGTCTTGTGGCTTATGCCAGAAGATTTTATTTGTACATATTGTTTGGTCTAGCTCAGTACGGCGCATCGATTCCATGTTTTGCCTACATCTGAAGGTTCAGTGAAAGCTACAGTCGTGTTACTGTTAATGTTCCGTGAAAAACTTGTCTCTTTTTAGTCCATTTGAATGGCCAGAAGTGATTCAGTAGATGGGGCTATTGTCTCTTTGTCGTAATTGACCAGTAAGCTAGCTGTGAAATGCGGGAGCCTTCGTCATGTAGCCTGAAAATTCTGAAGTGATAATGTCTCTGCGAGTGCAGGCAAGAGCGTTTTGTGCAGCGGTTTATCCAGTTCTTGGCGGAGCCACGGGTGACACCTGAAATTCGGAGCATCTGGCTCTCATACTGGTCTCAGGTGGGTCCCCGACGGGAGATGTGGGTCATGGGTTCTGTGAAGCACCTGCAAGGCTTGTTTTGTAGAACAGGATGGGTCCCTACTTCGTCTTTCTGTCTGAGCTTCGGGGTTAGTTATTGTGGTTTCTGTCAATCGGAAACGGTGTGCTCGATGACTGTGGCGTCACTGCAAGCAGTCCGTTTTGTGTGTTCGGACCAAAGAGTAGGGAGAAAGTGCTCAGTTCGAGGAAACGCCTAAACTTGAACAGGTTCGTTCGGTCATTTCTGCATTTGGCTTCTGCTGGTCCCTCAGTCCTCACTGACTGAGCGGGTGGCTGGTTGGGATGGTCAACAGTGCGACCGCGGTTTGGGACAGAAGATGGCGATGAAGCTCAACATGAAGGCTGCCATGTAAAGTATGAGATAGGGAGCGCACGACTCTGAAAGCGTTTGGGAGTGGAGGCCTGTGATTTCCGAGTCTAGTGGCGCTGTTTTGAAGAAGAGCGGGGTGTGGAAGAAGAGGGGGGTGTTTTCCGAGGGTGTTGTTCCATGTGCAGTGTGTAGGGAATGTAAAGGTCGTACTGGAGGTTGGAGATTGTAAAGACACGGGGAATGAATGTGTGCTAGACACTTGGTGTTTTCAGATGAGATGTAGGCGTGTGCATTGCCGGCTTGGCATAGCATGGCAGGGGTGGCAGGGGAACTTTTGGTGCTGCCGACACATGCAATCGGACATGCAGTTGTTTGCTGCGACATGTGAGGAAACGAGCTTCTTACACGTCGGTTTCTGTGGTATTTTGGAATGCCGATAAAAAGTTCCATTGATTAGTGGGCAAATGTGACAAAGTTGGAGGGAACTCGTAAGGCACTGCACAGGTGCAGCACTCTGAAATGCAGCATGCAAATTGGTCTTTTTGGGCACAGTAAGACCTGCGGAAAGTGGACATGCAGCACGTGTGAAGCTGAGTGTTAGAGAGGATGTTTTAATATGCGTTTGAATTGCGAATTTCGGGTCAACGCATGGAGCGATCGACTCTTGCACGATAAATTCACCCCCGGATTGAATGTGTGTAGATCTGCTATTGGATGGTTGCAAAACAAGTCTACCCTGAAAAAATATTCGAGAGTTTGACTATGGAAAAGGGAAAATTGAAGAATAACAAATTGTGAAGAGAAACTGAAACAAGGAAAGGAGGACTAACAAACTTGGAAGAACAATTGTGCGACGCTCGTACCTGCCTTGACTTTATGGGTCATGAATAAACTAGATATTTCGGGAAAGATCACTGTATTTCTAAGTGGATTTCACATGGCACGTAGAAGCATTTTATTTTGTTTGGGAAAGTGATAGGTTTTATTGTTCGGCCATCAAGCTTCTGGCTCCCCCAGTTGTACACTTGAACAATTGGGGCCCTTCATTGGTTCAACTTTCTTACCTCTACTGGGGGGTGTCAACTTACATGCGTGTTCCTAAGTTTGACACCAGTAGTAGTACTCCGCTGGCATCGCGATCCTGCTGCACGGCTTACTTCCGTAATTTTTTTTTTCCTTTGTCGGAGGGAGAAGGGGAAGTGGCATTGATCTCATGATGGCGAGGCTTTGTCGTAAGATTTTGTTAAGCCTGACATCCTCTACTATTCGCACATCTCTTTTCTGACCCAAACCCGCACCCTAACCCTCAACCCACCCTAAAAAAGGCTTGAAAAAAAGGTAGTGGGAGGATTATGTTGATATACGCTTCATAGGATTACAAAACTCTACTGCGCAACTAAGGTGCTTTGACTGCCATTTTTAACGTCTTCTAACGTCAGTGCGTTTGGTGTTTCTTTTCTTGAATCCTTGTGCCTCCGTCGCATGGTTGCCATGCATTTCTAGGCAACAGCGGTGCAGGGTCGCACGCCTGAGTTAACCCAGAGTTATTTGAGGGTTGCCTTTTTTTCTATTTCCACGGTTGATCAGTCGTCGACAGAAGTTGGTGTTGGACGTACGACTTCATTTTTAACATGTCACAACACGATCAACTAAAACGTTCAACTGGGCGCCCCAAAACGCGCCTCGCTCTTTTGTTCACATTCATTAAATAACTAACAAATCCAAATCCGAAATGTTCGAAAAACTATAGCGTCCAGTACGGTATCCCGCTGATCAAGTGTCTTCTCGCTTTCCCCTCTTCCCATCTACCACCTGCAGCTACACCTGTCGCTACCTCCCTGCAAATGCAGCTAATGCGTCACTTAGTTATCCTTCCAGTAGCCATTGCAGCAACACACCTCAAGGAAAGAAAAGACGAAGTTCATTAAGAAAACAGGCGGTTCTTTTTTACTCCAATTGATACAAGGAAAGGTGCACCCGAAACTGGATTGGAGGGGCTGCCAACTACTGAACAATTAAATCATAATATAGCTAAACCTGGTGTGTCAGACCTAAGGCAATTTGTGAGGGGGAAGATTTCTCCATACCACATCCTCGTCACTCTTCTCTCCTATACTTGTCACCGCAGACGAAATGAATGCCAACTCAAGGCCCTGATGCGTTGAGAGAACACTTCTCTCCCTTCATAAATCTTCCAGGAAAAACAGAGATTTCAGCCATTGAGGAGAAAGAGATCCACCTCATAATTTAAGTCGGACGACATCGCTGTGATTGCAGTGGGCTCAATGAAAGATTCGATTCCAACTTGAGGTCGCGTCCAAAGCACCTCCAAACGCCTTTTCTTCTCAGTACTGTGACCTAGCAGGGCAATCAGGACAGGAAGCCGCTGGACCTTGGCAGATGCTGCTGGGGAGATAGCTTGTACTCAGGAAAATATGACTTTCTTGCCCACTTTTCACAGCCGATGTCTCCATGGAAAAGTAATGAACCAATAGCAGAAGAAGCAGGCGGGGAGCCCCATGATGTCCATAAGATGGAAAACAAATAGGTGGTGGGCTCACTCCCTGATTCTGTATGCTGCAGCGGAGGCTCTTCCAACATCATCCGATTTTTTCCTTTTGATCCTTCTCGGCCTCAATTCTTGCTTTTCTTAGACTTCTTCGATTCAGCCTCATCTGGATGATCTATTTTTGGAATGACCTTATATCCAAAGGGAATGGGCTCCTTGTAATGCCGGATCTTTTGCCGGATGCCTTTGGTATTTAAATATCTGGATATACCTTTGGTTGGCTCTGGATCAGGAACAAGATTTTGAGGCTGCGGAATTCGCCAATCTTTGGGGTAAGGCTCGTTGGGTGTGCTTTCAAACTTCACATGCCAAATGTACACATCCTGGCAGCTATCTGCAAGAGGGTCCAACTCCTCAGGGCCAGAAACAAGCCGATCCAAAAATAAGGTTTCTATCCATCTGCAGAATAAACAGCCCCATCAGTCAATATTGATTCATCATCAGTCTTTGCTAGAGAAGCTCTTTACTTCCTGCTTCCTTTTTTCCCCTTATACATCTCGATTCAGCTGTCATTCTAGGTCCTAACAAGCACTAGACACTGGCACCCTGTAAGCACAAGGAGAGTACTTGTTTAATTGGGTTATCAGCTTCCAAGCCATGCATGCATCCTTGCTAACTTCTATCACTCACGCTGGTCTTGATCTGAATCGAACTGGATGCTGTGGTTTCCCTGTCACATTGTCCGTTGGAGTCCACAACAGTTCGGATCTGCAACATAAAACCACCGCAAGCACCACCGAATGCTAGCTCATCCACGTTATACTACTGTCTAGTTGTAAAGCCTGATCAACAGCTTAAAGAGGGGCATTGGCCTCTCTCAGAAACATGAGTGCACTGCAAACATTCACCAAGCAAGCAAATCTCTTCAAGTCCCAACATCATAGTTCCAAATGTTCAACATCCAACTGAAGCACTAAACTCCATGTGCACTCCAAGTGGTAAAATCCCCACGCACACGTAGTACAGATTGTAACTCTAGGCAAAATCCATAAGAATTACTCATCCCCTTTGTATGCATGGACGGACATTGGTTGATTATGCTTATTGTGACGAAGCACTTGAAGATGTCTATTTCTCGTGCTATCATGGCTCTAATAGCTTAACTGCTCATGCCTGGGTAAGCTCTCCAATTGTTCCATGAACCTCCAGGAACTTAGCTTAAATCTACTTTAAAATTTCTCCCTTCTTTGTTCCAACATACATTCCACCTCAGAAGGAGAGAGGATTAATCTGACCTTCAAACCCCCACCAAAGAGCTGAATGATGCTTACTTGAAGGCGAATCCGGCCATATCAAGATGATACTTGCGCCCCTTGCCTGGCTCTGCTTTCAGGGACCATTCAAATGTCTCCCACCCAGTCACCTTAGGGGTTCCTGTCTCATCCGGCTCCACCAATGCTCTCTCAACTGCAGGACTGGCCTGCCTCCATGGAACTGTTGCAGTGTATTCTTTTGACCATAGTAGCCCAACAGGCACAACCCCCACTTTCCTTTTCATTTTACGGAACTCCTCAAAGAGCTGCATCAAGCCAAGCAAAGCAATACCGAGAGTACGTGCCAAGCGGCACATAAGCTGTAGAAAGAACTCCGGAAAAATCGTCACTCTGGCGAATAAATGAAATGCGAATGTGAATGGAGGCTGCCCATATGAATGTCCTGAAAGCCACGCTAAGAAAAGCTTTGGAAAATGTTGAATAAGTAGACTGAGGAAAGGGAGAGTCTTGTATGGGGAGAGCTAAGTACCATTGGCGTATATACATTATCGTCGTCCATAAAGTACATAATCCCACTAATGCGTTTCTTCTCAACGTATTCAAGAGCAGCATTGCGCTGACCCACGCCTCGGGTATATCGGGGGTTATCTGGCTGAGCATATCCCCCACATGCACAAGTTTCTCAGGTCAACCAGCTCGTACCTGACCTGATTAACCTGAAGAGCACAATCAGAGAAAACTGACACACTCGTCCGACGACTAGGTGCTCAGAATCTGGGAAAAGGAGACTTTGCGAAGAAACCGAATGTGAACGCATGTCTGTCTTCCCAGTGGTTTCGAGAGAAGGGATTTACCGCTTTGCCGGAGCTAATGTGAATATAATTTACAGATGCGCATCTCTTTGCAATGCCAGTCACAATGCAGCGTCCAGCAGTCTTTTCCAATAACAGGGCGGTTTCTTCAGTCTGCAACATACACAGCAACCATTTGCAGAGACAAACGAAAGAAAAATAGATGAGAAGACAAGACTAAGGCATTATCTCTTATTCATTAAGAAACCAAATAGGAAAGAACGATAAGGCAAGGAGCTGGGAAGGACATTGTTCAGCTGAGATTAATGGTAATAGTTCAAAAGGCTGAAGGATGAAAACAACTCAAGAAAACGAGACATAAAAGTACGAGGAATAACACACTTAAGGACCGACGGAGGCTCTAGAAGGCTGTATTAACTTGATAAAGCATTGAACTGCTCAAGCTATTTAAATTCTTCCTTCAGAGAGAAGCGCAAAAAGAAAGTAGTCTCTCCAAACTGAAGAAAAGGATAAGACTCTATCGACTCTCATTAAATCGTGTACGCTCCAGTTGCAGAGGGAACATAGAACTGCAGGAGTACTCGCAAATTCACACTAAACAATCGTCACTTGTGAAGCATAACTCTCACCGTCTGATATGAAAATGAGGAGACTGATAGAGAGGAATGCCAGAAGACCACATAAGGGTTAGGCGTGACGAAGTTACCCCTATAATCACTCATTTTGAGCTTCTTAAACATACAGATCTGTTACAATGCTCTTAAAGTGAAGATACTGGAATTGCTTGTATAACACTTTCTGCAAGGTGTTACGTGCTGCCAGCCGGTTTTCTCTCGCTCTGTCACTCTCAATGAATCCAGACTGTCTACTCAAGAACTTGACTTGAAAGAGTCAAGAGTCGCAGAGCCTGCGAGATCGCAGGAACGGGAAAAGCAGGCTCGGTGTCCCAACGCACCTTATCGAGAGATTCAACCACAATCCAAAGTATTGGAGGCGGCACGAGGCGCAGCACGTTCACCACCTTGCTAATGTGAAGATACTGCGCAGCGCGATTGTGCGTGGGAGTCACTGCGATAATGAGAGGGAGAGAATCCTCCTCCGTAGAAGCAGACAGAGAATCAGAAACAAGGGCCTCTGAACCTGAGATATTCTGCACTATCAAGGACTCTGAAGCGCCTAGAAGCCGAAATCTGTCTGGCGCACGGCCTCCTTCAGGTTCCATGTGCGCAATGACAGGGCAGGGGCAGTAGGCCGGGTGCATGAAGAACACGAGGGCGATCGCAACTCCTGCGAGGCCGAGGAATAGCATCAAGACCTGGCTCGCAGCCGCCACAGCCACCTTGCGCCCACGCAGGACGGACAGCTGCCGCCGCTCATCTGTCGCAGCCATAGCGGACGCCCTCCCACCTCTCCCGCTCTCCCTTCCTCCTCCCTTTCTCCCTCCCTCCCTCCCCCAGCAGAGCGGCACGTAGGGCAAGGCTCCCAAGTTCCAAACCCTCAAGATTCCGGCTGCCCTGGAGGCCGGGCAGCTCCTGGAAAGGATTTTCTGACCTGCCCCCCGGCAGCCGAGCAGCCTCCAGGGACGCTTTCGGCGCTCGCCGTACGGTCTCTGTACGGCTAATGTACGGCTCGCAGTCGGTCAACCCCTGACTGTACGGCGCCGGCGTCGGCGCGAACGCCGGACAGGCAAGCCGTTCGGACGGCCGGCGTGGCCACGTGGCGTGTGCTGATAGGCAGACCGTCCAGGCTGTGCCGAAGTCAACGGCGGACTGGTCTCGTGCGGCGGTGCGTGAAAGTGACGGGGCGGCGCACTGCCACGTAGACAGCGAGGTTGGGGAAAGCCACTAACAGAGCGCCACGTAATTCGACCTCCCTGACGGTACGTACGAAATTCGCCAAAATGCTGTTCTGTTCTGTTCTGGTTTGTACCGTTCGCTGGATTCGGCGACCGATTTCAAGGCAGGCAGCGGCCGGATGCTGCTGCATGCTCCAGCATGGATGGATGGATGGATGGCCATGGATGGCCATGGGGAGATAATTGAGGCGCAGGTCGTCTGAATGGTGTCGGGTTCGAAGACAGTATGCACATGTCAGTTATAAAATAGCTTTAGCCGTATGCAATCTCCCCCCTCCCCCCGGGAATACTAGTTTCAAGTTCGCTTTCAGAATAGGTTTCCAGGGAAATTTGTTTCAAGATTGCACAGATCGGACCATTAGACAAACCAGTCGACTGGTTGGCAACCAGTGGTTGCGGACCGAAACAACCATTCGACTGGTTTGGAACCAGTGGATGCCACTGGTTGGCAACCATTCGACGGGTTTGGAACCAGTGGATGCCACTGGTTGGCAACCATTCGACTGGTTGCCAACCAGTGCCGCCGGATCGAAACAACCATTCGACTGGTTGCCAACCAGTGGCATCCACTGGTTCCAAACCATTCGACTGGTTGCCAACCAGTGGTTGCGGACCGAAACAACCATTCGACTGGTTGCCAACCAGTGGTTGCGGACCGAAACAACCATTCGACTGGTTGCCAACCAGTGGCATCCACTGGTTCCAAACCAGTCGACTGGTTGCCAACCAGTGGCATCCACTGGTTCTAAACCAGTCGACTGGTTGCCAACCAGTGGCATCCACTGGTTCCAAACCAGTCGACTGGTTGCCAGTTGGAAACCAGTCGACTGGTTGCGAACCAGTGGCGGAGGACTGAAACAACCATTCGACTGGTTCGGAACCAGTGATCCAATGGTTGGCAACCATTGGATCACTGGTTCGACGACGCGACCTATAGCCACTCGCCACGTGGCGAATGGCTAGTTCTGCGTGTTCCCACTAGGGGGTGTCAGACTTAACAAAATCTTACGAAAAGCGTTACGAAAAAAAAGGTTACGAAAGTACTCCGCCGCAGGAGGATCGCGATTATACTGGAGTACTCGTTCTGATGTCAAACTTACGAACACGCGTACTGAAATTTTTTAAGTCTGACACCCCCTACTAGACTAAGACTGTCGGTCGGTCCACATCCGGACCGAATCTCCTAAGGACCTTTGACAACGGCTAAGGACCGTACGGTGTACAGTTCAAGGCTATACTGTACCCCTATTGTACACATCATTTTGGTGGGTTGCCAACCGTTGACAACTAGTGATTTAATGGTTGCCAACCATTTGATTTAATGGATATAAGCATTCGACTGGTTGCCAACCAGTGCCGCCGGATCGAAACAACCATTCGACTGGTTGCCAACCAGTAGACGTCCAACCATTGCCATCCAATGGTTGTCCAATGGTTGCCGATCCAATGGTCCGACCTGTGCAAGATTGCCAAGCCCTACCACTACTGCGGTTCGAACTGCATCATAGAACGGCGCCGCCCACCAATCGGCCGCACGTCCATTTGTGCACGACCAAGGCCATCCGAACATCCCATGTACGGTCCATCCAAGATCCGTACAGTACGCACTTACAGTCAGCAGTCCTCATATTTTCCACCTTGTAAAGTGCGTCCCCAAGAAATTCGCCCCGATTTTGCCGAAACCACCCTTTTGTACGTTAACTCTGTGTTAGCCGTACTACCCGTACTACCCTTACCCCTAAAACCAGGCCTCTTCAAGGGTAGTGATATTTCCACCCCTTTTTTGGATCCAAACACCCCTTCCCGGCCGGGCAGATTTCAAAAGGGATTAAAAAAGGAAAATGCTTTTTTCACACCTTTTTGGAATCGATACCCACCTTCTTCCGTCGGCTGATTTTATTTTTGCTAACCAAGGAAAATGATACCCCGTCACCGCATTTTGAATACTGTATCCCGCCTCCCTGAATTTTTTTTTTGAGGGAAAGAAATATCTGCCTGCCCGAATCCGCTCGGAGCGGAAGATCCGTCCGCCACGAGATCGTTCGCGGGTGTCCGTCCTGCACACGTGTGTGTCAATCGCAGCTGTCGATTCCCTCGCAGATCACACCACTGCAGATCACCGTTCGATCTGCAGCCGGGCTCGATCTTAGCGAATGGAAAGCGCCCACGAGTCCCGTCAAAGCCAAATCGCACGTGCGAGTGCGCGCGTCCTTCGGCCCGAGATCTCGTCATTGTAACCTCCCAGCCAATAAACATCTGCCACGTGTTACATTTTTGACGTGGAAAATTTTGATTGGTCTAAGATCTCAATGTACGAAATTTTGGGTTCCTCAAGTTGCGACCGTACGACATTTGTACGGACAAACTTTTTAGAGGACTTTGGCGGGATACGTGGGCACATGCCATGCGCTGTGACCGAGCCCGGCTGCAGAGCAAATAGTGATCTGCCGTGTTGCGATCTGCGAGGGAATCGACGGCTGCGATTGACCGCACGCGTGAAAAAAAAATTAGGTAGGCGGGATATTCAAATGGGGTGACGGGTTATCATTTTCCTTGTTGCGCAGAAATAAAATCTGCCGATGGAGGGTGGTATCGATTCCAAAAAGGTGTGAAAAAAGCATTTTCCGTTTTTAATCCTTTTTGAAATCTGCCCGGCCGGGAAGGGGTGTTTGGATCCAAAAAAGGGGTGGAAATATCACTTCCCTTTTTTCCCAGTTCAAAAAGAAAAGTGGGCCATCCGACGTGGCCCGGTTTTCGATTCCGATTGGCGAGGCCCCCGCCGGGAAAACGACCAAAGCTCTCAACATCTGACGGCTCACTTGAGGCGATTTTACGTGCGAAGCCATCGACCGTCCGATTAAAAGTAGCTTTAAAAACTTTTTTTACAAAAGTTAACTCTTTGAGTAGTTTATATCACTTCTATAGCTGTCTTGTTCAGCCTAAAACTCCTAAGGGAGTGAGACCATTTTTCATTTCATTTCTAATTTTAGTTCCTATTTCAGTTTTTCTTTGTGACTACACCTAGAATTTCAGAGGTTATGATTTGGAATAGAGTTTTTGTGAGGAAATTTCAAGACTATGATAGATTCTAAAGTGATACTTGGAGTAATTAATGATGGATGGAAAAGGAAATAGAGAGCTTAGGATTGGATCTACAAAGTTTCAGTGCAATTGGGTTTTTGAATAAGCAACTATATGTTGTGATTGCCAAATGCACAGTTGTTCTAATTGATTGGTAAAATTTACCAATCTATAAGAGTCGAAGAGGTTGCACCAGTTTCTAAAGCCGTGTTGTTATACCAACAAGTAAAGTTCATATACATCATTGCTATCGTGGTTGCAAATGCAATTCATTTCCTTTTTGTTTTTAACCAAAAAAATGCTTTTTTGGGGCTTGTGTGGTATTTAAGTTGAAATCACGTAAACTAATCTCAAAATCTTACATAAATAAGCTATTTACGATATTTAGGGGATCTCCCCTATTTGAAGAGGCCTGCCTAAAACCCTACAACCCTAGAAACCCTAAAAACCGTACTAGCGGTACTAGCCGTACTTGCTGTACTAGCCGTTACGGCCTTCAGCAAAACTCACCGAATCTTCCCGCACGGGCCGACGTAAGAGGCGCTCGCTCGTCTTTCCTCTTCCTTGGCTCCGAGACGACACGATACGATACGATACTGAACGAAACGGTACGATACGGTACGATATGGTACGGTATGATACGTACGGGCCAACATGAACTCTAACATGAACTCTAACAATACCGCCCGTCTATTGGTAACACGAACCTTCTATTTGCAAAAATCAATATTTTCGCCTCATATTTGCCAAAACCATGGCGAAAATATGAGGACTGTTGACTGTACAGTACCTGCCTAATCCTCGACCCGTACAACCGAACAGGTTGAGAAATTTGGAAACGAGAGGTCCTTTACGGCCAGTTCTTCGTGGTTCCCCATGCTGATTGTGTCCATGTACATTTGATGGCCTCGCCATCGTGAGATCCATGCCACTTCCCCCCACATTCCTTACGAGGAGAGCAGAGCATGGCGTTGACCTCCTCCAACGTCGTCCAACCTTTGCTCATGTGCACATGCGGCCATGAACCATGCACAACATTCGACATTGATGAACCTCACTCTATCCAAATTGAGGTCTCGCCTTCGTGCCCGAACAAGGAAAAGGGGGTACCCGGTTTTACGAGATCTGAAGGCCCAAACAGCCCCCGCCACGTGCCCCCCGCGGTCCTCACCCCACCGTCCCCTCCCCGCTGTCGGACACTCGTTTCGTCGGCGAGGCGCCACGTGCGCGCCACGTGACGCCCTCTCGTTTGGGGTGCTATCAGCGCCCCAAATATTCCCTCCCTTCCCACGCGCGATCCAGCCAACCAGCCGGCCGCTTCGCACGTGCAGCCGGTCGAGGGACCTGCCCTGTAACTCGGAAGCTAGCTTTCGGTTCGGAGTCTGGAAAACTAACTAAATAAATAACTAACTTACTAGCCAACTAACCGGCTGGCAGTTTCCGACTCGCTTGGAGTCAGAGCGTTTGGATTGTGGCTGGAGGAACCTCCCGCCGCCTGCCGTACAAATAGCCGTACATTTCGTACAGACTAACTGTACGGCCCCGTCACGCGTTGTACGGTACGGCGGCGGAAGGGGAGACTGGAATAGGCGGCGGGAGGAAGGCAGGGCAAAGGGAATATGCGGCGCCCGCCAAGGCCCTTCTCTTTCCCTCCCGCCCTCCCTCCTTCCTACACTGTACTGCAGCCCAAGCCGGCGCGGCTTTGCCTGCCTGCAGGTACGCCTCAAGGGGCAGGGGCTTGTTAGGGTTTGTGGGGGGAAGGGGCTCTGCAATGCACTTGCGCTGTCATTGCAGTGGCGACAGAGACCGGGGCAGTTGCATACCTGTCTGTGGTATCGCGTCATTGAGGATTAAGTCGCTTTATCTGGTAGTGCAGCGACCGTTCATCACTCTGATTGAATGCAGCTTGTATCCGGATAACGTGAAGCAGTGTCTTGTCCAAGGACGTGTGACACATCCTCTTCACGCTCCTCTCCCTCTTCTCCCTCCCCCCTCCCCCCTCCCTCCTCCCCCTTCCTCCTTCCCCCCTTCCCCCTCCCCACGCGCCCCTCCCCCTCCCCCGTCCCTCCTCCCCTTTCCCCTCTCCCTCTCACCTCTCTCCTCTCCCTCCTCTCTCCTCTCCCTATTCTCCCTCCCCCCTCCCCCCTCCCTTCCCGCCTCTCCTTCCTCCCTCCTCGTCCTCCTCTCCCTTCTCTCCCTCCTGAAGGTCAATATTTGTGATTCCTCGTCTTGGTTTGGTGCACGGCTCATTTTGACTCTTTCGACGAATATGTTGCCTGATGATGGAATGACTGCAGAGGACGCTGAAGACTGTCCCCGTAGATGCCTCAGCCAGTTAGTTTTATCTCATGGGTCTTTCGTTTCAGCAATATGCCCAAATGAGCGCACTAGAGAATGCAGTCCCTTGTTAAACTAAGCCTGATTAGCCCTTGCACTGAGCCGTGGATTCGCGTCTTTTTGTTGTGTGTTTCAGAGGCCCGCAAGCAGTATCCGTATGTGTCAGCCGGTCCGTAACTTCCCATTGCGGTGTTGCAAGTCCTCCGGTTTGAGGGTCTCCAACACGGCCCGTCGGTGGTTCGTCCACCGCGGGCTCTGAGCGGCCCTGCAGGTGCCACCTGGCAGCTTGTAGGCGTTCGCGCTGCTCCAGCCCTCTCCTTTGCTTTCTCTCCAGTCTGCAGCAACTCCCACTTTGTCGACTTAGGGCAGAATTCCATCCGAAGGTGAACTGTGTAGGTTTAAAAGTCAGATGGCTTCTCCCGCTTGGGCGGTTGACATTCCCGTCGTCCAAAAGCCTCGTGCTATCTATCCTCATCGGCAAATCCCTATTCTCCCCCCCTTTTCCTCCTCAGATTCGCAGCATTCAGCGGAAGAGTTTGACTTCTCAGACGTGTTCGGGCCTGTTCAGGCGCCGTTGGAAAGTCGAGCAAATGGCAAGGAGGCATATGCGCCGACATCTTATACGGCAGAAGTTGTGGCTTCTATGGAAGACTTGGCTGCCTGGGCCCCTCCAGAGTCTATCTCTGGTGGCGAACCCCTCGTCATTTACAACCGTTCCCATTCTCTAGTGGGTCCTGCCGTCGCTCCTCAGGCGTCGCTTGGTCGAAGCTCCTTCAGGATCGAAGGGAAGAGCTTCGAAAACAAAGGTGAAAGCAGCTTGAAGTCAACCTTAGTGGAGGAAGGTTCAGTTTACAGAGACACGGGAGGTTTAGAGAGGCTCAATGTGGAGGTTCAAGGAATGGGTCTCTCTGATTCCTGTAGTGAGGCCTCCGAAGACGAGGCGAGTCAGACGAGCCCTCTAGCCAAGCAGGAGGGCTCAGCCACTGTTGAAAACGGAGACCAGAAGGCAGAGCATGAGGAGAAAAGGCTTGGGCCCCAGGATTTCGAGCTGCTTCGTGTTGTAGGGCAGGGAGCTTTTGGGAAGGTTTTTCAGGTCATAAAGAAGGACACGGGGGAAATTCTCGCGATGAAGGTCATGCGAAAAGACAAAATCATGGAACGTAATCATGGCGATTACATGAAGGCAGAGCGGGATATTCTTACAAAAGCAGTTCATCCTTTCATTGTACAGCTGCAGTATTCATTCCAGGTAGCGTGCACTTTCACACCATTTTTCTTGCATATAGGACTGCTGCTTGTCAATTTCTTTTTCAATATTTTTGCGATCCCTTCATCAGATAAAGTGAGTGATGTTAGTCCCAAGGTATAGGAGGAAGAACAGAATGTGCTTTAGAGAGTCTTGCTTGACGAGAAGTTCATAACTGCTGCAAATAAATGGATTGATTTCCTGAAACAGGATATCCAAGTCAAGGTCTTCGAGTAAGCTAAACATTAGGAAACTGACGCCGTAGATAATTTATGCAGACAAAGACGAAGCTGTACCTCCTCCTCGACTTCATTAATGGCGGCCACCTGTTCTTTCAGCTATACCGCCAGGGCACATTTAGGTGAGGTCTTAGGGTGATATCTGCTTCATTAACTTGTTAAAGTATTGTGAGAACGGGACAACTCACTAGACCCTGTGAAATTGCGAGATGCAATTGAGTAAGAGCTGCAATATCACAAATACGTTGTTTCCGGTGGCGCATGAATATATGCTATTGGGTGTGGAAAAGGCCATGCGTAGACTTTAACTTATGTCTGGGTTGAGCTGGTGACGCTGCATAACAGTGAAGAGCTTGCTCGAATCTACACGGCAGAGCTTGTCTTGGCAGTAGCACACCTTCACAAAATGGGGATCATCCACCGCGACCTTAAGCCTGAAAACATTCTTCTCGACTCCGAAGGACATGTGAGAGGGCACATAAACCAGCATATGTATCCCCAGGCTTTTAGGTCGCTTATGAGCTGCTCTAGTTGATAGTTGGCTGTCTGATCTCAATTTTTCTTTCAGTCTGCAAGTTTTTTTTTGCAAAAATGATAACTTGATTTGGGTGGCTGCCTTCAGGTGAAACTGACGGACTTTGGGCTGGCTAAGGAAGTTCATGATTCTGACAGCTCCAACTCTCTTTGTGGAACAATGGAGTACATGGCTCCCGAGATTCTGCTTGCCAAGGGTCATGGCCGGCCTGCTGATTGGTGGAGTGTGGGCATACTTCTGTACGAAATGCTCACTGGTCAGGTAGACGTCTCTCTCCTCCCGCTTCTTTCGACCGCTTTCTGTCTTTTTCCTTTTTCCCTCCAGAGCAGATGTATCATCTATTTGATACTGACTGCCGCAAGCATGTAGGCTCCTCGCTCTATGCATTTCATCTCCTTCCTCATCTCAGTCCCCGTGCATACTTTCCCGGATTTTCAAGCCTCCCTCTTGCCAGCCATCCACCATGGTCTTTCTTCTCCTTATCCTCTATGAAACTTAAATGCCTGACCTTCCCCCCTTCTGCTAATCGGAATGTGTTGTTTCTGGGAATGTTGGCGCAGCCACCATACGCCCATAAGAACAGGCAGAAACTGCAGCAGAAAGTCATAAAAGATAAAATCAAGTTTCCTGGCTTTCTCACAGCCGAAGCCCACAATCTCCTTAAAGGGGTGAGTGCATACCTTCACCACCTCAAGGTCTCCCCTTCCCTCACTTACCTCCTGTTCTGTCCCTCAAAGGGTTCCATGGCAATCAACATCATTGATGAAATGGTTCTATCTGGTGTTAGTCACAATCTTCACCTGTACGACGAGTTTTCCTTTCCTGCTAATGCGAGAACTAAATATCTTGAATGTGAATAGAACCATCTGGTGAGATGGGGTCTGATCCCTGCTCACCTCTCCTGCTCTGCAGCTTCTGCAAAAGGACCCAAGCAAGCGCTTAGGGAATGGCCCCAATGGCAGTGATGACATCAAGGGCCACAAATGGTTCAAAAACATCAACTGGGCCAAGCTGGAAGTGCGTGAAATTCAGCCGAAGTTCCGACCCACTGTCAATGGAAAGCACTGTATTGCCAATTTTGATGAGGTCTGGACCAACATGCCTGTTCAAGACTCCCCTGCCGGAACTCCCACTTCTGATGGGATTGACCTGCTCAACCTCCGCGGCTACACCTATGCCGCCCCCCGTGACATGCTGCCCACAGTTGACAGTGACAGTCAGGGGGAGGAGTCCGATACCGATTGATTCAGTGTTACAGGCCTAGACAATTTTGAATACGATTCTTTTTGTTCGCAGATTTTTTTGTTTTTTTTTTTTGGGAAGCAGGGGCACGATCTGGGTTGGAGTCGAGGGGTTTGTTTTGGTGGCAGATTGGGAAGAGGTTTGACTTGTTTGGGTGCGCACACGTTGAGGGGAGGAGGGGAGAGAGGGGGTGAGGGAGAAGGATTTTTTTTGTCAGATTAGAGAGCTATTTTGTATTGTTATTCGATGGATAGACGTAGGGAACAGCCGGGGGGGGGGGGGCTGAGTCGAGGCAGCATGTAGAGGCAAGTGTTTATGGGTCAGACCTAAGGAGGAGGGGAGAGGGGTGCCTCCAAGAGGAATTGTATGGGAGCTGAGAGAGCGGTCGCTGGCTGCTCTGTGGAGAGTTCAGCGACAATATTAGAAACTACTCATAGGGTTAGGCACTTGAAGGCCATTTTAGGGCATGACACGGTGGGCAAGTGTGGAGTATTCCAGGACGCCGTGAAGTAATAATGAATTCTTCCTAGTAGGGGGCTTGAGGGAGAGAGGACATCACTGTCAGTGGATATGAAAGATGGCATTTTTTCTTAGAAGGAAAAAAAAAAACAAAAATCTTAGTATTGATTATGAACTTGTGAAATGTATCATGAGTCTATGTCTATCTCCCAGCATTGAAAATTATCTCTGTACTGGTGGGACTTCTACTCTTAGGTTCAGTTTTCTTGGTAGATTTATCGCTATTGCTCGCGCTGGCTGGGGTTGCTGCAGAAGTGTCCAGCGTCAATCCGTGGAGAACACTGAAGCATTCTTGGTGTGTGAGGGAGGCTGTCTGTAACTGCGATCGTATGAGCATGGGTATGGGCCCTCATGTCATGGACATGGAACACTGCATACTTTCAGACAGAGGAAGAGCACATACCCTGCCATCATTCATCCATTCACATATGCATGCATGCATGTATGCATGGTGCCATGTCATGCCATCCCATGTGACAGCCCTTCACCCCCATCTCCTGGCCGCCCTTCGTAGCCAGGGGGGGCATCCTCAGGCGGGGGAAGGCCCTTCCAGAAGGGAGACCAAGCATCTGCCAATGAAAGCTCGCCACGTGTTCGAGTCTGTCTACGTGGCGAGTTCCCATCGCAAACGGAGAGGCCGGTCTTACCGCAATCCGCATCACCTCGGCTTCTCTGTTCTCCCTCTGCCCCGTCCACCCTCTGTGGCGCTTCTCTCTGACTGAGGCATCCATGGAGACGGCGATGCTTGCCCACCCGGCGCTCCGCACTGTGCGCTGCGGAGCTGTCCCCGTGGAGTCTTCTCCTGCCCTTCATGGCCGCGGCGATGGAAAGGTCTCAGTTGGTGGTTTTGGTAAGGCGGTTGCAGGACAGGGCTTGAAGATTAGGGCAGGTGCTGCTTTGCGCCGCTCCTTGGAGAAGGCTGGGAAGCGGGGGCGGAGAGGAGGGGTGCGGTGTGACATGTCTCCGGAGAGCGCTGTTGAGGCTCCTCCAGAGGTGGAGAAGGCAGGAAGGGCAACAGGAAAGAGTTCAAGTGATGACACCATTCAGCAGTTCTTGAAGCGGGACTACAAGTGGGGTTTCACAACAGATATTAAGTCTCTTTCTATTCCTAGAGGTTTGTCTGAGGAGACAGTAAGAATTATTTCTGCAAAGAAAGACGAGCCCGAATGGATGCTGGAGTTTCGGCTTAACGCATACAAGCAGTGGTTGAAGATGACGGAGCCGAAGTGGTCGGACAATCACTATCCCGCTATTGACTATCAGGTACGTTCGCAGCCTCCGTCCATGTTCCACCCTTAAGCTAATTTCTCCTTTCTTTTCACCCGGACTCGTTTGCGTCCTTAATTTTCCTCCAATAAACAGTCGGCTGGTCCTTATTCGCTCAAATTTGTGTATAGGGTTCCGTTGCAGCGATTTAGGTTATTGACTGTGGAGGAGTCTTGCCGTTTGGCTCTGCTGCTGGTTTACACTTTCTCAATGTCACGAGATATGACTGTTTGGAATATTGGATTTTACCTTGTCTTTGGAACTGGAAATCGACGCAATTTTGTACATGAAGTAGCTAAGACCAACTTTGTTTTGTGTAAGTAGATTATTTGAGGATTGGACACGACTTTTTTGTATTGGAATTTTGCTTAAGTTCGGTCATGTGGATACTGAACATATTGTCGAAGGACAGCCACTTTCGAGAGATTACATTGAGTGTACCTTTCTTGAAGTGGCTCTCTTCTATCGCTGGTTGATAGTGAGAAATCAAACGATCATGAACTTGGAATAGTTGACACTTCAGTCGAGCTCCTGATCACTTGTCTTTCTTTTCAATTCTTTGACGCTTAGGCTGTGTTTGTCTTTGCAGGATGTTATTTACTACTCTGAGCCAGTGATGAAGGAAAAGAAAGGAAGCCTCGATGAAGTAGACCCGGACCTCTTGGCTACATTTGAAAAACTTGGAATCTCTCTTCTGGAGCAGAAGCGTCTTTCAAATGTTGCGGTAGATGCTGTATTTGACTCCGTGTCAATTGCAACCACATTTCGCAAGGACTTGGCTAAAGCAGGTGTCATTTTTTGCTCTATTTCGGAGGCAGTAAAGGAATATCCCGACCTTGTACGGAAGCATTTGGGAAAGGTGGTGCCTGTGGGAGATAACTATTTTGCAGCTTTGAACTCGGCTGTTTTTAGCGATGGCTCTTTCTGCTATATTCCGAAGGACACCATTTCACCGATGGAGCTTTCGACTTATTTCCGAATCAATGCCATGGAGACAGGGCAGTTTGAGCGAACTCTCATTATTGCAGATGATCGCAGTTATGTGAGCTATTTGGAGGTGAGCAGAATCTGTATTCTTCGTCTTAGAGCATGTTGCAATGCAACTTTCCTGCATTATGGAGTGCATGGAGGCCTACTGTGATGTGACTGTGACATTGAATGATTCTTCAGCGTCTCTAATGGCTGTTTTATTTGGTATGCAGGGCTGCACTGCACCAGCGTATGACAAAAATCAGCTCCATGCGGCAGTCGTGGAGCTTTACTGTGGAGAGGGGGCAGAGATCAAATACTCCACTGTGCAGAATTGGTATGCAGGGGATGAGGAGGGTCGTGGAGGTATCTACAACTTTGTCACCAAAAGGGGGCTCTGCGATGGGAAGAACTCGAAGATATCATGGACGCAGGTGGAGACTGGGTCTGCCATCACTTGGAAATACCCCTCTGTTGTGCTCAAGGGCGATAACTCCAAGGGTGAATTCTACTCAGTTGCGCTGACCAACCATCGCCAGCAGGCGGATACAGGCACTAAGGTAGGCTCTCCCTCTTTTTCTGTAGGAGACTCTGATATCACATTCACGAATCATGTTAGCTCTGTTAAAGTTGTGATGTCAATCTGGTCGCATCCTCATCACAAATATGTACGAGCATCGCACCATTGCAGGGGTGTTGAAGGTCTCCCTTCTGAGCGTGTAATGAGGTGCTACATGAGGAGATATGGTGATGTCAATGCTTGCTTGTTTGCATGACATTGCTTTCTCTGTTTTATAGATAATACAGATTCAGAACTTTCGCATTTCGTTTCAAGCTGACCGAACTAATTACCGTACGAGAGTATATTGTTGAGTCACACTACCAACAGTGTGAATTGAGTGTGGAAGAATGTTCAAAACATACTGTCTTCCTACTAGTTGTACTAATGACATATTCTGCATGTTCGTCACGGTACTGTGGTTTTGCAGATGATCCATGTGGGCAAGAACACGAGGAGCAGGATAGTGTCCAAGGGAATATCGGCAGGCAAGTCGGTGAACTGCTACCGCGGCCTTGTGCAGGTGCAGCCCTCTGCTCACGGGGCCCGAAATTACTCACAGTGCGACTCCATGCTCATAGGAGACCAGGCAGGTGCCAACACCTACCCATACATTCAGGTGAAGGATCCGACGGCACGGGTTGAACATGAAGCAAGTACTTCCAAGATTGGTGAAGATCAGCTCTTCTACTTTCAGCAGAGAGGGATTGATGCGGAGAAGGCAGTGGGGATGATCATCAGCGGATTCTGTCGAGAGGTTTTCAACGAGCTGCCGCTGGAATTTGCCTCGGAAGTGAATCAGCTGATGAGCTTGAAGCTGGAGGGAAGTGTTGGTTGAGAGGGAGGGCTTTCCTAGGAGCCTATAGGGCCTGTACTTGAAAATTGTCAATAAACGGGTGGCTGCAGAAGCTGTGTGAGAGGGCTTCTGGCGTGACTGTGTAGTGACAATTAGGGATGCTCTACTGCAAACTGTTAGAAGTTTAACCTTTTAGCACGGCTTTAGCGTATTTGATTTTGTCACTTACTCGGTTTGAGTGAGTGATGTAGCCTCTGCAAGAGAAAATAATCTAATCTGCTTGTAAATTACCAACGTTTTTTTAAAGCTTTCTTGTTAATGGAGATTTGTTTTTTGATTCTTTTCCCACCCCCCTTCGTTGTCTCGTCATTCCCCCTTCTCTTCCTCTTCTCTCTCCCAATCTCCTCTCTCCCAATCTCCTCTCTCCCAATCTCCTCTCTCCCAATCTCCTCTCTCTCTCCCCCCTCAGCTACCAAAACAGCAACACAGCGTAACATCTGGCTCATATCCTATCTTATCTACGCTCATGCCGTTATCTCAGTAGAATTTACTGGCTTATTTCACCACGCCCCAGTACCACCAGCCATGGGTGCATCCATGCATGCACGTTCCCCCCCCCCCATTAGAAGGGGTCACTAATCACTATGCCCCCATGCCCTCAACCCTGATCACCATGCCCCCAACTCTAATCACCGTGCCCCCAACTCTAATCACCATGCCCCCAACTCTAATCACCATGCCCCCAACTCTAATCACCATGCCCCCAACTCTAATCACCATGCCCCCAACCCTAATCACCATGTCCCCGTGCCCCCATGTCCCCATGCCCCCAACCCTAATCACCATGTCCCCGTGCCCCCATGTCCCCATGCCCCCATGCCCCCATGCCCGATGTCACTTTTAGCATCAGCCCCCTATTTTCGCACGTGTGAACGCCTCTCTGCCGCCGTCCATAAACGACGCCCTCCCTCCACTCGCCGACGGCTTCGTCCGTATGTTCGTACGTCCGTACGTCACTTTCGCAATTCGCATCTGTAAATATTTCAGCGCGCGCGGGCCGACTGCGACCGTGAAAGCGAAAAAATTAAATTTTGGGGCGGCCGCTCACTTATGGGCGCTCCACCGCAGTCTCCCATTCGCCGCTCCGCTCCCTCCCTCGACCCCTCCCTCTCCCTCTCTCTCTCTCTCTCGCACTCTCTCTCTCGCCACTCGTCTCTCGCCTCCCTCTCTCCGCCTGCCTCCCTCCCTCCCTCCCAGCAGTGGTCTGCCTCTCCCTCGCGCCACATGGCGGCGGCAGCTCTCTCTCCCGCGGCGGCTCTGCAGGTTGAGTGTCGTCTGGCCAGTGAGCAGACGCCACGTGTCTCCAGGAGCCCCTCTGCCTCCCTGCGCCCTTCCCTCCCCGCACGCCTTCACCGCGCAGCCGCCGTTAGCGGCACAGTGGAAGTCCGGAAAGCGACAAACAGGAGACAGCTCGCAGCACCAGTAGCCATGGCGGCCTCTGTTCTGGAGAAGGCGTCTGCAGAAGCCATGGAGATTGTGGAGGTTGACCTTGGTGACCGCAGTTACCCTATTTACATTGGCGCTGGCCTTCTCGACCAAGGGGAACTTTTGCGCCGGTCTGTACCTTAATCCTCCCTCGTTTACTCTTTCAATAGGATGGCGACTAGCGTGGTACAGTAATCAGACGTCCGTCAGTATGTGGTCTGTTCAGCAGCGCTAATTCGGGGTGCTCGCTATCAGCGGGGCTATCATGCCATATCTTTTTAGTAAGGTGATGAATGTCTCTTAAATTCATGGAGAAATATGCCTTCAGCTTACAGTATACATTAGACGCTAGAATGCCAGAACATATAGATGAGTTAGTCTACGGCCAGGTAGATTTTCTCATTTAAACGAGATACTAATTGGAAAAAAAAAACATTCAGCCATGGATCATGTCCTTTACTTGTAGAGCACATTATCTGCGCATAGCGACTGCATTCCCCAATTATAGGAGGGACAGTATAGTATTCACTATCCGTGATTCCACGATCCAAGGTCACACATACAGGGGGAGAGAGAGAGGGAGAGGGAGAACGATAGGGAGAAGAGGAAAAAGAGAGCGAGAGAGAGAGGGAGAGGGGGAGAGTGGGTGAGGGAGAGGGAGAGACGCCGGAGTGAACATAGAACCTTAATGGCGGGCTGGGGAGCATAGAGAAATTGCTGGTCTCTTGACATCGAAAAGAAAGTCCGCACATGGCAATGCTCGGCAAAATTGTGGGGGGGCGAGGAGACCTTCCATTAAAAACAAAGGGAAGAAAGAGCAATAATGAAAGGGCGGCAAGGTTAAGATACCTTAGAAATTAGCATATGAATAGAGTATGGCTAGTAAGCTATTTCATGATATTGCCAATTCATTTACTTTGTTTGGATTTTTTTCTGTTAATTATATGACTGGGTAAGTCATGCGTGACTTATGAGTAGTGGTTTGGTTAACTATGGTGTACGGTTGGAACAGTTACGAGAGAAAATGACTTTATGAAAAAGTCAGTTATTAGCCATTTGCCGATCCCTCCAATACCTTTCAGAACTTCGCTCGAGACGTTTCTAAAAAAAAAGTCACCCACCCACTCTTTTCAGCTTGCAAGGAGTCAGACGAGATCTCTCTTTGGTACTGAAACCATAGAAAAGAATAGTGTTGTTGAAGAAGTTCCTCACAGGATGAAGTGTGGCACATGTGGCAGGCATGTGAAGGGCAAAAAGGTTCTCATTGTGACCAATGAAACCATCGCTCCGTTGTACTTGGAACGCACCATTGCTGCACTTACAGGAGGAGAGAAGGTTTTCGATATCGAGAGCGTCATTCTTCCTGATGGCGAGCAGTACAAAAACATGGTATGTCTTCCACGACCGGGGATCTTCCATTCTAAATCATTAGCTTGTAGGACAAATATGGAAGCAAAAGTTACGCGGTCTTTGCTATAGAGAGGGACCTTCTTCCACACGGCCATTCCATGTTCACTGATAGACTTAGCATTTACCAAATGTTCTTTCGACAAGGTGAATCGGAGGGTGTTGTTGACGTGTGTACAAGTGGAAGGGGAGGACAGGAGACCCTTATGATGGTGTTTGACAAAGCTATGGAGACACGACAGGACCGCAAGTCCACCTTCATAGCTCTCGGTGGCGGAGTCATTGGAGATATGTGTGGCTTTGCTGCTGCCACCTTTGTGCGTGGCGTTAACTTCATCCAGATTCCCACCACCGTGATGTCACAGGTATGCTCATATCTCCGCCCCTTGTGATTTTCCATATATTTGGTTGAAATACTTCAATTTGTGCCTCGTTGTCAAGGCGGAACTGTTACATAAGTGAAGAATCACCGCAAGTGTGAAGGATTGACACAGCAAAGTGTTGTTTGTGAGCCCGTTTAGAGTACCTTCATGTTAAGAGAAGTATATGGGTCCTGGGCAGGTGGATTCATCAGTGGGAGGCAAGACAGGCGTAAATCATCCGCTGGGAAAGAATATGTTGGGAGCGTTTTACCAGCCACAATGTGTGCTGATTGATACAGAGACTCTTAACACACTCCCAGACAGAGAGCTCGCTTCTGGTCTTGCTGAAGTCATTAAATATGGCCTGATTCGCGATGCCGAATTCTTCGAGTGGCAGGAAGAGAACATGGACAAGTTGCTGGCCAGGTAAGACTGCATTCATAAGTGAAGGAGCGAATTTCTACTGAATGTGGTTTGTTCAGGTGGCCGTGAAACCATTGAAGTTGTGCTATTGTGATGGCACGTTTCGTCTTTCTTTCATATTTGAAATGAGGTGCTGTCTTCTCGCTATCTGTCAAGTTGTATCATAACAATATAGTTGTACTATGGTTGAATAGAAAGGAAATAGGCAAGAGTAGGGAAAGAAAGGAAATCAACAGGCAATGAATTACATTCTTGGTGACTTTTTAAGCACGTAGAATTTGTTGTCTAGAAACTAACAATGACTTCGACAACTGTATAGCCTCTAACAACAGCACTGAGGAAAGCAGAAATATGATTGCTGCATGTTGGAATCATGGCAAAGGCGGAATGTCTCTCTCATAGATCGACATAAATCCTAAGTTCGTGAAAAAAGGAGGGTCTAGTTTGAGTGAATATGGCTACTTCCCAAAGGGCCTCCAGTAGCTGCTGTAAACTATGATAGACGCATTGAGAACATATGAGGAAGCCTCCTATTTCCATGCAGTGGCCCTCTGCCTGCTGAAGATCAACTTTCAGACCGCAAGACTTAATGTCAGAGGAGTTGCAAATTTGGTACAAGCTAGTTAACATAACTGTTGCTTTATCGAAGGGACTGGCAGTCCTTATGCATCTCAAGCAGCAAGTGATGGGTGATAACATGTGAGCAGGGATCCGGTATGCACTGCGTATGCCATCAAGCGATCATGTGAGAACAAAGCGGCGGTGGTTGCTGCGGATGAAAAGGAGGGGGGGCTCCGCGCCACTCTGAATCTTGGCCACACATTTGGTCATGTAAGATTTCTCAACATGGTACTGCTTGAACAGGGAATTGCATGAAAGGGATTCAAGAGACTACGACTATGCAAGCAAATTGTAGCTTTGGAGTTTCAGGGTTAAAAGTCTTATTGAGCAGGTCTTCAAGGAGGGATGACGGGAGATTCCAGAATTTGAGTGCGGTTGTCGTCCGTGTCAGGCTGACACAAAGGGCAGGAAATGGAACTAAAGCCTTCGTTACAGAGTAAAGGAGAATGCATATGCTGTTGTAGCGAACATTTTGGTCTTTTAAGTTGGTCAGTTCATTCACTTCCTTACACGTACTGATTGTTTTTGGCAACTGAGTTGGCAGGCTGTTGAGAATGGTATCGGCTACGGTCAATGGTTGCACGGAGAGGCTGTTGCTGCAGGCACTGTAAGCCCTCCCTCTCTCCCTGAAGAACAAAACAACGTAACAGGGCTCCCCCTTGTCGCCCACTCTTTTTTCTGGTAGAGAGAGCAATTAACTGAACACACCTGCCTGCTGTTTCTGCTCAGTTTCAATTTCCCCAATGACTCGTCCATCCATTGTATGCATGTTGGTGCAGGTGATGGCTGCAGATATGTCCTTCCGTCTCGGGTGGATTGATGCCGCTTTGAAGGAGAGAGCCCAGCGCCTCATAGAGAGGGCGCGCTTGCCGGTAGAACCTCCTCCGGGGATGACCATTGAGAAGTTCAGATCCCTCATGGCTGTAAGTATCGCCATGCTCTCTCCTCCTTTGGTCTATCGAAATCCTTCACATGCAGAACAAGCTTTATATTGCAAGGAGAGCTGTTCTTGACGGCTCTCCCCCTTCCTCTCCCCTCTCTCCCCTCCCTCTCCCTCTCCCCCTCCCTTCCCCCTCGTCCCCGTCCCCCCGTCCCCCCTCCCCCCTCCCCTTCTGTCCCTCGCTTATCCTGTGTTACTGCCGTCAACAGGTGGACAAGAAAGTTGCGGATGGGCAGCTCCGATTGATCCTTTTGAAGGGCCCTTTGGGCAACTGCACCTTCACAGGCGAATTCGATAGCGCGGCTTTGGATGCCACTCTGGAGGCCTTCTGCAAGACAAAGTGAGGGGTCAATTTCAATGCTTCCCAAACAAATTTCTTTGGATATCATTACATTTTCGGGGTTGTGTTCTTCCGCGGCAGACAGCAAAAGCTTACTTTAGTGTCATCCGGAGCCGAGGCATCCGGAGCGACTATGATCGATTTCTAGTACCTGTAGTATAGTTGTTTTTTTCTCTATTGTTATCTTAGTGTATTGAATGACTATGAATTGTATATAATTTCAAATGGGCTCAATTTCCATGTGTTCGCCGAAGTAAAAAGAAATGGTGAGTTGAAATGTCGGCCGATGTAGTCAAACGTCATTGACTAAAACGTGAGACAGATAACATCAACAAATATTTGAAATTTGGCCCAACAATAACAAGATCTTAACGACTCGTTTCTGCAGTTACATTGCAGCTTATAACCAAAGTTAAAACATGTAATTTGTACGGCAGTGATCTGCCGCTATAATACATCAGAAAAGATGACCTCACCTTTCCTTTTCTCTCCCCATTTGCAACCACCTCTTTCAATCCCTTGCCGTCTTATTCTCCTCTCCTAAAACACATTGCTTTGAATAGTAGAGGCCACCTCTGTGTTCTCCGCCTAAGGCACAACAATGCTACAAGGATCCGCCGTTCCGTGGACAGCAACCAAACTGGCTCCAAATGTCCACCCCTCCTTGCCTTCGTGGTTTCTCTGTGAAGCCTATTCTCTTTAGGCGAGCACAGTGAATATCTGGAAGGAATGGAGTGGTTCCAAGCCCCTGCCTGCTTCAAGACAGCTGTTATTGCCAGAGCTGGTAGCAGCCTCCTCCGCTTAGCCACTCTCTAAACAAAAAGAATCAGGATAGTGCAAATATACATGCACTCCTCAAAATCACAACTGGGTCCCTTTTCACTCCAAGATATTTAAATCCATCAGCTGTAACCCAGAGCTCTATTGGAAGGGCTATAAGTAGCCCTAGCTCCTTGTGGCATTCATGGATGTGGTGGTGGTTGTATTGGGGTTTGGAATCAAGCGCAAGGGCACGGAAACATCTCTATAACCAAAGGGTATATTACTCGAATAGTTCGCCAGCTTGTAGGCTCGCCTTCGTATCACATATCTTGGTCTGGCTGACAAGTTCGTATCAGCTACAAAGCCTGATGGTTGAGGCAGATGCCAGTTCAAAGGATAAGGATCAATTTTTCGCGCCTCCATTTTCGTATGCCACACAAGCACATCCCGACAGGAATCTGCCAATGGCTCCAACTCTGCCAAAGAGACAACAAGTCTGTCCAGAAAATCTGTCTCAATCCACCTGCATGCACCCATATACGCTTCTTAGGTCAGTGTGCGATGCCGTCAAAGCAATCAAACATTTAGCAGCACCTTCAATAAAGAGGGACCTAAAGTAGGGAAGATTCTTCCACCCTTATGCAGACAAGCAAAGAGAGCCATTAGGAATTCCTGGAATCCCTTGCTCTGGCAAAGCTTTCACAAGACAGGAGCCGTGCATGGAAGCACAGCGCACATACTACAAGGACGGCCCTTCAAACTTGCAATTGGACACAAAATAATCCCAATTAAACTATAGGTCACACTAAATACATTCTTTCAAAGCTAGAATTTTCACGAAATCTGCTCGAATCACAACCACCCATGACGAACAACGCTATCAATGCGACACTCGCCTCTAGTTTTTACCAAATAAGGACAATCTAAGCCTCTCATCACCAATGACGTTTGTAATAAGGAAGGAGTAGAAGAGGAAAATAAAGTGCTAGAAGGGCCATTGGAAGCAAAAAGTAAATTCCCTTCATTTTCAGAGCTAGTGACTTACGCAGATCGAGAGTGAAACCGCACGGGATGGTTTGGGCGCCCGGAAAACTTATTCTTGGGGGTCCATAAAAGTTCAGAGCTACATTCCCAAACCCATCAAGCCAATCAGGTTAATGTTATACCCAGACCCATATTAAATTAAGTCGGTGAGCACAATAAGAAGCACACATGAGCCAAAAGTATCCCATATGCAATGAATTACATTTCAGAAAACGGACTGTAACTCTGATCCTCCTCCCACGCAAGATCACACTTTTTCTGCCTTTGAAGGGCTTGTAGCAGTACATACTTGAATGCAAATCCTGCCATGTCGGTGTGATACTTCCGTCCTTGCCCTGGAGGTGTTCTTGCTGCCCACTCAAATGTTTCCCAGCCAATCACGTGCTCCCATGACAAGTCTTTGCGAACCAAAGGCCGCTCTACAAAGGGTCTGAACTGACGGTTTGGATTGTTCTGCTGTTCGATCCACGACCAGAGAAACCCCACCGGCCATACACCAACCTTCCGGATTTTGCGCATTTCTTGAAACAGCTGATTTGTAGCAGCAAACCCACCTCCCCACCCTCACTTTCTGGTCTCAGGCAGCTGCTCATTCAGTCCACGAAGATGGGACAGCATGCATGTGGAAACGGCGGGCAGCATTTCATCATGATTCCTGATTGCTGATAGAGGAGGAATGCAAGATTGGACATACAGTAACACAAGTTTCACATCTGGGACTAATTTTCTCAACTTGCTCCTGCGTGTGAAGCAGAAGGGTCGAACACACCTCAGATTGCTATGAATTTCCGCATGCTGAATGCAGGCCAATGATCTTGGGAAAAAGCCCTTAAAATGAAAAGGATTGCGCAGTGGCAAGGGCACCTGTGGACTATAGACGTTGTCATCATCCATGAAATAAACGACACCAGAAATCTGGTTTGTCTCAATGTATTCAATTGCCGCATTTCGTTGGATCACTCCTCGGCTTTGAGCATGATTCTCATGCTGCAAGGGAAAGCAGGCACAGTTTTTAGGATACAGACTTAGCTGGAAGCAAGGGAGTTGCGTAAAAATATCAAATCATTGCCTTTCAAGAAATCAGAAGTGGCTAGCTAACAAGCCATTTGCTGCAACCAACCTCCAGACGAAAATAAGCAGAGATATCCAGAAGTGACCCGTAACCCGAAAATAGGAACTGAATTCGACGAAAAAAAAACAAATGCTCCCTATTGATGTCAGGTAAGTAAGAATGGTCAGACAGTCCCCCGCTCACATTACACACAGCAGACCAAACTCAGCTGAGGATAGAGCTATATTGTGAAATACTCAGACTAGCTCTGTGAAATTATAGATCCCATGCTAATGAAACAATCATTTGCACATGCTGTCCTTGAAAGCGACGGCACATCTCGTGCAGGGAGACTCCTATAATGCCAGGTTTTTTGTTTGCGGAGCCCCTGATGCATCTGCCTAGCTATGAAGAGATAAAAGATGGAAAGAACAACTATGATGAGAGAAAAGTACTCCACGCTCAATCAACTCTACATCAATGAGTTCGCGGCATCTAATAGGCTCAATCTCTATACGAAAATCCTGACTATTGTTAAGTGGGTAGCCAAGCTCCTATACTTCAAACGGATGTATGAGAGAGGAAATTTGGATCTCCGAATAAAGTAGCCTCGCACACCGACCCCACATTTGGTTGACCATCACATGGTGGGAAATAGCTTCAATTCCACCGATTGTTTAAAAAAAAAAAGGTCAACTTTATCTATACGAATCAATTATTTCCAATTCATCAAGAAACGGACCTAGGGAAGATTTGCTTTAAAATAAATCTCAAATAGTGTTTCAATCTCAGAACAAGTCCGGGTAATCACTTGGATCTGCTAAAAATTACATATGGGATCGTTACGTTCAGATCCTCATTTATCTTACCAAAAACCTCCAGTTTGAATGCGGATTTAAATGATTTTTTTCAAAGCGCTTACCCGCAATTTGGAGGCAATGTGGGTGTAATTCACGGTTGTGCACATAGGAAAAGAACCGACGTGAATGCAGTTGCCGGCTGTCCTCTCAAGAAGCAACGCCGTCTCCTCTGTCTGTAAGGATTACAATTGGACAAGAAGATGTCAATTCAATTCCTTCAAACTCTCGTTCGAGTACCCTTCCGTTGTCATAGAATTCGTCCAAAACCTCGTTAAAGTCACAATACAAACAGGGGCTCTGAATCATTCTGTCTCGAGAGAAGGCAAGCAACCGGATGCTGAGAAGTGCAGTGCCAATTCATATGGTGCGAAAGGCAGCTCCTTTCACCTTGGCCTCCGCCTCCACCACGATCCAAAGCAGGGGAGGCGGCACCACGCGCAGCACATTGACCATCTGCACAAAGTGAGGTGCCTGCGCTGCGCGCACATACGTCGGAGTTACTGCAATTATCAGCCTCCTCTCTTCAACCGCAACAGCCGGATTAGATATCGCCGGCCGCATCACATCAGCAGCTTGCTTGTAAGATTCAGCATCGGCTGCAGCAGGAGGAGCACTGGCGTCAAATAGGGAAGCGAGCGGGAAAGCCAGCAAGCGCAGCCTGCTCGACGAGCCGCAGTCCTCGGCAGTATGGGGCGGGAGCTTGTCGCCAGAGCAGGGCACAAAGGCGGAGCGTTCTAAGTGAATGAAGGAGAAGGCGAAAGCTCCCGCAGCTAGCAAGAGCAGGAGGTAGAGCAGGCGGCAGTAAGCCCCCCCCGGGCGGCTGCGCCGAGAGGGGCCTCCCCGTGGCTTCTCCTCGGGCCCATTCATCTCATGTCCGACGGCTCCTCTTCCCCCGCCTCTGTGCCTCTGCGCCTCTGCGCCTTTGAGCCCTCACTCCCTCCCTCCCCCTCCCTCCCTCCCCCTGCTAGCGCCCTGTAACAGCAGCAGCAGAAGGTCCCGTCGCAGGCGCGTCTCCCCTCGGCCCCCCCGCCATGGCCCGCCCGTCGCCCCTCACCCTCTGTCCCCCTCTCCTCTCCCTATCTCCTCACCCTCGCCTCCCCTCTCCTCTCACTCTCCCTCCCTCCCGCGACAAAACGGGCGGAGTGCGATTGGTCGTCCGTTCGAACTTCTAATGACTTCCCGAGGCGCACGGCGCCGTTCGTACAGTAAGGCACCATACGGGGGTACGGACGGCATGGCTGGCTCCGGCGTGCTGCGAGGTCTAAATCTGGTTAATCATCTGACTAATTGACTGACTGACTAGCTGACTGGATGGATTCTTGCTGACTGGTTAACTAACTGACTGACTGACGTAAAGACTCAGTGATTGACTGACTGGCTGGTTTATTAACTGACGTAAAGACAGACTGACTGACTAAAAAACTGACTAACTAACTGACTGACTGATAGACTGACTAGCTGGTATAACTAGCTAAATAACTGACTGATTGGCTGACTGGCTTGAGCCTTTAGGTGACTAGCTTTCTGGTTCAGTCAGGCGTGCTCGCCCCCACGCTTGTATTCCGTACATGTTTCGTACGGTAAGCCATTTTCGTACGGTGGTGCGCTGTAGGGTGAGTGTACGGACAGTGGTCTGTGTGCCTTGAGCTTGGCGAGGCGCGAGGGAGGGAGGGAGGGAGGCCATGGCGGGCCCGCCCGCGCTGGGCCTTCTGCCGGGGCGGGCCGCCGCCGGGCGGTGCGCGTGGGCCGTGGGTCCGCTGGGGGGCAGAGGCCCGCGCTGGTGCGTGGGAGGGTTGTTCTGTTAGGGTTTGCGAGGAGCATGGAGGGATGACTTTTTTGTATTGGATATGCAAGTTTTAATGAGCGCCTTTTTCGCAGCTGTTTTTTCTTCTGGCTTGTTGTTGCGCATTTGTGATTGCAGTCCTCAAGCCATTGAGTTTTTGGCAAGCATGTTTGACAATTGTAGGAGCCTTCAAGCATGTGTTACCGTGACTGATGTGGACTGGGCGAGATATGTTTGAAAGAAGGTTGCGGTCATGTCCTTCTTTCTGTATAGGACGAAATTGACTAGTGTGTCCATCATATGGAAATTCAAAGCTTGCTAAGTCTCTGTCTAACTTCCCCCCCTTCATTTTCTTACGCAGGTCTGTTATGCCGGGCTTCTTGCAAGTATCCACTACATTACCAAGGCTTTCCACTTCTCTCCTTAAGGACGCATCATTACTTGACATCACGCGAGCAAGCAGCATGCTGCCTCCAGTTAGCTGCAAGAAGCACTATTCCAGGCCGGCCCTTGCAAGAGGTCCCGCTTGCAAAAAACGCTCTTTTCTTAGACGATTCTTCCTTCAGTATCTAGGAATAGCAACTGCCGCTCTCTTGAATACAGCCTTAGGATGGTTTCCCAGAGGACTGGGACGCAGTGTCGGGCCATATAGGAAAGGCTGCCGAGGATTCGGGAGAGGCGGAGGTGGAAGTGGAGGTGGTGGTGGAGGTGGGGGTAGAGGTAGAGGAGCGAGTAGTGGAGGTAGTGGTGGTAGTGGAGACGAGCCAGGGTGGTATGAAATGGGGACGAGACAGTTTGGGTTTGAAGTGAAAGGGCAGTCTGAATGGGAGAGGTCTAAAGACCACTTGTCATTGCTGACTGAAACCCTCGTGTTGGGGCCCCAGATAGCTCAAGCTGCCCCTTCCATCATGCTTGCTCATCAGTTGGATCCAGCCGAGTATTACAAGTGCATAGAGGTTGAGGTGAGGGTAACAGAAGACAGTAGCCCAGACTTGAAATCGAGAGTGAAGCAGATGCTATCTGTTGAAGCAGGCAAGGAGTTTGATCAAGGGGATCTACTCTATGACGAGGCTTCATTACGGAGGTCTGGATGGTTTAAAAAAGTGCAGATTTCTTGTGAAGCTGGAGATGAGGTTAATGTGAAGGTGATAGTTGATTTGGAAGAGGCTGTTTATGCTGGAGCCTCCACATGTAGATTTGTTAATGTAGGACTTGAGCAACAGGAAATTAAGCATTGCATGTTGCCGGATTCAGTGCAAATGGAGTTATCGCAAACATTGGCTTCTGCAGAAAAAGTGGACTTCTGTACAATGAAGGGCATCCAAGAGCAGGTTGAAACCTGGTATCATGGGCGTGGATTTGACCTTGCAAAGGTGCAAAGTTTCGACGGATTAGGGAGTGAAGAAGTCATTATCAACCTGGTGGAGGGCGCGATCTCAAAGTAATCATTCCTGCTTGCCACCTGCCTGCTTCGCACTTTACGATTTAAAACAATGCAACGCTGGTCTCTTGGCTTCTCGGGAACTGTGTCCGTCCTCCTTTCAATCAGAGTAAGGCATTTAGTACTCATGGATATGGGAGATTCTATCTCCCCTGTGCAACAAGCTTCACATTTAAACACGGCTATTAGTTGAAATCTCTAGGTCTGCATTCTTGACGTTCCCGTATGCGACTTGCTAGGATGCCCATTCGACCCTCCTTTTCTTGGCCCAATCCTTCATGTTCCTTCTGTCTATCCAGCATTTTCTTGCCCGCAGCTGTCCTTTCTCTTTGGTTTCTTCTCCTAGAGCCTCGCTTCTTGTCGTCCCCAAGCCCTAACTCTTTCGCCCTTCCTACTTTCTCCATTCCTCCTATCAGCATAATCAAAATCCTTTGAAGCCTTACACTGAAGTATGCATGCGCTTTGTTTTGTTGCGAGTTAAAGCTGCAATCCTGGGTGATTTAGCAGTTTATTGAGGTGATTTCCAGCTCAATGTGAAAGAGATATTGCGGACTCATTATCTAAATATGAGGTTATCTATGAGTTGAGTTTAACGAGCTGGCCATATTGCGACTCATGCAAGTTGAAGCTTCGATTTGGTGTGCATAGTCGTTTGTTTCCGAGTGAAATATGAAACTTGTTTTCTTTTGTCCAGTAGGTAGAAGACAGGCAAGCAACAGTAATGGAGTGTTCTGTTAGCAACAATGTTGAGGATAAAGAGGTGCCCATGAAGTCAATACGGGGATAATGAGTGATATGTCACAGTATACTGGCCCAACGGCTGATTTGAGTTCGATTTAGGCTCGTTTCTGTTACCCTGCGTAAAATATCCTCATGTCTTCTAGGACTTGCTTACCGTCTTGGGTGGCTTTTGCTTTCCATGTGTGTTTGCACTTAAGCCTGCTAATTTATAGACTTGGTGGTTTCCACCTTGAAATCTCTGGGGCCGTATGGTTTTGTGCTGTGCCCATTTGCAACTTTTAATTTTATCGTGTAGAGTTACATGCACACATCAAGTGTTTCTGCAGATCCAAAGGCTCAGAAGCATGTGGCAGAGTCTGGGTTATTCTGTTGTCCAGGCGGTATACGTCCAGTGTGTGTTTTCCGCACTTAACTTTCACGAAAGAATGGACTGGCTCTGTTTGCACATTTTCCATTTCACCTTTCGAAAACCTCTAGCATTGGAACCTTAGTGATTTGAAATGTACTGGTCTCAGAGTGAATGTGACGTTTGAGGACAAGTTTGGGACGAAGCTCTCCAAAGGCACCCTCAAGCCGGAAGTCATCCTTCAAGAGCTTCCACCCATGGTAGGCCTCCCTCTGCTAATGTTCAGGATTCAGGTTTCCAGCGGACCGTCAGATGAAGGCAATCAGCCTTTGTCAGAAACAGTCTAGAAGCACCACAAGGAAACAAAACATGCATCTAGGGTCGACCTGGTGTGTCTGGACAGCTTAAACAATGGTGATCAAATGGGCTCATGCTCATACTTTTCTTCCCTGAAATGATCAACAAACCCTATGCACTAAGTAGTTCTGCAGCGCTTGCACTCTTAGCTAGATGGAGCTTTGAAGCCTCCAGGCTCTAAGAAGTTTATAGTAGTAGACAAGGCCATTGAGCACTTTGGATCATTGAAATTGTAGTGTATATGCATGGTGGAATGCCAATTGCTTGTCAAGAAGGATTGTGCTGCTTCGGCCTGAATTTCGTTTTTGGTTCCCAAATGGGGTGAATGTCCTCGTCTTCATTAGTTTGTTGGAGTTATGTGCATTGAAAAGTGGCAAGAATGAGGCTTTCATCCCGTCATCCTCTCTGTGAAATGTTGTATTTGCTTCATACGCGCGATACAGTTTAAGAGGCAAATACTGTGAGGATCTGTTTCCTGCATGCTATGAAATGTGGAAGACGGCAGGGATTGCCCGAATTGAACTTGCACATGTTAGTGCTTGGAAAGTTGAAGTTTCCTTCGGTACATGTACAAACACACAATGTCATTACTGATCAGCCTTCAATGGAGTCCCTGTGCTGAGTTTCGTCTTCTCCTTGTTGCTTTCTGAGTTTCTTCGTTTCTTCATTACACTTGTATCGTTGTGACAGCTTGCAGAGGGTATTCCATACAACCGATATGCGGCTGCTGAAGCTCTCAGTAGACTGTATGGGTTGGAGCAGTTCTCATCTGTTAAAGTTGAGCCTCGTGCGGGGCAAACAGAAGCTGGAGAAGAAGGCTCTGTCATTGATATTGTGGTCTGCGAGCGAGCCCTGAAGACTATGGAGGCAAACTTTGAATGGGCTCTGAGCCCAGGAGACTCGGACCGCTTAATGCTGGTAAGAACCCAGGAAGCTAACTCGCCTGTGTATCTTCACAAGGAGGGGAAATTCTACTTGAGCATGGAAGTTCGTTTTCGTAGGTAGTTCAATGTTTGTTTGAAATGAGATTATAGAGTGGGCTATCCAGGGCATCCTCAGGTGAATGTGGTGCCAGGTGGCAGCGTGTCTGTGGAGCATCGTAACTTGAATGGTTGGGGGCACAGCGTTGTGGCCTCTGTGAGCAGCTCAAGTTTCTTGTACCCCGAGGTGAGCTGCTCTGCCATGCAATGACTGCTGAGCTTATGAAGGGCCCACAAAAGGGGCTGCGAACTATCCGTGGGAGGATCGTTTCTATGGCTGAGTCCGGAACACTAAAGAAAGCTTCTAACACCATTTTGTTCCCAACTGTGGATGCTTACTTCCCTTATACATGTCTGCTGCTAGCAGAGGTGAAACGGACCGCTAAAGGCTGCATGGAGTAACAGCTACCTTAATTATTCCTGTTTGTTTGCAGGATGATCTTGGGTTCAGGCTTGAAAGCCAATTTCCTTTTCAGTCTCCAAGTGGCAGCACTTCAAAAAGGTCCACAAAACTGCAGTTCATGAACACCCGAGGTTTGTGCGCTATGCTGAGTCCACTCCCAGATGGGGCGGAACGGAGCTCAATATGGGTGGATAGGGTGGGAATCCGAGCCATGATGAATGAGGTAACCCCATATCTCCCACCCACATGCAGTTTTCAAACCCATTCGTTAACTTACCTTCCATTCAGTGAGAGCTGGCCCTTCTTTAACCAAAGGTTATGTTTTCTGTGCCTGCAGAAACCGAGTCCTCAAAGCTCCCTTTGTTGGGGTGCGGTTGTGGAGGAGATTACATCGCGGGATGAAACAGGCTCTGTTGTGACGAAGGCCAGTAAGGTGCTGCCAAGTGGCGCGGAGATGGTTGGACCTCCCACCAGCCTTGGAGGGAGAGGGAGAGACCTTGTCGCTTTTTTGCAAGCGAATGTCACTCGGGATACAACACGCTTTGTCAATGGAACACTTGTTGGCGCACGAAACATTTTTCAGGTAGATTAATCTGCATACAAGAATGGGCTACCCACATATGGAAGTATCGCACATATGCGGATCATGTGGAGAAGATTTTTTGGCCATTAAGTGATAAGTCATTGCGCTGCAACATTTGCGATATCTTGTTGTCAAGGAATTCATTCATTTCTCGGCTCAGCTTCATTGACAGTCCGTAGTCTTTTGATCTGTATGCATGTGGGTCCACTGTATTACGAAAAGGCTCCTAAGTGCATCATTTATGTTTGTCTCTGCCCTTCTTATGTGAACTGTACCTGGGGGCATACTCCTGAAGTAACAGCTTTTTTGCATTCTCTGAGCACTTCATTGCCAAATTATCTGCCAAAGTATCACTTCCAGTTTTATCTCCACTTTATCCTTCGTGACCTCAACTATCCTACTTACTTTTAGCTGGCTACTTATACAACCCCCCCACCCTTGTTCCTTCTAAACGTAATTGTATCTTGTTCTGGGCTGGCTACTACCACAGGTAGAGCAGGGCCTCGCTTTGGGAACTCACCGCCCATTTTTTAACCGTTTCAAGCTCACAATGACGCATTTTTTACAACTAGCAGAGCCCAGTGAGATGAGCAATAAGAGGCCGCCACCTGTCCTTGTGCTTCATGGTCGGTGTGGAGGATGCTTTGGAGACCTTCCCACCTATGAAGCGCACAATCTGGGAGGCCCATATAGCGTGAGGGGCTACGCAGTTGGGGACATAGGAGCAGCACGCCACTTCCTTGAGGTGTGTGGGAGTGTTGCATCCCTTTAACCAAGAACTATCTCAACTAACTAACTACAGTGTTTCTTAGTCCTTCGCGTAAGGGTTTCCTGGCTGCTACTTGGGCTTGTTTGGCATGTTTCTATCTCTGCAAAGAGGTGGAGAACTCACCTCAGATTTCATTCGATAGCACTTTCTCATGCCCATTTGTCCTATACGAGATCACTCTTTCACGGCCACTCTGCTCTTTGCTCTTTGCTCTTTGCTCTTTGCTCGTTGACGCCAAATTCCCAAAGGAAAACTGGTATATTCTGACAAACAACAAACTAAATATTTTGCAGGTTGCTTCAGAAATAAGGTTACCGGTGGCTTCAACCCTCGTATACGGCTTCATTGAATACGGAACTGACTTAGGGAGCTCGGAGTTGGTAGCTGGAAACCCCACACACTTTTTCCAGAAGCCTGGCAGAGGCACGTCTATTGGAGTCGGCATGAAGATAACGCCGGAGCTCCGTGCAGAGTTCACGCGGGACTGCAACTCTAATGAAGGCTCAATCTCCATTCGATATGGGGAACGTTTTTGAACGATGGTTTTTGGAGGGGTTAAGGAAGCACACGTTCTACCGCTGGCTCTCCTTTCTTTAGGCCGAAGGTTTGCTGCAAAGGCAGGCGGAGGTAAGTGATATGGTTAGGGCAGGGCAAGTTCATGCAAAAATGAACAATAGATTAGGCGTGATTGGGTCTGCTCATGTGTTAAGTACGTTGTAGTTGATAACGTCATTTCTAAGCAAGATAGAATGGAGCATTATGTGCCTTGTTTAGGTGTCTTGTGCGTTATGTTATCACGGTTATCAAGAAAGGGAAGATCAGTTTCTTGTAAATCCACGTCTATACATGTGCTCGTGTAGATGCGTTCCAAGTTTTAGAATCAATAATAGTTCAAAGTTTCATTGGGCAAAAAACATCTCTATGGCTCATGTGTTGTCTTTGTTTGAACAAATAGGCATGAGATCACCAGAGAAAGTGTCATTTTGCCTTTTTCACCCTCCCTTTTTTTTTTCAACTCGCCATATGTTCTCCTTCTTGTTTTTGGAAGTTAACAACTAGCATTTCAGCCTTTCCCTCTGTATCTCGCTATCAATCCCACCATTAACTATTGTCTCTTTAGGGACTCCATTTGATCACCACCTCCGGTCAAGCAGTAACAGGTACCTATAAACATTAGGGGGGTTCAGACTAAGCAAAGTTTCATACATGTGAAATTCGAATTCACTAACTATTTCGCACAGAATTAGTAGTAAAAGCAGAGTCAAAAGTGCTGCTTTCGAAACGAATTTCGTATGGCAACATGCCAAGCCTGAACCCTCCCAGGGGGGTTCAATTTTAGACTTTCTTCAAGCATTTTGAAATCGGAACCCGTACTGATTATGCATCTAAAACAGTACGGATTTCGATTTCCCTTTCTACGATTTCTTTCTAAAATTGAAATCCCCTATGTTTCTGTTTTCCTTTCCAAATAACAGGAAGGAAAACTATATATGTGCTATGATGAGCTTTGGCCTTGGCCCGCAATGTACGGCACAGCTTTTAGCGGTGCTCTCCGTTTAGTCTGAACTCTGCAGACCTCCCCTCTCCCTCTCCCTCTCCCCTCACTGCGCTCACTACCATCTGAAAACCAGCTCTAAGCAAATATCGGAACAAAGAGGGCATCCCTACGCCTGTACCTCAGTGCCCAGTCTCACGGCAGGCTTCCACATGGGCTCCCTTCCAGTAGCCACCTTCTGCCGCTTTTCGTGCTCCTCCTGCAGCTCCTTCGCCAGGGCCAACATGAGAACCGCTTCACTCATAAGCGGTCTGCAGCTGTAGTCAGGCGCCAAGCACCACTTGGCGAGCTCTACCATTTTCTGCATCGCGTTTGGGGCCAGGGTGCCCTTCAGGCGAGAATCGACTATCTTGGGGAAGCGCGCTGTGTTGAGAAGATACGGCCGACAGAGTTGGACGAGGCTGTGCTCTCTCGCAGGCCTGGAGGAAGGAAAGGAAGGAAGAAGGGTAAGGGAAGAAGGAAGGAAGGGGGAAGGGGAAGGGGGGGGGGGGGTGGGGGAAGGGGGCGGGGCACAAGATAGGGGGTCTCAGGCTTCAAGCATCATACTCAGACTTGGGGAGTGGTTCTCTGTGGTAGACATGTGAAAAAGATATACCATGTTCTTAACCTTGCTTACAACAGGAAACACCAAATAGCGTAACAAGGGATCGCTCTGCAAAGCAGCATCTCTCTTCTACCTGTCAGGATCGAGGCAGGGCCGGCCTGTGAGAAGCTCGAGCAGCACCACTCCAAAGCTCCAAACGTCATTCTTGGGAGTCAGTCTGCCCGTCAATATGTATTCTGGTGCAGCATATCCTGCCGTGCCCCTTACCTGCCCACATGCCAAGCTCAATATTAGATGATGGCTTACAGTCGCAGCTGTTCTTGTATAGACCAACAAAGCAGCCCATATGAATAAAGATGGTAAGAGCAGAGGAAGGGTGGTGCAAGCAAGGAGGGTAAGTTCAGCAATGAGCCAACCTGTGTTGAGACGTGAGTATCATCCCCTTTCGGACCTTCTCGCGCCAAGCCGAAATCAGAGAGCTTCGCATGAAAGTCGGCATCCAAAAGAATATTGGTGGTTTTGAAGTCACGGTAGATGACCTGCATTGTAACGAGTTGTTCATGGGAACGGTTAAAGAACATAGCCAGTTCCCTAGAAAAAGCGGAGAGTTCAAACTTCACATATCATGCCAATATCATCAAGGAATGTCATTTCACAAGCATAGAAACGCACAACGTTGCTGGATGTATAGTCCAGCTCAGGAGGCATGAGCATGCTCTAACAGGCTCGTGTAAGCCACTGTGGATGTCGTAAGTCCTATGCCAAATCTCCCAATCGACCTCCCTCATCCCCGTTTCGATTCACATGTGCAAATCAAGCATTTCTAATCTACCTTCCGTATTAGCAGAACGTGCTAACCTCTGCGAAGCATGCACCAAGCTACCCGAACTAGGTAGCTATTCTTCTGTTGCTTTGATAAAGGATAAAGGATTGGTTTAACTCACCTGCGGGTCGACCTCTTCGTGAAGGTATGCGAGCCCCTTGGCCGCTTCCAGTGCCACGCGGAGGCGCAGACTCCATCCAAGGGGGCTCGTGGTGCCGAAAATAAAGCGGTCCAAACTGGCGTTGGGAAGGTACTCATATACAAGAAGCCGCTTTTCGTACTCTGAGCAGAAACCAATCAGCTTCACAAGGTAGGGGTGCTCCAGCAATCCCAACATGCTCACTTCCATCATCCACTCTTTGTGCCCCTGCAGCATGCACAGCACAGCAGCGGTAGGTTTCAGTGGAACATGCTGAGCGGGATTGTGGGAAGAAAGCAGCACATGGCTTCAAAAGACATCATCTTGGCCCAAAACGAATGAAGTAATCATGTACGATTGCAAAGCAGGCCCTCCAGTCTGAGATTTTTTCGATGCAAGATGAAAGCGCGCATTCGTCACTTGTCGGATAAACGAAATTTTGAACTCATTTGAACTCTTTTGAACTCCCTTCTCGTCAAAAGGTCATCTCAATGCGGGTTTGGAGGCAGACTTTTACTTCACCTATGCACAACAATTCCCCCTACAGGAAAAGACTCTTCTCGTCATGCATCCCATACTTTCCCAACACATGTTCGCGCCCCCATGCAGCTCCTTGCAAGGAGTCGTTGCTATCCCAAATCGTGAACATGTCCTAATGCACAGGCATTGCCTGTCACTATGCACGCATACTCTATGGTTTGTTATGAAGTGCTTAAACAACGACATACGTATCACTCGACTCCCATATCTTAGCCACGCAAACAGACATTGGCTGATTGTTAGCCAGGCCAACGCACCTGCAGGCTTTTGGAGTCCAACTTTTTGATAGCAACATCAATTAGCGGCTGTTGAGGAAAATGTGCAGAACCTCTCCCATCTGTCCTACTATGTGGCGAAAGCAGCCTGATAAAGCCTTTGTACACGGGTCCAAATCCTCCTACTCCAAGGACCAACTCCTGCGAAAAATTCTTCGTAGCAGTCCTCAGTTCATGGTATGTAAAGGTTCGAAGTCTCATAATCCTGCCTGTATTTTGTCTATAAATTTCAGAAGCAACGCAGCTTTCTGGTAACTTTTCAGCCTCCGCTTGCACGATGGACGGCCCGTGGAGCGCTTCTGACTGCGGTGGAGAAAAGCGGCTCTGTTGATTACTTGCAGCGCTTCCTTGTCTTTCAAGCTGAGGAGGAGGCCGTGACAAGCTCTGCGTAAGCTTAAGAGTCCTTGCAACAGGAGATTCCCCTCCTCTACTTATTTCTCTTAGCTGGCCTGTAGTTCCGCCCTGCACTGTGTGAAGAGCTGGGCGAGCAGATCCCTGACCTTGACATTTGTCACATTCTGGTGCGGGCTTAGGGAGAGGGTGTGCTGGAGGATCTCCTGCAGGCATCAAGCTATCGGATTTTCGAACGAAGGAGAGGGATTTTGTAGGACTAGCATGTCCCGAATTTGGTTTGCTGTTTCCTCTTTTTGAAGGAATTCTCTGCAGCGTCGCTTCACGCCGCATAGGCGGGTTGCTGCCTCTTCCGGGCGAGGTAGGCACAGGAGATCCCTTCCCGCCTCCTTTCCTAACTTCCTCTCCGCCATGGACGGCTTCTCGGGATCCAGATGCGCTCCTATTGCTAAATGACCCTGACCCTGTGTGCTTCACACGCCTCCGTGACGCACACCTGAAACCGAACAAGCACATCTAGTGGCGCTACAGCGGGCCTGCGCTTGTCAGCTACCCTCACCCCTACAAGATAGATAGAGCTATATATATTAGAGATACCCTCCCTCTTGCAAGAGAGCGAGACAAAGAGAAGCAAGCCTCTACCCTTGAAAAAAAGTGAGCGGAACGAGCCCCTTCTTTCTTCAAGTGCGAGAGCGAGAGAGAAGAGAGACCCTGCCCCCTGAGAAATTGAGAAAGAGAGAGATGAGAGAGACGGATGGATAGCAGCAGCAGGAGCCCCTGCGTGCTCGGGTGGGCGGGCGGGCCCAGCGCCGTATAGCCCGGGCGGCGCCATGGCAGCCTGCCTGCCTGCCTGCGGGCGTTAAACAACGGCCGCGGCGGTCCGCTCCGCCTTTGGCCGCGCGCCGGTCCCATGCCCCCCCATGCATGGCATGGCAAGAATGTCACGCATGCATGACACACCGTACAATAACCGTACGGTATAGTACAGTTATGTACGGTGAGGCAAGCGATCCAGGCGTGACATGTACGAATTCATACGAACGTTGAGTAGGGTCTCAGCCGTACCGTACGGTAATTGTCCTTGGACCCGTACGGTGTCATGATTATGGCCCGGCTTTGACTTTTGAGAGGACGAGACTAGTACTGTTAGGGCGCAAGTTTTTTAACCGACTAATTTTGACTTAGTAAAGAGATGCCTCCGCAGGTGGAAGAAAGTCAGCAATTGGAGAACGCTTTAATTTTGATTTTGATTTTGTAAAGCTGATTGTGTTGCAGATAAGAAGGGGGGTGTATAGAAGGTGAACCCAGGCACAGGCATAGGCACAGGCACAGGTTAAGATGATATGATGTTATGATGATGATAATAATGTTGATGTTGATGATGATGATGATGATGATGATGATGATGATGCGCTTCAACTTGATTGCTTCATGAAGTTCAATTCAATTTGGATTTATAAAAGCTTTGGTTTGTACTCGGCGGAGGATGAAGGCATCTGATCACGCGATGGACTTACAGCATGATCAAAACTGGTGTTCAAATGTGAATAGTTCTTTTTTCAACTCGAGTTACTTGCTTTATATCGCTAGGATGTTGCATGGCGTTGTACTGTGGCAGTCATGACTGAAACTCGCAGTTTGAAAGAATGGCTCTATTTCCAAATGCACAATGGATCTGCACGGGAACTTGTGACGAAAGAGCATCTGAATTCAACTGCACTGAATCGTACCTTCTGGAAAGGGTAGCACTAGATACATGCAACGAGTTTGGGCGGCATTACTGTTACTAGCGATAAGCTTCGTCTTTGGCTTTGACTTTGGGCCTGGCTTTGACTTTTTCAAGTAATGGCGAACTTTAAGTGTGTAGCCGGCAGTTCGTTAATTTGGGCAGGGTTGGCATTTTCTGGCACCGAATAGTGAAGACTTGTTTCCGGTGTTTGATTCCAGTAGCCGCCACAAGTGCAAAGCCTTCCTTCAGTTGAATATGTGTATTTGGTGCTGCCTGTGCGTTGGAGTATCTTCCTGGCCCCTTTGGCGGTGTCCTGAGGACAGTAATGTGCGAGTGCATGATAGATTCTTCAAGTAGCTTTTGTAAATTGGCTCCTTGAGGGCACGGGGGTTGCAAACCGGTCCAATGTAGACTTAAGCTCTGAACTGGATTTGGGCTTTATGGAGCTAAAGATTCGGTATCACTGTCTTAAACCTTTCTCTATGGCTTCTCCTTGATGCGGCGGTTCCTTGGTTGGACGAGAAAGCAGCTATGTTGAAGCTAAGACGAGAGCTGGGCATGACATAGTTCCGCAATACGGACTCCAAGTTTGCGCTGATGCGGGCCACATATGGAGCGGGCAATTGACATGTTCTAGCCATCAATTCTCTGCAAACACCGGACCTTCACCGCGAGGATATTTGGAATTGGTTGAGAGAGCCCGTTGTTGGCCCACCAAGGCCGAATAGGTCTCCAAGAGAGGTTCGTTTTTGTAGCTTTTTTCTGTCCAATGTCTACAGTTTTGCCTTGCTACAGTTTGATAATCAATAGTCCCGCTAGTAGACTAAGTTGACAATGGCTGAAGCCGACGGCAAGTCAGCTTGCGAGCGAGACCACTGACCGCCTCTCTCTAGAACATAGCAGGCTTCTAGAGAAAGAAAATTCGAAAGTAAGTGTATTGACACAAGGACTTGCAGCGGAGCGATCCCCGTCGACAGGGGACTCTTAAAACCCGGTTTACAACCAGCAAAAACCCGTCTTTGTCACAGGGAAAGTAGGGCATAGTAGACGAGTGGAACAAAGGCGTTATCCAGCTGTGTAGTGAAGGCCTCCAGAAGACCTGCTGCCACCGTGGCAGCCGCCACTGATGCCCACTGTTTTCATCACAGGCAGATCACCCTCACATACCCTTTCAGCATCACTACACCTCCACTACGTCCCCCCCTCCAAGAAGAAGCATGGTTGAAAATCATTGTTTTCCCAATCGTAGGATGTCAACCGTGGACACTATATCCCTCGCTTCTCCTCCTCAACAGCTTAAGTATAGAGTACAACGAAGGCAGGGCTGACCTGTGAGGCAGACGATGGAGCCCCCGCAAGGAAGGGCGCAAGCAGAGTGCAGGCAGCGAGCATGGAAACAATCCCCGCAGCAGTGCCCTCCACTGTTTTACGGCTGTCTGCCGTAATGCGAATTTTTCCATACTGGTAGCCCACCACGGAAGCCTGTAGGCAGAGCAGGAGGAGGCCTTCAATTGAGGGGCTGGTCGACACAACGAGGGTTTTAGGGGCCTCCCAGTTTGAAACAACAAGGACAGAAAGAAGCGTTTCTTTCGGTTGTGTGAGCACAAAGATGTAGTGACTACATAGACTCCTCATGCAAGCACATGGCGAGATAGAAAGGGAGAAAACGATAACAAACGGATCGGATAACATCGGAGTCGATGGGGGAGGGAGGGCGAGGAGAGGAGTGGAGAGAGGGCGAGAGGGAGGCAAAGAGAGCGCGAGAGAGAGCGAGAGGAGGAGGGAGGAGGGAGGAGGGAGCTCACCATTGTGTCACCGATGCCCAGACTAAGGATGCCGGCAAAGGGCGCTAAGGGCCTGTCCCCATGGCTGCCACTCAGCCACAATGGGAGAGCACATCCTAAAAGGAGAGAGAAGTGGCTGAATGCAAAACCCCAGCGACTCAAGAAGAAGGGTGAGAACTATAGGAGGAATCTGGCTATAGATATGGAAAAATCACTAAGAATTGCCCGTTTAAACATGTGATAGACCAAAACACATGAATGAGATTTGAAGCATGGCAATGGCTCTCCCCCCTTCGCATGGAAGCATGTTATGCATAATTCTCACCTTACAATAAGAACACCCCCATCCCTCGAATCGATGAATGCTCGCATGAAAGCATTCACACTTGCACCGAAGGGCGAAATCTGTGCCACCTGCCAAATCGAACTTTCCGCATCACGGGCTGACTTCCTGAGGAGTGCTTCCTATGCTCATCAACTCATCAACGGTTCATCTCCCATCGCCTAGATATAATGAAGTATTCAGAAAAGTAGGCTGCACTCTCATTGTAAATGAGGGCTCTCGGATAAGCGATAAAATGCAGCTACGAACACTTTAAAAGGTTTGTCGGGTTTTCTTATATACTCACTCGCACAATCTCAAGCAGGAGGAATGCTGCGAGTGCCACACCAAATGCCAACCGCAAGAAACCCGCCTGCTCACACAAACCATAAACGAAGGGGCATTAGAAACTTGTCAAGAAATGGCGACAAAGAAGCACAATCGACGTACCACAACAATACTTCCTTTCGAATAAAATCCGTTAAAAAAACGTTTGAAATACAGACTTGATTTCTAGCCTCTCACTTGACAATAGAAAGTGAGCTTCAGAAGCTTGTCAACATAGTACTGTCAGGATATCAAACACAATTGACTGGACTTTTCGTTTTGAAGAGTAGGCACCTGAACGAGAAGGGCGGGTACGAACATAGCCACAGCCATGAGGTGGTAGTACTTGCGGACCAGAATATGTGCCACCTGCCTCTCCATTGCCATTCTTCGAAGACGTTTCAAAGGCAGAAGCATCACCAGAAGCCAATAACAGCACAGAGCAATGCGAGCCCGAGCATTCTCCAGAATGTGTTCGATCGCCCTGCAAGAATCGTTGAGCAGCAATTGGTGAGAACATTCAAGCTTGCCAGTATGTCAGACATGATGTGAAACAGAATGGAGGGGCAAAACATGAGAGCTGAACCATTCAATCCATCTTCATCTATCTTTGACCATCCCCTCCTTGTTTGCATGCAGACATCTTATGGCAGACGGTGGAATCGGTCCCGTCAATTAGAAGTTAGGGGCGAAACTTGACCCATGCCTGCGAGATGGTTTTTTTCAAGCTATCAAAGGCGCAGTCTCGCAACAACAACCAATCGATCAGCTTGAATTTTCCACAGGAAGTATGGTTTTGGTAACTGGTTTGTGCGAGGCAGGCATGGAAAGGCATACCAGATGAGAGGATGAGTTTCCAAACCGATGATGCGCTGCAGCCATGCAGGAACCAACCCCACCACTGTGGCAAAGAGAGCAGCGTAGAATGTGAAATTTTGCAGGGCGATTTCTGAAGATGATTTCCGCTTTGGTACAAGGGCAGCCGCACCACGCCGGAGAAGTGACCAGAAAGGAGGGAGAAGCAGGATACCCACAACCATGCCCTGCAAAAGTCAAAACCATCACAGCATTTTGTGGGACTGGGTTGAAGGCTTTATATTCCGAAAATCTGCACTGCTTCTGCGACAGGGAGGGGAACTAGAGGCAGTTAAAGATTGACGTCGCTGAAGCAAATAGCCCACATCTTATCATATTTCAAGCTTCTGCGGTAACAAAAGCCAGTAACTGAATTGCTAATCCTGGTTGCTAAAGAAACTGGATACATGTAACAGACATGGAGATTATACCTGCACCATGGCATCGATCTCATCACCGGTTCCATCCAGGCCACGATAGCTATGAGGGGGGAGGGGTAGGCTGGGAACAACCTGCGAGAGAGTACACCTGCTAAGGTAGTAAGCTACGACATGACAAGAGTTCATAGCATGAATGAAGACCAACAATCATCAGAAAATGAAGGAGCGAGGGACTGAAATGAGGGCTCAACTCTTACCTTTGCAAGAGTCCGAGCCAATGCGTCAAGACTATAAAGCGTTAGACCTTGGGCCGCCAACAACGCCTCTCCTGGATGCAGCAGCCCCCCAGCAGGCCCTCAGACCCCCTGCCTTGCCTGGGAATATGGACCACAAAATACGAAAGCCTGTCAGAAGCTCATCAGGCTAAGGCATACTTACAGCAAAGGCAGCATTTCCTTAAAGAAAAGGGGGCATTCTCTTGGGAAAACGAGAAGGTCAAGAGAGCTGCTCTTCGACCAAGGTGGACACGAATGTATTGAGGAGTAGACTAGGCTCCTGGCGCGTAGAAGATTAGGAATGGGAGACATGCCATGAATCTTGTGTATGTCTCGTGGGGTGGAGACAATGTGATGGCATAAGGTTGGTTAAAAGCGATGGATGAATAGCAGAGCCACCTGGCTACCTGCTTTTCCTTATAGCTATCAAGCGGTGTTATTGCCTGCTTTCATACTTGAAATCTGCATAGGCACTCTTCAGTAGCCTGAACTTTCCCATGAAAGGGCCTGCTCACAAGGCCCACTTATACTAATGAGGGTTTAGAGCCAGTTCTACTAAAACGCACTAGGGTACACAAGTTGGCCGCTTACAGAAGTTAAGAAGCTCACCAGGAGTCGCGCTGCCAGGGAAGGCTCCCTGTAGGAAGAAAACGAGGCCACCACATGTCACGCTGTGAAATGTCGTCCACAGACCTACAACTGCTTTTCCACCAATATCTGCATGCCACAAAAAAAACCAGGGCCTTCCCAAGTAAAGTAAAGATTCACATCGATTTTAATGCCAAACACATTAATGATTAATTAGAAGTTTAACCTCATAGAAAATAGGAGCCTATGAGCTTCTCTCTCCTGACTGCATTACATTGGAATTAAGCCTTTCTTATGTAATTCCAAAGATTTCGAAGATGTGGTCTTATGCTCACATGAGGCTGACCGTAATAAAGCAGTTAGCCTATATAAGCCCGGAAAAATGAATCTCTGAAAACCCAGGATAGGTTGAAAAACGAAAAAAAAAAAAAAAAAAAAAAAAAA
>CM074814.1:2028214-2049977 GCA_037447605.1 Zygnema circumcarinatum
AAAAAAAAAAAAAAAAAAAAAAACAAGAAAAACGACACACCTTCCCAAGCACCGCATAACATGGAAGTGGCAACCACAACTAACGACAGCGGAAGCCACCCAAGCGCCATTGCTCCTGATGTTCCCATATCAACTGGTCTATCCTTCCAAAGGTATTCACTCTCCCTTTGTGTGGGAACTTCCTCGCCGTTCTGCACGAGTTGTCTTTTATGAACTCCATTTCGCAATCCCTTTGCAGGGGCATAGTCGTTGCTAGAAAGAGTAATTTTCTCTTCCTGCTGCGAAGTTGTATGGGTTTGCTTTCTGTGCTGTAAGCGGTACGAGGTGGCAATTGTAGAGCTCACCATACCAGCTCCGCAAGCAAGCACGACCCATAGATTGAGCCTCGTCAAGGTTCCTGTCACTGGCACGCCAAGATAAAACACATGAGAACATGCAAGTAGAGGTGTAACTCACGATGCTTGGACGTCTAACCTAAACAAGGCAAGTGGTTGTCGTCAACGATAGATAGTGAAGGCAGTCCCCATAAGTCTCCTAGATGGCTGTCTCATAAGAAGTGACATGCAAATGGACAACCCTAAGGTCATCAATATAAACAGCTTGTCTGAAAGATCCTCTAGATATGCCGAACAATATTATCCAGGATAAGCTGAAAAGTTTTGTCGAAGTCTTCCACCACGCTCAGATAAAAAAAAATTGGATCAAACGACAGTTGGCCAACTTTTTACCCGAGTGATAATGGCCCACTCGATGCTCTTGCAGCAGTCGAGCCGCAAAGAGCAGCGACAGGGTTAGTACTCCCAAAGGCAGTCCTGGAGAAGCCCCCGATCTGTAGAACAACGCAAGATTTCCCATAGTCCCCGAGGAGGCACGCAATGAGAGACGAGGAACTTGAGCTTACAGGCTCGCCGAACTCCTTACTTTTAAATTCATCAAGATCATTTTCAACGATCCCCAAGTCTCCTGGTGCAATGTAGGTGCCAAAATCTGGCTATAATCCAATTACAACTTGCTTGATGCGAAGAGCTGTGTGGGAGACTGAGTTGAATTCAATTATTTCCGGTTCTCACCTAGCATGCGTCGCAAGCAGGGTCAAGGAAAGTCCGAGACCCTCCACAGCAAGAGCTGCGCCAGAAACAACCATGAGGGCTGATGCTTCCGCCCACAAGGTGCCGCCAGACGCACTGAGTAAAGCAAAGCTGAGCCATACTGTAACGCTTCCCAAAAGTATTGTTTCAAGATTCTGACTGCGCATGCTTGTTTGGAGGCGCGCCTGGGTATCCAGAGGCGCTTCAGAACTGTTAGGAACTCGGCTCACAGGAGCAGACCTAGCAGAACGAACGATCCCATACGCTGGGAGACGTTCACGATGGATGCCTGAACGAGGTTTGCGAACAAAAAGTGATCGATGAAGCACTTGCTTTAGACCATTCCCTGATAAGTAAAAATGAATAGTGCAGGATGCCGGGTCATTTAAAAAACATTGATAGCTTGAATCCTGAATAGACATTCCGCGCGCTGCAGAACGACCCGGGCAGCGCCATACTGCGTTGCATGAACACAGAGGCTTGTCGAATGCTCTTTCCGAACACGAAAAGCCTGAGAAAAGCCGGAAAACTTTTGCTGTAGCCGGCACGCTCTGCATGCGGTAACCATGTGCAGAGGCGACACGGCCTCTCCCGCCTCTCCTGTCCTGCCCTGTCCTGTCCTCCGGCTCCGCCAAGAGCGGCACCCCGCCTCCAAAGCGGCGGTTGCACCAGGAAAGGAGGGCCTGCCTGCCTGCCTGCCTGCCTGCCTGCCTGCAGGAGGGAGCGCGGAGGAGACAGAGCAGGGTGGAAGGGCGAGGACGCGAAAGGGAGGGAAGCAGGGAGGGAGAGCCCCTCGGGAACCACGAGTGGAGCATCGACCAGTGCGTGGCGAGCCGCCATTGGACGGTGTCGCCTCAGTTGCGGGGACGCCGTTCCATGGTCACCGTTACACGACGCTCAAACTGGAAGGTGTCTCAGTTTCTGCCGTACGGTTTCGCGCCATGTTGTACGAAACCGTACGGCACCTAATGGCGTCGAGCACATGCATGCAGAGTGCATCGGATGGGTGGGGTACATGCATGCATGAACGCATACATACATACTATACATCCATGCATCCATGACATGCATGGGTGACATGTATGCATACATCCGCATATACAAAGTCCTTCGCGATCTATTTCTCGTGGTTTCCCATGCTGCTTTTGTCCGTGTACATTTGATGGCCTCGCCATCGTGAGATCAATGCCATTTTACTTCACCAAAGTGGATGTAAAGGAGAAGGAAGTGGCATTGATCGCACGATGGCGAGGCCATCAAATGTAAGTAAATGCACATGGTGGTCATATGAGTCACGACAATGAGCATTGAGGAAGGTGATTGATTGGTCGGCGTTACTTGGGTATAACGTATTCACATATTGCAAACAACCTTGACCACGAACCATCGTCAAGAGTCCCACTAATCAATCAGTATCAACCCATGACATTGGCACTCCACAGCCAACACCCCAAGCAAAGGTTGTGTTTCATCCAGTCAATGTAGGCTTCTCTTTCCAATTAAATCGTAACAATCCCAGACCACCCAGTCACCACAAATTCAGCTGAATAGTCAAAAGCAGACCGGAGGGTCTAAGCACCTTTCGGTATACATCAATGTCAGCCCTAAACCTGTCAACCATCAAAACTAGACTTTTGCCGCCTATCATCTACGCCCGTGACTTACCATCCGCCCCCACTATGTCATCCATCCAAAACTAATGGCATCATATAGAGCCACCAAACAAAAACTAGTGGTTTCTGCAACTAGTGATTTAAAACCGGTCTCCCACTCGCAAGAAGTAGTACCATGCGCCCACATTGCAATCCCTCACACACTCTGCACGCACCTGACTGAGCTTCACTCCCGCCCCAATGGACCCCCCGTGGCCCTCCCTCCCAAAAAAGTGTGTAGGGTTGCCCCTAACTTCCGTAGAACCTCCCAGATCCGTGCCATACTCTCCAAAAACATAAGCGTATGTGCTGCGAACTGGAATTCTCAGCTCAGAAGTTAGCTGCAATCAACACCCCCCCCCCATGAGTCGGCAACAGCAAAACGGTTATAGGGCACCAATCCTATTTCTTCCCTTCTAACGATCTATAAAGCCAAGGGACACGTCCAACATGCACCCAAGACTCTACCGCCTGCTGTCCCCTTTCTCGGGTACATCTACAAGTGCACTAAATGCCTCGAACAGTGCATCACAAACGACAACTTTTAGGAAGATATTTGCTTTTGTGAATTTTTAGAGCACAGGGCATAAAACATAGCGCATAGGAGAATCACCACAGTGCCGAACCCTCCTGCAAAATTGCAGACTCACCTCAAGAATGCGACGAGAGGCTCCAAGCTCTCCCATGTTGTATCCACGAACTGAGTACGGCCCGCCGAGAGTGAAGGCCTCATATGTGGGGAGATCACCCACGCAGCCTCCGTAGCGGCCATGGAGCACCGCTATCCATGGAGGCTCATCCTGCTTGTCCAGCTTCTCCTCTGTCAACTGAATGAACCTCGTCATGCTCAGTTGATGACGATTGAAGAGCAGAAACTTTGTGCCAACCCCAATGCCTTGGTCGACCTGAGAGCCCCATCCCCCAGGAAAGCAAAGTAATTTAGAAGGAAGGATATTCGGACAAGGAAGTTATGCTTCTCAGCAATCGCAATCAGCACTTCACAGATGATTATAAACGAGTGACCAAACGGACTTCATGCCTTACATCACCAAGGACTTCATTAGATGATAAGCAACCACGCGACCCACAACCATACACTTAAACGCACAAAAACTAGCCAGATCATTTTCTCAAATCAATAACCGTGACGGACTCTCCAGCACAAGTCAGCTGCGATATGCCACTTCAATGTCAAATGCCAAAGCTTTTTTGCCGTCCCATTCCTCACCTGAAATATGTCGCGGGAGCCCACCAACGCACCATTAACAAAGCTTGTGTTATCCCGCGTCAAATTGGCCTGCAGAAACGCAACTCTGTCGATGCCTGTGTCGCCATGGGTGGTGGGTGTGCCTCCAGCTGAGACAGTGCCATTTGGCAGCATCTTGACCGCTTGTGTGCACAGGGCTGTGTTCTCATCGCGGGTTGCAACCTCCTCTACAACGAGCCCATATGTGAGCTTGCTCTGGGGAGTATAGTTCTGCAGGGCCAATTAAGAGTCACAAAGTCAGTAGGGCTCCTTTTGCAGGGCCTTCAGAACACATCCACAAGCTATAGAAATGATGACCTGGGATTGCCCGAGTTCAATGCAACCTTTTGCTTCAGTTAACGCCATACGTTTTAAGGCAGATACGAACGTCAATGGCGCAGTTGTTGACCGGACACGTCATATGACCTTCATAATTTCATAGGGCATTTGCTCTATTTGGAGTTCGCCTCAAAACTTGAAACCATTCTGTAACTGCGCAATCCTAAGAACCCAAATATGAAAAACCAAATATTCAATCGAACTCCCACCTCGCTAACAGTTGCCTTTAAGCCGGCCCTGTCCACCCATACAAGAGGTACATCCTCTGAATGGGGTCCTCCCACAAACACGGCTGCCTGCTTGCGGTTATTGAAAATGGATATGTTGCCAACACGACTGCGAGGATCCTCGATTCCATCCAAATAGGGATGGCGGTACTCCAGCCTGAAGTCCAAATCCTCCTGCAGGAAAAGCAGATTGTCAAAGTGTTGCTTGTCTTCAAGAAAATCACATGTCTAAATACATGCAACTATCAAGCGACTTTTCCTCTCCCTCCCTTTTGGAGCTGAACCAATCTATCATCACAGGGACAGCTTTCATAGACATTGGCAGCAGGACGAAGAGTTCAGCCATGCTCAAGGGCGCAATTCCAAAATGAAAAGCATTCCAACAAATGCTATTTGGTCATCACGGGATCGGTACTGCACATTTCTTGACTGACAGAAAAACTCATCTACTGTAGAGACCACATAACGTATCTATTAAAATTTGCATCATAAGATAAGGGGCGCCCCAATACCTGCGGGTTGAGCAAATTGCTGCTGGCAACACTGCCAATTATGGATCGGTTGAGGCCTCCCAAGTTTCGATGTTCAAACGCTACTGTGCCTCCCGGCATGACACTCACCTGCATGGCCAATGTAATGGATAAGATAAACGAGACATACGGACAAGAAAAAAGGAAGAAGAAGGAGGGGGCAAACGTTTTCTACACTTAGAGATTAAAACCCTAATCCATACGCTGGAGGATCTGCACGTCCACAAGCATTCAAGATATCGTGAACGACTTGAAACAAAAAATGCAGAACATTACCACTGTGGGCTTTCCAGTGTCTCCAGGTGCGATACTCCATTCGGTTGTCAATTCTGCTGTCTTAGGTTCAAGCTCTTTCAGCTTCACCTCGACAATAATACCACCTTCTAGATCTTCATCCGGCCGGGGTATCACTTCTATGTTGGCGAAAAGGTTCAAGGAGTGAATCCTTTGCAACGCCTTTCTGCCTGCATGGATGTTGAAGATCATTCCTGACTTTAGCTGCAGCCCAATCCCAGCCCATGGAAACAACTAGGTTAATATTGTTCCACGTAAAAGGGTTCTGATCTGATTGATCTGGATGACGAATTAACAAAAAAAACGCAACAAATGGTGCTTCATCCAAATCCGAACTCTCTGGGCGCCCTCAAACAAAAAGATGAAACTGGGCATCAAGAATCATTGAGAAGCACAAACAAACGTCCCTGTGGACCTTCACCAAGAAAACAAAGCCCGACTGGACTGCTTACCTCCCATGGTAGCTCTCTTTGCACCACAGCCATGTTGGTGTGACCTTCCCCTCTCTCATTCATCCTATCCTGGAATATAATGTCTACTCCAGTTATGTCCCCCTCCACCACTTCACAAACCACCTCGTCTGTGTTCAAATTGCCAAAGTTCACAACCTGCACGTAACCAGGTCTCAGTGAGTTCAGCAGAAGCCACCATTAAGAATCAAAGGTCCACAGGGTCATTGTTGACAAGCAATTGATTTTAGGAGCCCAACTACTGCTGTTGCCTATGGCTGCCGAAACAAGAATACTCTGACTTAACATCAGTTTTCACTAAGCCACAGTCACTTTGAATCTCGGTGCAACGACGTGGGTGCATGGTTAAATGAAAACCTTCACAATACTTTCTTCATAACAGGGGGCAAAGATTATTATGCCTGCTTGACTGCAGTCACTAACGCAAAGTCAGCTACCTCTTTGCAATGCACTTAAAAGCAACACAACATAACCTAACAGTTATAGAATCAGCGACGCTTTCCTCCACATTCCTCAATGCGTGCATGGAAACAAACAATAGTTGCCGTCTCTGCAGTCTGAGAAGATAGAGGGCACCGCTGAGGAGTTTAAAGCATTGTAACATCATCCTGCTTGCTAATGGACAAGGCCGTTAGCTCACCTGTGCACACACGTATCCCTTGTCTGAATACCATTTCTGAATCTTGTCACGGATTTTTTGGAGCATTCGAGCCGTTAGCATGGGCTCCATGGAGACATACTGGCTCAGCTCCCTCTCAATCCTGTCAGGAAGAAGCGTTGGCCTTGCAGCACTCAACTTCTTTGAATAAAGTTGTTCCAACTTCTGAGGATCCATTGTAGGTTGCTCTGCCTCTGCGGGTATAAGTCCAACATTGACAACCTTCACCCTCACTGCAGGGTTCCATTGGCTCTCTTGAAATTTCACTTCCACCTGCAGTGACATTGCAACGTGCATTGCCTTTATTGAGTGAGTTACAGCTTAAGTTACACAGCTTACCAGCAGTCTTTTGTATCTATACTCCGGCTAGGACTCAAATTTTTATGTTGAAATTATCCAGGCTATCCTTCTAATGATACAAAACAGTACATGAATTTTCCAAAAGCCTCATAGAAAAATAAACTCACCCTGAGGGAACCATTTGGCAGGGCAATGCCATCCATTGTGACCTCCTGAAACATGCCAGAGTTAGAAAGAGCCGATAGCTCTCCTTCCAGTTGACTCCGGGTAAACACCCCTCCTTTGCGCACAGCTGCTATAAGGTCCCAGAAAGCATCATTCTTGGGTACAGGGCGACCATTTCGAGAATCGACCATTTCCAACTCGTCAATTTTATAACGTTTTGTTGGACTTAGCTTGCTTACAGGCACCCGTGTCCCAACCTGCAACACGAGGAGGGACAACCTCAGGAACAATACAGTAGCACACATGGAACTCTGAAAATTGCTGTATCCTCAGAACTCAGCTCAGGTCCACTAAAAAGTGAACAACGACTTAGCATGTTTCTGACGCAGTGTCAGAATCAAACAATGTATACGCATAAAGTACACAAGGTACGCGCATTTACCAAATAAATGCGTATACAAGTCAGTAAGATGTTTCAGAATCGGCTCAGAAGTCGGACTAAAGTAAAGTACCTTCAAAATCCCCATTGCCATCGTTAGGCGCCCTTACTAACTACCAGCAAATAAGCAGACGTCTTCATAAAGCGTTTCGCACCTCTGGCTGGGATGGAGCGACCCAACCAAATCTTATGCATTAAATCTGTAGCATGCACAATTCTATAGAACATCTTTGTCCATTCCTCCTAAGATACCTCCCAGTATATTTGAACTATCAAAAAGTAAACAAAAATAAATCCGTTTGTGCCGAAAACTTCGTACACTATGTATGATGCGGATATCACTATTTTATGGCTTGAACCAGTTTGGGTTCAAGAATTATACAAATTTCAGTGTGCGGATAACTCAAGCTGCAGGCTCCTGAACACGCTGGACGCTTTCTTGGCAGGCCGTGGATGTATGACGTCAAGAAGATTCAACACTTCAGACTTGCTATCTCCGCTCCCTTCGTATGGACTTCAGCAATTTGGCTGTCCATGACCCTGTACCTTGTGTACCGTGAACAGAGGTGAGCTAGCAATGCAGAAACCTGTCGCTCACTACGGGCATCACTGTCCAACTTGCTCTGTGCTCCTACGAAAGTCGTCGACAGGTTGATTGAAGAACATGCACATTCACGTAAAAGGTCTGCCCCGCTAAGGAATTATTAGCTTAGCGCCACCTATTATTGAAATATGCCAGCAAAGTCAACCCTATTTTCAGAATAATAAGGCTGAGAACATATAAGGTTCAACCGGTCTAAGCTTACCCGCATCCCATGAGCATCAAAGGCCTCTGGAGGTGGCTCCTCTGCCTTCACCACGGGTTTCTTCTCAGCCTCCTCCTCGTCATCGTCGTCATCATCGTCATCGTCGTCATCATCACTCTCAGCAGCAACAGCAACACCTCCTCTAAGCTTCCCGGAGCCATGATTCCTTCCAAAACCACCACCATCTCCACCACCATCTCCGCCGCCATTTCCAGAGCTTCCCCCAGAGCCGCCGCCAACCATCGACCAATTGTGATAAAGCCACTCGCTGCCAACGGCTGATGCTAAACCAGCGCCAACGAGTGCTGCCTTTCTCGCTATTTCACGAGGTCCGCTCCTAGAACCTCTTCTCCTACCCTTGCCATTCATGGTTGTGTTTGCCATGTTTTTCTCTGAACTTTCTGTCGGTCTGCTCGCCCGCACAGATCTTACGTTGTGATGAGGCTGAGAATATGATTGTCGACGGCCGCTTCTTTTATCTGTTGAAATCTCTGGGGCAACACGTACATGTCGAGATGGCTGATGTCTGCAGAGGAAAACAAGCACAAGCGTATTATGCTGCGTGCTCGGCTCCAGTATGCACACCGCGCTATCACAGCAGAAGCTACAAAAGGCTGCACAAAATGCGTGTCCAAAATGGGTGTCCCAACACCAGAATATGCATGTATACGAATTCAGAAAAACAGTAGACAAAATTAATTGACAAAAGATAACAGCCTGAGCATCCGAGCAACATACTTCGTGCCTGCAAAATGACATCTACGTTCCTCCTAATGCCTCGAACTTATATGCGAACGAAGGTCAAAATTACACGAAAACAACGGATGCCTTTTTCAAGATGTCTTGGCCTACAAAAGATGAAATGGTCCAAAAGGAAATAAAACGCCTTCCATATAAACCTGCCTGAGAAGTCTTATGCGGTCCAATAGTTGATGAAAAGGACGGAAGAGGCCAAAACTACCGAAAGAGAACATAAAAACGTTTGCTTTAAAGTGCCCATTGGCTTCAATTGTGAATTTAACTGTGTATATACATTCAGCATTATTTGACTCAAAGCCGATGAACCATGAACCATTCAAATAACTAGCAAATTGCAGCAGGCTGCGTTGGTACCAAGCTGCGATAAGAAGCATAACTGACTAGTTTATCCAAATCCGCAACAACAGCTTTTCTGAGGTTGGGACTCTTACAATGCTTACATTTTCGACTCGAAATCTCAATGAAGCCTGCGGAATATCACCTCTAAGACTCAGAGAACGTGCTAATCCTGTTCGGGGAACGTCATTGTTGACACCAATACAGGCTCTATGTGAACAAAATCAGTGAAGCTGAATAATCGCCGGTGATGTTATAAACGTGCGACAGCTGGCAGGAACGAACTAGCTAACGTATTTGTAGGAGATGCTACGATGACAAAGATACGCTATCGTGTGCTATGTAAACGATGAGCTTCATGCTGAACGGCAAAACCGAAACAACGAAGTAAATCTGACTGACCTAAACTTGATACTATAATCCAAAAAATGAGAAGCTCCAAAAAAAGGCGTCAAGACATTCAGCTGAGAACGACTCAGCTACATATATTCAATTCGCTAAGTGATCCAGCTTTCCCTTCCTTACTGTTCCATGCAATGAGCTGCAAGTAAGTCCGCGTAGCTGACATTCGACCCCCTTCCGCCGCCAAAAGGCGTCCCATACCCCTTCCCACATGCTCACGTCTACGCATACATAACAGCTTTCCCCCCTCCTTCCCTCGCTGCACACTAAAAGATGAGCGACAGGGAAACCGGGAGAGGAGAACGGCAGCTCACCGTTCTGCGCGCTGCCTCCCTGAAAGCGTAGCCGCTACGCCAACTTCAGGAAGCAGCGCAACCGCTCCTGCTTCGACCGCCATGGCGGGCGCAGAGTAGACTGCCCCGCGCGAGCAAGCGAGAGAGGAAGGGATGGGAGGGAGGGGGGCGGACGCAAAGCCCTGAAGGGGGTTCAAGCGCCGGCCGGCGCCTAGGGCCCAGTTAGCCGGCCGCCACTCGCCGGCCGGCGCCGGCTGGCAGAAAAAGTTGTCGGCTCGTTAGCTAAGGCAGCGATCGGCGAATCCTGGCCGTCGGAAGCTGATAAGCTTTCTCATCGCATGGAATTTGTGAAATTTCGGTTTGGAAAATTTTACGTTTTCGGGCCCCGGGCCGCTTTTTGAGCCTTGCGTTGGGGCCTCCTTGAAGACTTTACGTCTATGCTTACTTTTGAGTGGGAAGAAAGGCATCGCTGAGACAAATTTCCTAGCGCGTTTTTTAGGGTTTTTTTTTTTAAACACGGTAAGGGATGTTTCCTTGTATGTGTAGCATCATACAACACTGAATGACACACTGTTCACATGTGGCATGGGTGACAGATACAGCTGATGTTGGGCTGATTTATTTACATGCTTCACTGTCTTAACAAGAGCTGCTAATTCCTCCGCCGAATCCTCAAGAGCAGCCCAAAGTGGTCACTGGGAAGCACACGAAGTGTGACCGTTCGAGCCGGCAGCTTCGCTTTCAGCACCTTCTCATAGGTCAGGCCAGGAATGGCCTCTGTCCCGACCATATCTATGGCCTCAAGCTCAAAGTCATCCAAATGACAGAGCATCCGATCCACCCGCTGTTGCAGCCACCCCGTCAACATGTCGTTCGCCTTGGCGTCATAAGTGAAGCCAACCTGCACATTGCGAGCCGTCCCGTCCAGTCACGTTCATTGAAAATCTGCTGCATGTGACTGCTTCGCAATGCTTTACGTCCTATATAACAATCAGTTGAACACGGAAAATTTTCCAGGGAAGCACTCTCTCCCAGCTGAACATCGATAATACTTTCACAGTCTCCACTCAATTTTTTCACCTCTTCCGGCTGCAGCTGTTCCCATGCGTCACACCACCCATAAGGGAGGGGCATGGGTCCATCTAATTTGTCATTCCAGTTCAAATCACCACAGAAGACGACATTCCTCATACAGCGGAGGGTATTCATGACTGTCTTGGCCTGCGCGACGCGCTCCTCACTGTACATCTGGCTCCATGTAGGAGGCTGAGGGCATGGGCTCTCGAGGTGAGCGTGGGCTACAACTAGGGGGCAATGCCCACTTAGCTCCAACCCCACCATGGCAAGTTCTCTTCCCATTATGGAGTTTTCAAAGGGTTCTCGATGCCATGTCTTCACAGGGAGCCTGCTAAGCTGCAAGGCCGGCCAATCAGGGACAAACGATGAAACGACTAATCAGCTTCTGCATATGCTTTCTTTGAGACGGTTGCCTGCTATTTGAGTCCTGTGTCTGATTCGAACTAGGCACAGAACAATGCTGATAAGGCACAATGGACTTGATGCTGCAACACTCACCTGCATGATAAAATACTGCCTTTTTGGAGCTTCTTCAGGAGAAACTGAGGACTGGTAGTGACGCCACCATTCGAATTTACAGAGGAGGTTATAAATTTTCGACGTTACTTCCTGCACCATCATTCAACTCCATCTAGGATTTAGAAAAATGATGAAGAAATTCACTAGATCTATCAATTCAGGATCAAGTATCAACGAGGTATTCCTCGATTTCGCATATCATCGATCTTGGCAAGTCCATGGTCAATGTATAGGAAGAAGGACGGGGACATATGTTGTGATAGAGTTGTAACAGAAAGAATTATCGTACTAGAAAGTAGTAAGAAGGTGGAAAAAGGAGCTATTTGCAAAAACATCATCGTCATCGGCATTAACCCCAGCTACGAACTGCCAGTGGAGATAGGTAGATAGAACGGATATGTGAACTGCAAATCGGTGAGCAAATTCGAATACAAAGGTGGTGGGTTTAGACACGATTTCCTACTAGGCGTACTTCCGGACTTGGTGAGCTATAGAGGCTCACCTGCAAACAAATGACATCGGGCATGTGCCGTTCAATGATTGCTCCTATCGCAGCCATGCGTTGTTCCAGCTCCACACTCTCGTTGAACCACACATTGTATGTCAAAATGCTGAGCGTATTGGTGTTACTGCTGCTGGCAACAGCATCACCCCGAGCCTTCGTTAAAGAAGGATGCCCAGCCTCCCCTTTTGTTGGTTTAGCTTCTTTCAAGGCTTCGGAAGGGCCGCCTGTGATCAAGGAACATAAAGCTGTGAGAAAGTGATGAAGTAAGTTCTATGAGCAGTCAGAACGGCTCTTCAATCCAAGTTGCGCCATTGAGACTACGAATGTGCAGAGACACCTCATTCTCCTAAATCTCTGGGCCTGAGGTCGTTTAAACAATATGTGGTTCAGATCAAAGGAGCAACTATGCCAAGATACCCAAACATGGCCGGTATAATATTGGAACTATTCGAGGAGGAAAAGGTCGTCAATTGCAAAGGACTAGACAAATAAAGCTCGTCCCATACTGCAAAATTTGGACGACGCCGTATTAAGGCCACTGGAAAATACTGTGCCATGACAATGATCTGTGCAACTTGTGAAAGCATTTCCAGCCCTCGATGTCCGCTAGAAAAAACTTGCATTGTCCGGATGGCAAGGAAAAAATCAAAAAGCATCGCACCTGATCGACCCGCCTTCTCTTGACGCGCCTTTCGCTCCGCATGCAGACTAGCCAGCAGCGTGTTCCCTGACTCTTCACTGCCGCAATTTCCTGCTCCCCCCAACGACAGAGAGCCTTCGTCTCGAGCTCCTGCTTCAGTAGGACTCGCAAGATTCCCTTGCGATGAGGCCATGATGAATGCACGTTTCTTGTCTCCCAACGTTACATCACTATCAACAGCTGTGCTAAAATTCCTTTTCAATCCTCCTGCGCTTTCACCGGAGACGAGCCAGTTATTGAATGAAGCTGAACCTGAATTGCGTGATAGGAGAACGTTTGAAGTAACCCGTTCAGGCGAAGCACGAACTTCAGGCCTGGAGGCTCCTTCATGTTGCAATACCTTCGAGCTAGTTGCTCCAAGGCCGCCAGCACTGCCTTTCCCGCCCCTGCAGCCGGTGTCCAGACCTGAAGCTTCACTTACCGAATCCTTTCCACCTTTCCTGTTTATTTCTACACCCTCTACTGACTCAGGATCTCCTACGTCCTTCAAGTCATCTCCTGGAACGCCTGCAGCATACTCTCCGACCAAATCATGACTGTCATCCAGCCGTTCTTTCAAGCAGACTTCACATACCGTTCCGTCCCCAGATCTATTCAAGTATGTGCAAGACCTGCAGGCCCATTCCCTCTCAGAACTTCCCCTTCCGGCAGTGCCGCAGACCTCGCACACAACTCCCCCATGGTTGATGAACGTACAAGCTGGACAGGCCCAGTCTTCTCCCTCCTGCGCCATGGCTCCACAGCAGGGCCGTCCTCCAAGATGACGTTGCTGTGGGAGCAAGTAGCTGGCTGCAAGGTGCCACGTGTCGCCACAAGCGCAGAGGCGAGGCTGCCATGGCGTCCTGAAACAGCGCCGTTCTTTGCAGGGTAGTTGAGAAGATTCAAGAAATTTCCATGTTGACGGAGTGTAGTTTTACGGCGGGTTTAACGGCTGCATCACAAACATCGTGCTCTGGGACAGAAGCTGACGCGATCCAACGGCTGAGAGTGCTGTGTCTTTGTTGTCATCCTACGGCGAGAATGGATGCTATCCAACGGCTGAGAGCTACTTGATCGGACGACCTTAAAAGTACGTCAACTGCGGAGACAACTCAGGGTTCAGGTCAGGCACTTTTTTTCTTGCTTGGGCAGTTTCGCGGTGATCTCAAGACGTGCATGCAGTGGTTTTAGACTTGCTAAGAAGAACAATTTGGCATTGAATTCACGATGATGATGCCACCATCAAATGGTGCATGGACATCAACAACATGGAGAATCACGAGAAATCGCTAACAAAGGACCAAAGTTCGCAAGAAAAAAGCTATGAGCTGAACTTTGTTTGTAGGCCCAACAACACGGTTCTAGAGGAGGTTTGAATACACGAGTTGGACTTTCAGTTGGCAAGCTTTGGAATTGCACTTATTTGTCTTTGTCTGTATTCAGAGGGCATGGCATGGAAGTAGAGCTTGTAACTGTGGAATGTAATCGCACCACTGCACGCAAAGGGTCAGTGAAGTGAGTGAGTGAGTGTCAGATGACGGACCAAACGGTTGCCAGAAGCCGAGTCTTCATAAGTCAGAATATCGAACACTGCTTCACATTTTCTAAACATAAAAACAAAAAAGCACTCTATTACTCATGGGCTGAACATGAAATGTGCGACGATGTGACTTCATCCATCTCCTTTCACCTCACCCCAATTGACCTCACCCTAATTCACCTCATCCCAATTCACCTCATCCCAATTCACCTCATCCCAATTCACCTCACCCCAATTCACCTCACTCCAATTCACCTCATCCCAATTCACCTCACCCCAATTCACCTCACCCCAATTGACCTCACCCTAATTCACCTCACCCCAATTGACCTCACCCTAATTCACCTCATCCCAATTCACCTCATCCCAATTCACCTCACCCCAATTCACCTCATCCCAATTCACCTCACCCCAATTCACCTCACCCCAATTCACCTCACCCCAATTCACCTCACCCCAATTCACCTCACCCCAATTCACCTCACTCCAATTCACCTCATCCCAATTCACCTCATCCCAATTCACCTCACCCCAATTCACGTCACTCCAATTAGCAGTTGAACGGCGAATGGGGGCTGAAACGGAGGCGCACATAGAACCGCCTGAACTTCCACTCGCAGGAATCCAAACTCTTTCCAAAACTTGAGCGCCGTCGCTTGCAGGCTCCAGCACCTTCGACCAGAGGGATGCCCTCCAATGACGACGTGCCACGTGTACAAAACGGATTACGTGGCGAGTTGCAATCGGATGATGCTTTGACAACACGGCATTCGGAGGGAAAGGGCTAAGCGGGGCGCCATGGCGGACGGCGAGCATGCAGTCCTCGCGGGGGGGGGGGGGTGTCTCTGTGTTGGAGCCATGGCGGGGGGCTCTGTTCTCGCCATGCCTTTTACGTGGCTTACGAGGCAGGCACATGCAGCGCCGTCCTTGCCTCGACTGCAGGGTTTTGCATAGCGCTCTGTTGCACGTGTCACACTGCCAGTTGGTTGTCGGGAAAATGGAAAGGATGAGTCAAACTACTGCTGCAGCCTGCTGCTTCCGGGTGATTTCGGAGGCAGAGGGGAGAATTTTGATAGTATTTATTCGACTGGAAGCATCCCGGTGGTGCTTGAGCGGGTTGCGAGAAAGAGGACGATCTCAGCATCCATGGTTGTCATGGCGAGGTTGAGCCCTAAGTTTGTTGGCCTGCTGGTCTCTGTTCTTGCATTGTCTTTCTCCCCTTCACTTGCTCAGCTTCCGACTGCACCGCCCCTTCCGGTTCAGTTCTCTGAGAAGGAGTTGCTTCAGGTAAATGGTCTCACGGGCTGATTTCTTCCACTCTTGCACGTCTTATGTACTGTATGCACGCACTCTATGACGTCAAATGAATATCTGGTTGGTTATGTTCAAGTGTTTGAGCTCGTTTGGTTGAAATTACTGCATGGTTGCAGTTTTTGACAAATGACTTTCTGTGGGTTGCAATGATTATACAACTTTCAATATGATAGATGCTTTAGTGCATGTAGTCTCGGATCATGCTCTGCGCATGCCATAGCTAATTACTGCGCTTTCCAATTGATTGTATGAAACTGTAATTAACTGTGAGACTTTGAAAAGTTTGATGTGTGTACCAAATTTAACAAGGAGGAAATGGAGCGTCACATTCTGACAATGAATAGGCTCCACACTCTTGTCCACTTTATGCTTCTTTTTTATATGCTCTATTGACGCTGGTTTCGTTACGACTGATGAAGAAATCGCAATGTCGTGTGCAGTTTGTGCTGAATCTGGAGTACCTGGAGACAGAATTTTTCTTGGTTTCGGCATATGGCTACGGCCTTGATGGCATCAACTCCACTCTCGCTGGTGGCGGTCCTGCTCCCGTTGGCGGGCGACAGGCTTCCTTGTCACCTCAAGTTCGAGCAATGGCGGAAGTTATGGGTTTGCAGGAGGTGGATCATGTTACGTGAGTACTAAAGCGTCTAAAGTCGTACCAATCCCTTGTCCAGTTACTTCTATCAGTGTATGGGAGGAGCTGTCTCTACACAGTTGAAAGGAGTAAACAGCAGCTGAGAACAAGTTTGCGACAGCTGGAGTTGGCGATGCTGTGATTGACCATTTGTTCCAGTCGCTCAACAGTATCCACGAGTGTTTATTTTGCGTACGCCTGTGCAGAGCAATTCGTGAATTTTTGGGGCCAGATGCAAATCCTCGACCGCTGATCGATCTTGGAAATTCGTGGAGCCAGTTTTTCAAGTTTGCAACTGGAAACTCGTCTGTGAACTTTTCGCCATACACGGATGACCTAAGTTGGCTAATTGCTGCCTACGCCCTGCCATATGTAGGCTTGACGGGTTATGTGGGCACAAACCCCCTTTTGCAGTCGGTCGATGCTAAGAAGGTACAGTTTGTTTCCTCGAAATTTGCAGCACCCCCTGCTCTTGTTTGCTGTAGTTTTAAGGCTTTTTTCTCTGCGGAAATCTATGAGATGTGACATTTGTTCTGTCAAAAGATGAGGATGCCCATTTGTTAGCACAGCTCATTTCATAATATATCTTTTTTTTTTTTTTTTTTGAGACTGCAGCTTGTTGCAGGTCTGCTTGCAGTTGAGTCAGGCCAAGATGCGATGATACGGCTCAAGCTCTGGCTGAACAGTGACTACCTTGTGCCGCCTTATGGACAGCCCGTCTATGCTCTCACAGAGAACGTCTCCAGAGTAAGCAGCCTATTTCAGTCCTTGAAGGTTTAGCTGGCCTTCCTTTCTACAGGCTGCAACCTTAGAATAATCGACCAATGAAAGCTGTAATTTGGAAGGCGTGAATGGTTTCAAGTACTACCCTCACGGTTTTCATGTTAAATCCATGCAGGCCCGCAATTGCTTGGATGGTTCCCTTACCATCGATGATGAGGGCATCTTGGTTCCTCCGCAGCTGGGAGCTCATGCCAACACAACTAACAACATCCTTTCTGCCAACGCTTGGTCCTTGGCCTACGCCCGGAATCCGGAGCAAATTCTTCGTGTAGTGTATGGCAGTGGCGCTTCAAACATCACAGGAGGTTTTTTCCCAAACGGAGCCACAGGCAACATTGCCAAGTACTTCCTCACGAACAACACTGCTCCGCCTCCAACTCCCCCTGGAGAATCTCCACCAAGGGAGCTCTATTGTCCTCCTCTTCCACAGCAGCCGCCGCCAACTCCTTGTACCAATCCCCCACCTTCTCCCCCCACTTTACCTTGTACCAGTCCTCCGCCTTCTCCATCTGGAGGCCCACCCTGACGCTCCAACATCTTTTTCCCTGCAGTTTCAGTGACAAACAAACCGGCGGACTTTTCTATCCTCTCCGACTAGACCTTGACTTTCCTCTGTTGGCTTCATCACCTTGGCAACCCTGATGCCGGCGGTGTTTGACGCTGTCAAACAGCGTCAAGGCTCGACAGCCAGTGCTTAGATTACTGCATGTTGTGAGAATGGTGAGTTTTTGTAAAGCACACGAAACAACAAGATCACGATGAATGATTCGCAGTAGGTCACAGAGTTGGTTACAACTGTTGTACTGTATGTTAGTTGAAAACTGGCTAGCCACTGCCTCTACTATGAAGCTTGCAGATGGCCGCTTCTTCTTGTATATACATCTTCATGATGAACTATGACAAATGGATGGAACCTGCATCTGGAATGCTGCCTACATCTGGGTTTGGCATGATGCAACTAAAAGGAGAGCAAATCTGGTAACGGCTGAGGTGTGACAGTTGTCACGTTTCGCGTAGTGGCTGCAGTCATTGGGACAGTGTCTCGTTTGTCGCGCTGTGTATCCATCTGTCTCATGGCCTGCTCGAGGAAGGCCTTCGCCTGCACAAAAAAAACAGGAATCCACCGCTGCTTTGATTCATGATTCCTTTCTAAATTACATTCGCACGACACCAACGTGTACCGTTGGTTTCCTCACCACATTCGCTGTTAACCACGGTTTCTGGAGAGCTTTGGAAGTATTTTCGTTGAAGCAAGCTGAAAAAATTACCATGTCCCGCATGAATCTTCCCTTTACTACATCTGCAAATAGTAGAACTTTCATCCTCATTTTGCTGCTACTGTTGGCAAACTGGAGACTGGCTACAATGGGTCGACGGCAGAGCCAACCTTCCAGCAATTCTGTAAGGATCACATTCGTATTTCTTTTAAGCGGATGAATATCTCACCCTCAGAACTTCTTTGTACACCTGGTCCTTTGAATGAATTAGGCTCCTCTTCGTCTCGCCTTGCTCCAAAAGTTTTTCAAAAACGCTCATGCTGGAACATTTTCGAAGGATGCTTGCTGCTTCCTCCATATTGTATAGAAGGGGCATCATTATAGTCCTACAAGTGATGTATCCATACTAACATGAGCGCTTGAATAAATAAACAAAGGCGGTGAATGTTAAGAAATTTGAAAAGCACATGGCCAGTTTTTTGAGAAGGCAAAAATCTCCGCGAATTGAACAAGGCCTCCCTTGACTCGAATGTGTTCATTGTGATGGCAGCCTTTGCGCCACTTGTTGTTGCGAGCATATTGATAGTATTTGGTAAATATAAATCAGAAAATTTAGCATATATTAGGGGGGGTCAGACTTATCCCGGAGCGTACTACGCTCCGAATTTCCCGAATTCAAAGTTTCGTCTACGAATTACGGGTCGGGATCCGCGGCTCTGTCGAACACAGCCGTACCGAAATGCGTACCTAGCCAATGCTTAATTCACCCGACAGGCTTACTAAATTGATTTGGCCATGTGTTAAGTTAAGTCTGACCCGCCCTATTATTGGCTTCGGCAAAGCAGGCTTAAATTTCTGATTACGTACCTAGTTTCCTCAGCCTTGCCAAAGCCAATGGGAAGCTTTTTTTGTGCAAGCTCCAAAACTGGACGCAACTGCTGGGCCTCGTGTGTCACTTCATTGCAGTGGCCTCGGAAGACTTTCACATCGACTACCGCATCTTGAAGCGCTTCAATGAGATTCAGGGCCATTTGAAGGCTGTCTTGGTTTGCCATCGAAAAGAAAAGTAGAAAAAACAATCAATCCAGGAAGATACCAATTCGAACGATTGCTTAAAGCGTAAGCAGAAGCAAGCTCCAAACGCCTCGCTCCCTGTACAGCCTACCACACTCAAACATACATAAAAAAACTGGATTTAAAGGCCACCAAGGCATCCAACAAAGAATCCTGATTACAAACGCCACTTTCTTCCTGACTGCAGCAGCCCCTCTGCTGATACAGCCAATAGCTGCGACGCCGCCATGGCGCCCCATTGGCGCCGCCATGGCGCCCCCTTGGCTGATGGCGGCCCTCCAGACCGACCTCCTCGCGCCGTCACCATACCGCCACCAATCCGATACATTCGATATATTGTAATTCGTATCGGGCTCCTGCGAACAGAGCCCCAAATTGTAGGGACTTTCTGGGAACACACCACAAGTATCTGCATACACACCTCAAATCTAGATGTAGCCAATCATAGAAAACGTCTCGATTTTTCTGCTGACGTGGCAACTATTACAGCTTGCCACGTAGGCTCATTTTACTTTTTACGACCACCTTCGCTCCCGAACAGATTTCCTCATTTTTGTAACCTAGGATCTAGCTACACACCTTTTTCGGCTTATACACACCTTTTCTCGCCGGTCAGATTTTCATTTTAGGATTTTTAGGGTTTTGGGATTTTTTTTTAAAGGTGGTGTATCTATCCAGAAAGATGTGTAAATTACAAATTACAATTTTTGGATCCAATAACGCTATTTCTCACAAAGAACAGCAGTTGAACATCCCGTTCCAACAAGCCGTTTTCATGTTGAAGGGGTAGCAGGGCGGCTGCCTGGTTGACCGCCCGCCTGCGGAAAGTGATCTGGTCAGCTGGAAAATTATGAATAGGCCACTTGAAAATCAGCTCTTGGGCCCATTTTTACTTTCATTTTAAGGAGAAACCTTAGGAGCCATTGCTTCATCCTTAAGTGCTCCCTTGAGTATCACTTTTTTAAAGACCACGGGCAGCCACTTGAAGAGCATTTGGACCTCGAAATGTAAATTCTCCTTCCTTGCACAGGTAGAAAATTTGCATGCCGCCGCATGTAGAGAGAGAGAGCGCCCTGCAGGGTGCGGCGGGAGCGATCGACAAGTGGCAGCAAGCAGGCTCTCTGCCGCCTCACGCATGGCGGGAGCCGCGTTGCAGCACCTTCAAGCAGCTCGTTCGAAGAAGGTTAAAGGAAGCAGATGGAGGCCGACACCTGGCATATTCAGGAGCTTGTTCGTTGCACAGTTCTCTGGCGGTGAATGTATGCAGAAGATGCTGGTAAAGGAATAGGAGATTCAGAAAGGGGGGGGTGAATCAGAGAGGAGCCTGCAGAGCAACGGTATTTTCATCTTGGAGGGAGGAGACTGACTGATTTTGCAACGCAGGAATAGGAAATACGTTGCAGGAGAATCAAGAGTTTCTCCGATGTCGTTTCTCAATCCGTTTACAGGGAAGAAGGGAAGGTCCTTGGTGGATGTCGTCGACACATGCATCGATGAGTTTCAGAAAGCAAAAAAAAACCTGAAGCAAATTAAATCAGAAATCAAGGATGTGAGCAAGCCTGCCGATGATTTGAAGCTCTCAGCTCGAGAGACTGGAGCGAAAGCGCGCATGCAAAGCGCTTACGATCAGTTCAGCGGAGCATACACTTTGTGGTCACAGAAAGATTTCGACTTCCAGGCTGAACTGACGGATGAAGAGCGGATTGCGCTGAAAATTCACGAGGCGCCCTCTCCTGCGGGTATGGAGGCAACTTCGGGATCAACACTGACCAGTGAGGCAGATGTTCAAGGAAAGGAATCGGCGCAGCTTTAAACTTGTTGCTGAGCTCAATTAGATTTGGAATCTTTTTGCTTCGAGATGAGAAGATGCCATGAATCTAGAACCGAAGGATAGTGAGGAGTTGCCTGGTGTGTTTGATAGTTTGTACCTTGAGCTGCGTCAGAAAACTTGGATAACTGAAGTATGTCTGTTAGTTACGTGGTGGAAAGCAACCCGACGTTGAAACGGGTGAATGCTTACTCTTAAAACCACTAATCTGATGCAGACAGTTTGTAGATGCGTTGCTGTTTGAGATTCATGCTTGATCAGTTCAGTGGTAATGAATTCTCTGATCGACATAGGGTGCATCCATGATTCATCATATGAGATTTTGGGGCATGCTGCAATTCACGCATGTTGGAATGGCACACGAGTTACCTTCCCATCAAGGATGCTTGATTCCTGTGCAATAACAAAAGACTGCTCGAAAGTGCTAGCCTGAATCGTGAAATGAATCATGGCACCCAGACAGCGTCTGCGTGCGCTTTGAACTGCAGGATTCCCCATTGGCAGAATGCGTTTTTGGAGTCTGTGATGATATTAATGAACATGTTGCGCAATACTCTGGGAAATTTCTTATCTTTCAAATAGAACTGCA
>CM074814.1:2057308-2145432 GCA_037447605.1 Zygnema circumcarinatum
GGTCATCGCGCCTTTGAAAATTGGTCATACCGGCAAATGCGGAGTGGTGATAAAGTCACGTCGCGTCACGATCACGGTTACGTTCGGGGGGCGCGAGACTGGTGAAGTTGACTCGAAAACTTGGTAATCGTACAGCTTGGTAATTGATAATCGTTTTTTAAGTCTGAGACCCCCTAATATGGACGCTATAAGCACACCACTTAGAACTCAGCCGGGCGCCATCCGCGCGTCGCATCTGCGCGTCGTATGCGCGTGTCGCATGAACGACGTCGCCGGTGTCGCACGCGCGCGTCGCCGGCCACGTGGCGAACCGCCACGGGCTAGCAAGAGGGACGGGCTACGGGCTACAAACATGCCGTTTCGGGCATTGTCAACCGACAATCACAATCCCGCGATTACGAACATCGTACAAAAAAGGGCCACATCCAGGGCTCCACAGCCTGTTGCCGGTTTGGTGCCGGTACGGTGACGTCGACGACGTTTTGATGACGAAGCGATTCAGAAACACGGTAATATCATCTTCCCCTGTTCTTTACGTCCTCCCGACATCCATTTTCTTACACTCGCCAGTCTAACAGAAGAGTTGCTGCTGATCATTCCGAGGATCCTCCTGATCTGCTGAGGATGGAACATGGAGTGGAGTGAAGGGGAGAATGGTGGAAAAATGAAGGAAGAAAAGGATGAAGAAGAAACATCGAGAGTCGAAAGAGCAGAATGGTGGAGGGGGGAAGGAAAAAAAGGAAGGGAAGTAACATGGAGTGTGATGAAGGGGAGAATGGTGGAGAAAGAAGGAAGAAGAGAAGGAGGAAGGAATTAGATTGTAGTGAAAAGGAAAATGGTGGAAGGAAGAAGGAAGAAACAGAAGGAGACAGGAACATGGAGTGTGGTGAAGGAAAGATGGTGGAAAGGAGATGGAAGAAGAAGAAAGAAGAAAAGGAGAAGTGTACTGAAGGAAGAATGGTGTATGGAAGGAAGAAGAAGGTGTTGATGGAGATGAAAGTTACTAACTAACAAGTCAGTCCGTTAGCTTGTCAGGTTGTCGGGAAGTCTGTCAGTCTGTCCGTTAGTCAGTCGTCTGTCTGTCGGCCAGTGTGTGTGTCCGTCAGTCAGTCAGTCAGTCGGTCGTCGGCCAGTCTGTGAGTTAGTCGGTTTGTCGGTCGGTTTGTCGGCCAGTTCCTGTGTCCGTCCGTCAGTCTGTCGGCCAGTCCGCCAGTCCTCTGGACTATAAAGACTTTGTCTGTCGGCTAGTCCGCCATTTTAAAAACCTCTTATGTGGAATTTTCGACTAAGATAAGGTTCGTATCTATTTTTATTTTCATATGTAAAATGACAAATAACCATACTTTGATTTCTAAAGGACCCAGTCCTGGAGATAACGAAATTCCGAAACACCGATAAGGTTCGTATCTATGTTTATTTTCATATGTGAAAAGACAAATAACCCTAATTTTATTTCTGAAGGACCCAGTCCTGGAGATAACGAAAATCAGAAACACCGAAAAGGTTCGTATCTATGTTTATTTTCATATGTAAAATGACAAATAACCGTACTTTGATTTCTGAAGGACCCAGTCCTGGAGATAACGAAAATCAGAAACACCGAAAAGGTTTGTATCTATGTTTATTTTCATATGTAAAATGACAAATAACCGTACTTTGATTTCTGAAGGACCCAGTCCTGGAGATAACGAAGATCTAAAAGAGCGGAAATCGTCAAACTTGGAAATCCGCATCAAAACAGGTTCGTACTTCAATTTCTCATTCCTCCCACTTTTATAGTTTTCAGAAAGACAGAAGAGTTGTAGAGGTAAACCGGTAGGAAGAATGGTAGAAGACAGGAGGAAGAAAAGAAAGAGAGAGAGAGAGCTTTTACCATTTTTTTTTCCTTTTCTTTTTCTTCTTTAATAATGTTTTTGTTTTTTTCCATTATGTGAGTGTCGGCGTGTGTGTGGCTATGTCTGTATGTTTGTCTGACTGTGCGCATTCTTTTATCTGAAAATAGAAAAAAAAAAAAAAAAATAATATTACAACAGAAGGCCTAATGTTGTAATAATTACATTGTTTTTTTTTTTTTCTCTGCGAGTGTTTTTGTGTGCGGCAGAATTTGCGTGTGTGATTTTTCTACAAATAAGAAAAAAAAAAAAAAAAAAAGGAAACAAACTACTACACATAGGGCCCTATGTTGTATAGTTTGTTTTTTTTTTTTTCGACTGTGATGATGTTTGTGCGTGTCTCAATTTGCGTGTTAGACTAAAAAACAAGGGTTTTTATGATTTCTTAAACATTTTCTATTTTCAAGATTTTTAGGAATTTTAAGATTTTTAAGGTTTTACATATTTAGGTTATTATTTAGGTTTTTTAGAAATTTTATAGATATTTTAAGCATTTTTAGCGCTTTTACAGTTTTTTTAATCTTTCAGAATTTTTACAGTTTTTAGTCAGTCCGTTAGCTTGTCAGTTTGTCGGGAAGTCTGTCAGTCTGTCCGTTAGTCAGTCGTCTGTCTGTCGGACAGTATGTGTGTCCGTCTGTCAGTCAGTCTGTCGGTCGTCGGGCAGTCTGCGAGTTAGTCGGTTTGTCGGTCGGTTTGTCGGCCAGTTCACGTGTCCGTCCGTCAGTCAGTCGGCTAGTCCGCCAGTCCTCTGGACTATAAAGACTTTGTCTGTCGGCCAGTCCGCCATTTTAAAAACATCTTACGTGGAATTAACGATAATATAGAAATTGAAAACATCGATAAACATAAAAAATTATTGGCAACGTGGCAACACTTGATTGAATAAAATAAGACCCATTTCCTACAAAAAATCAAGAAAACACACAACACCCACGTCGCAATCTCTGACTGGATAACACGTATACCACATTCCGTTCCACAATCCAAAAAAAAAAAAAAAAAAAAATTTTTTTTTAAACCACACACAAACTTGACGACAGAATGACACATCATTCTGTCGTCAAGTTTGTGTGTGGTTTTTTTTTGATTTTTTTTCCCATTTTAGGGCTACGTGGCAACACCCGACTGGATAAAAAACATACCCCATATCCTACAAACGATCCAAAAAAACACCACAATACAAACGTGGCAATTTCTAACTGGATAAAAGCATAACTGAATAACGTTTCGTTTCAACGCTGTCCGTTGAAACGAAACGTAATTATGAGTACATAAATACGCGATATACCCCATTTTAACCGCATTCGATCCAACGAAGAGCACACCAATCAGGACGCGCGACGTGGCAACGTCACACTCGCGGAAATTATACCCCATTTTCATCAAAATCATCTTTGACACCTTAATCGAATAATCGTACGGATGAAAACGATGACAAAGCTTTTGCCTACGGCAACGCAAAAACTACATTTCCTAACCTAACCGTTATTCTTACCAAGCCACTACTTGCCTTGAGCCCTTACAGAGCAGATAAAACCCAAAAAGGGAGCACATGGAGAGGCGCTGCCGGAGGTTCTTTTGGGGAATTTGGAGGAGAGGTGGAGGGAGACAAAAGGACCTTCCTTTCGTGATTTTATAAATGACTGCAAAGCTTATGACACAGATGATTCAATCCAGAAACCTGCTTCTGCTTCTGTCTTAGAAACTACAGCTATGGTACATAGTCAGCTAACTAAGGACATCACCTTCCTCATACAAACCGCTTCCTTTTTCCTTCATCTTCATAGACTTACCTGAAACGTCTAACAAACCTCCCCTTTATCATCAGGACTTCTATGTGTAAGTGAACTGAACCAATTTCCACTACTTCAAACTTTTAGGGTTGTGGCAATGTTCCAACCTGTGCGTAACTCTCTTGCAGTCATTGAAGCTTCAAAACCTCCTTGTGTCGAAAACAACCCACGATGTGGTCATTGACCATCCCCGTGGCCTGCATGAACGCATACATGATGGAGGGGCCCACAAAGCGGAGCCCTCTCTTCATGAGGTCTTTGCTTATCTCCTCCGATGTGACTGACTTCGTGGGCAGCTCAGCCATGCTTGTAAAGCACTGGTTCACAGGCTTGTTCGATACAAAGCCCCATAAATACTCGTCAAATGATCCAAATTCCTTCTGAATCTGCCGTCCAAACCCGAAAGTAAACGTATACGTATAAACATGGGAGGTTTGCTCAGCTTTCTCACATTACAAAAAATAAGCTAGAATCCGTGAAAGAGGATGCAGCCGCCCCCACCTGCAAGACGCAGCGAGCATTTTGAACAGCACTGCGAATTTTTCCTTTGTGTCGTACGATTCCGGCGTCTAGCAGGAGGGCCTCTATCTTGTCCTCTTGGAAGGTGGCCACCACTGCCGGCTCAAAATCGTTGAAGGCCTGCCTGCCGCGTGGCACACGTGCGGGAGGCAGATTGGTTAACAAAACGGTTCCTACAATAGTCAGTCGTCTCTCTCTCTCTCTCTCTCTCTCTCTCTCTCTCTCTCTCTCTCTCTATCGCTCTATCTCTTTGTGAATTTGTTTGTTCCTTTCTTGATTCCTTCCCTTCCGACAATCTCCAAAAGGGGTGTGCGCTAACTGCGAAAGATTAAACTGAGTTTCCTGTCAAGCGGTACTCCACTTCCTTTTATTTCATAGTGACAACAAAAAGAAGAAGCTACAGATATCTGAAGAACATGCGTACAGTAGGCATTTTTAGGGCTATACTGCTGATGCAATTTTGATGATCTGAAGTTACCCAAAGCTGATTATTTCACGTTCTAAAATTCGTCAAGCGTCAAAACTAATGATATTCCAAACAAGTATAAATCAAGACAATAATCTCAAGTTTCTGCAGCAAAATCTTCTGAAAAAACTCTGGAGTTTCTTGATTCCAGTCCGCAACTGAGACAATCTACAAGGGAACAAAGTCTGGAAGGAGAGGAAATTCACCCACCGGTAATTCAGACGCTTATTGAGAATAGTGGACCAGCTCAGACCCGCTTGTGCTCCTTCCAAAACCAACAGTTCAAAGAGTGCTCTGCAGGTCAAACAAACATCATCTTCCCTCCTTCATCCACATGCAACAGCTCCCTTACATTCTGAGTCATCGCTCATAACAAGGATGAGAGATAGATAGCGAAGGGCACATTGTTTTTGCTACAGCCCTCCCCTGCCCTGAGCTAAGAACCCTTACTGGAGCTAATTTCATCAGGAGTAAGGAGAAACGTAAGTGTCTTTCCTTGTCCAAATACTTTGAACTCGTGCTTTCACTCACCTGTCGTCATGAACAGGAACTCCCCATTCTTCATCGTGGTACTTTCTATAGAGCGCAGAACCTGCACCTGCACTGCACACTTGTTGTGAAGCAGTTAGTCCCTATCCAAGTGCTAATCTAAAGTGGCTATCTTCGGAGTAGATTGGCATTTCAAATGCTACACCATTTACAAAGAGATAGCACAAACAGATGTCGGCTGAGATTAGCACATGAGGGCCCTCACCAGTATAAGTTGAGCTCCAAGGACAGCGTTGTTTCCCATCCTCATATTGTAATGGCACATGAGTAGCTAATGTAGGAGCATTCTCCAAGCTTGGATCTATCTTTTTGCTCAACTTCTTTGACCCGGTTGGCCGTCCGCTCCCACGCTTCCTAGTCGCCACCTCGTTCACTTCTTCAGCTTCAGAACCCAATTGGCATGAGTCCGCCCCTGCACTCTTCCTCCTCGCTGCCGTTCTGCTGCCTGACCTCTTCTTGGTCTCATCTCCCACCTCTGTAAGCATGTCAGCATCCCCCTTCTCTGTTAACCGCTTCTCTTTCTCATATGAAGACGTAAGTATCGAAACTTTACCCTGATTCCCTTCGTAAGCTGCCTTGATGCCAGCTTCCAGCCGCTGCCCTGAACGCAGCTGAGGTGCAGCGCCTGTACCTGCACCTTCGAGTAAAGGGAAAACAGCCTTCACGAGCCGCGCTGAGCGCCGCAGTTCAGACGGTAAAGGGGCTGCTCCAAGGGGCCCAGCCATGGCTACTGTACAGCATCAACGGTCAAGGAAAGGCATGCAGAAGGAAGGCTAAAAAGGAGCGAAAATTGGCATGCAAGAGTCACGCCCGTAAGAAAGAGTGCATGATTTCAATGTGCAGTCTCTGATGATGAAGCCCTTTGTTTATTTCTTCACGTCTTTTAGTAATTTGAATGAAGTTCTGAAGTTCTCATCTCCCACACGCAGCTGCTCACCTTCTTGCTGACGTAATGCTGTATTGTAATGTACCGTAGTGTGATCCTAAGTGACGTCACCGAGGAAGTACGAAGGCAATTTCGAACCACTCAGCGCGTCTCCTTCTCACATCTTTCCAATTACCTCTGCCATTCTTTCCTAATAAGCGCGTAATCTTCACAAAAATAAACATATTGACGACCTTGCAAACCTAAAAGCCGAAGGGATGGGGGGAGGGAGAGAGACACGGAAAGGGAGATGGAGATGGAAAGGGAGAGGGAGGAATGGCAAGAAAGAGGAGTGAAGGGGAGAAGGAGCGAAGCGGAGGGAGGGAGAAGGGGAGAGGGGAGAGAGAGGCAGAGGAAAGGGAAAACGGAGAGAAGTAGAGAGAAGCAGAGGAAAGGGATAAAGGAGGGGAGAGAGAAAGGCTGAAGGAGGGGAGGAGGGAGAAAGAGAGGGAGAGGGAGAAGGCGAAGGACATAAAGGAGGGGATAAAGGAGAGGGTAAGGTCGTCAGTCATAATCTTATCTTGACATAGGTGATGGGGCTGTAGATGGGTTGCAAATAGGGTTGTTTCTGGCATTGGTGATGGGGTTGTAGATGGGGTGGTTCTTGGGGTTGTTGATAGGGTTGTAGACGGGGTTTCTTTTGAGGTTATATTCGTTCGTGTATTCTTGTGTTTTTTACAGATTTTTATACTTTTTTTGTTTTCTATCCAGTGAATCTCCTCTTTTGTGCAATAATGGGTCGTTTTTCTCCATTTTAGTGCACTCATACTGCGTTGTCAAATGGAATACGAATGCACTAAAGTGGGAAGAAAGGAGACTCACCACTGCACAAAAGCAGTGATTCATTGGATGAAAAATGAAAGAGTGTAAAAAATGTGTAAAAACACAAAGAATACATCGATATGAGTAATCTCAAGAGTCATTGTGGAGCGGAAACCGGAATTAGGTGCTTTGAGGGAGCTGCTGGAGGAAGCATCCATTTCCTGGCCCAAAACATTGCCTCTCTGCAGGTTCGGCAGAAAAGGGCTCCACTTACAAAGGTCTTCCCTACAGACGTCGAATAAGTGTAGAGATGCAGGTTATGGAATGAACACGAACAGTTCTTAAGTGTCTATCTAATCGACAATTTATTTCGTTTTTCTTTCGTAATCAACGGTAGAATGTAGTTTACTTGTTTGTTTACTTGTAGTTTTGTTTAACTCGCTATACATTTCTGTAATTGATGAAGAACCAGACCTTCACTTATCTATGTTGGGTTTACACTCAGAGCTAAAGGGCTAGTAATCTATGATTCTAGGGTCTATAGTATACGCTTTCTTCAGAATACATCTATTTAGGTCTATGTTCACAGCCGGCCCGGACTACTCCTGGCCATCAGTAAGGGAAATGTTGGACTTATGATTTTCCGATAATGTCACTTTTTTAGGAGTGCTCTCTATTCGAAGCATCTGCCATCAACGCGAGGCAGGAAAAGCAGAGCATTTACTTGTTTTATTTTTTCCTGTTTTGTGTCAAGGCTACACTTTCGCTATCAGATCCGTAGATTTGGTTTCTACGTTTTGTCTTTCGATTCTCTTTTTGTAATTTCTTTTTCAATAGTGAATAGTGAACACTTGTCCTCCTCTATTTGCATTGCAAGAGGGCTCGTTGTTATTCTTGACTCAGCAGTACATGCAGGTTTTGTGACTCCTTTTCCTGAGTATTTGAGTGAAACCGAATTTTTGGAAAAAAAAAAAAAAAAATGCTCTAATGTTGACGTCTCAAGTAGACACCTCGAAGAAAGTACAGTAACTAGCAAGAATGATTTCAACCCAATTTTTAAAGGAAACATTCAAAGAATAATGGTTTTAGCATGCGTTATGATGCGAGCATGAGCTCATAGACACGTGCACTGCTATTTCTGCTGCTTCTTTTTAGCCCCTCGAAGCTTCTCCGACTGCCCATAAATTCGCTACGTTTCATTCTGCAGCAGCCCCCTTCACCTCCCCTTGCTAACAATCTGCTCCTCAAGCGATCAGCGTGCCTCGAGTCAGTGTGCGTTGCAAGAGCCTCCTCGTCTTCAGTCATTTCTTCCTGTAGGACTCCCAGAAATGCAAAAGATTGTCAGCATTTCTGCTTTTACATTGCTGATCCTGTGAATGAGACAGTAAACATTTGAAGAAATCCTGAAGATCAAAAGCATCAAAGAGAGACAATCTTGTTTGTGTGCAGTACTTTCACGAAGAAGCAGCACTGCAGGCACCTGGAAACACTCCCGGGAGAGGCTGAACTGAACTTTTAGAGGATATAGAAGGTAACAACTCAGAGTATCGTCTCTCTCCCCTCACAAGGATAATGTAAGCAGGTGAGCAGGGCTTGTTGACTGGCAAGGAACTTATGAGGGAAAAAGTGATGCAGAGGTGGTTCAGGTGGAAGGGTAGGCAATGAAGGCATTGAGAGGAAGGGAAGGAGTCACCTGGTAAAAGCCATAGATGATATTCAAGACTTGTCTCCTTGAGAATCCTGTCGCTGAAAAAACAGACTTCGACTTTGGGCCGATCTCATCGAACCTGTCGATGGGAAAGAGGATAGTCAAAAATGCTCCCCTGAAGATTGTTTCTCCTTGCTCACTGTCAAAGGCAACGCAACAAGAACGATGACAGCAAATCTTCCCATTAGCGTTCGGAGGCTAAACTTGCTTCAACCATCTTATGAACCATTTCACAATGCAGGAAAAACTCATCCATACAAACCAGTCTTTGATTCTTCTTTTCTAAACCAAAATGTGAAACATTTTCTTACCTCTCAGTGAGCCTTCTTGTCGGACACGCTCCCTGCGTTTGTTCCAATGCTGTTCTCTCCATCCAAGACAGATGCGACTCTTCTGTATTCTGATTGGTCCAAAAAGCACCCTCATTCAAACAACCGAAACTGGACTGCTGCGGAGTTTGAGCGAGATGTGGAATGGACTGTTCGGACACATCGCAGAATATTCGAGCAAGCATTGGATCATCCGTCACGGTCCAACAGAGGGAGTCGAGAAGAGCAGGAGGAGTGGGCAATGGGCGAATGCTTCTGCAGAGCTGGCAAAAAAAAAAAAAGAGCCGCACAGTTTTGCTTTGAACAGCCCGTTAACAACTATATAGCAAAAGCGAACTAACATAGGCACATAGACACAAAAAGAGACACAAAACGTGCATATTGGGCATGTTATTGCCGATACTGTCCTGATGGTATTGGTAAATCGTTTCGGTTGGCTGTAGAAGTAGATACGATGGCTCATTCGAGTGAAGCAGACAAGAAGCCCTTGAACCCTAGTAAAGAAAACAGGGCAGATTCAAGCCCCTTAGAGCGACTGCAGTTTGTCCTCACACCAAGTAGAGAAGTGGACTCTGAGTTCACCTGCTGCCGTCTGATTAGGACACCCTCTTTAGCGTTCTCCACTTCATCCTCCCTCAGCTTGCAACTTTGTTCAATAGCTCTATTTGTCAGAGACAGAACAGGAGTGGTCTCCAATCCACCAGAGCCTCCCTCCCTGCTATCAGACTGCATAACGGAGACGTTATTTCACCAAATGAGGTTTCAGTTTCAGTTTCACCTTATCAAATCATTGTGGGTAACGGAATCCATACGATCGTCTACAGGAGTATTTTGCAAAGTATGTAAAAGAGTTGTGGCAAAAGATCAACATACGGATGTGGAACCATAGTATAAACGAGCAGAATACAATGTTTGTCGATGCTTGTGATGAGAGAGCTTTCCCACCTGTACTAGTAAGTCGTCGGTTCGGCTAACTAGCCAGGCAGAAAGCTGCCTAACCATGTCAGCAGACAACTGCACAAGACGTTGCGCTTTGCGTCGCTCGATTGACCTTATAGCCCACATAGGCTAGCAAATTCAAAGCAAATTCACTACAAGTTAGTGTTTGGAGGAACTCATTGGGTCCCACTCTTGGTCAGTCACTTAACAATTGGTCCTGGAAACCTGGAAAGGAGGGCTAAAATGAAAGACAAGGCATCCCACGTAGGGGCACATCAGTCATCTTTCCTTTAGGGGAAAAACTGCAATGTATCTGAGAAACAATGAAGCATGAATCCGACCTCTTTACGCAGAGCTTCCACGTGCTGCACAAGGAGCTGTTATCGTTCACGACTTATTATCCACACAGGGAGCAGCAGCTCAGTTATTCTGAACTCACCGTGACCACCGTCAAGTTTCTTGCAACGTATTTGTGCAACGACTGCAGTTCGCAAATCACGTGTGTCACCCTTCCCCCAACGTAGAGCTCATCCTTCCATTCTGAGCCTCCTGCATCAAGGGCATTTCGGACCTGCAAACAATACACTGTCCTGTATCAAATTGGTTGTTTATTCGTGGCAGCATGCTTTAGTCAGCTACTATTAACCGTTCCCAAAGCAAGTTTCTGACGAGCACTATATAAACCTTACCTGCTCTTTGGTGTGCAACGATAAGTCAGGATCCAAATAGAAGCATGCGCCTTGGAGGACGCATTCTTGGTCTGCTGCTGAGTCTAATAGCTCAAGATGGTTCAATCCTTCTTCATGCATTACGCATGCACCTTGTTCCATCACTTGGTCCGGACATGATGTCAGGGCGAGCTCCTTTCTAATGCATTCTTGTTGTTGTATTTCCTCCTGCAATTCATGGTGCGAGGAACAAGCTTTGTGGGGTAATGCCTCGTGCTTCGCATTGCCTGTCGAGCTTGCTGCGATGTTCACTCCATATTCCCATTCACCTTGTGGAACTGCAAGAAAAAACATGCAAGTTCGGCATCCACACTGAAACCAATCTTCTGGGCGAGTACTGTACCAGCATATGACCTTTTTGCAATTCGTACAGAGTATGCCCCTATAATGGCTGGAAAAGGAAATTCTTGACACAGCCCAAAACATTCTGTATGCAAGCAACGTACCGCAGAGCCTGACGGAATCTAAAAACCATTGAAGACTCACGATATGTCTCCTGTGCGTCTCCATGTGTTCCAAGGTATGCTGAAGCTTTGCGCCATAGACTTTGTGGTCAGAAGTTAAAGGGCCTTAGAAAATCAGCAAGACTTGTAGCTCGAAACCGGTTGGGAGATGCATTAGATGAGGATTTCATTCCAGGCCATTTACAAGGGATGTTTGTGGTGATTTCTGCATTCAGTTCAGTATCCTCTATGAGTTTAGCGACAGCATCCGCCACATGCCAGCTTTCATTAAACCTAGCCGCACATCTTTGCACTGGATATGGATATCTGCACTATGAGGTGGGTGCATTCAGGAGTAAGGTCTCCGCTGTATTCGCCTCCAAAAGTCTCTGTCATCTCCTTAACCATGCGTCTTTCTTCTGCATGCCCACCAAAGTACAGTACACACGCACCCTAAAGTTTTTTGAATCCTCGATTGCAACGAAGGTAACTTCAAATATGAGAAGCGTTCGCTTGAGAGTGACATAGATAGAGAGAAAGGGCATGGTAGACTAAGCACGAGCACATGTTCATTTTTTCAAAAAAATATTTTCGTCAGTTTACTTCGAAATTAAAATTATCCTGTTTTTTTCCTCATTTCTATATTTTTCAATTTTTACTAATCACTTTATTAAGCCCTTCACTTCCTTCCAAAAAGCTGTAACCAAGCTCGAGTCTCCGCTTCACCTCTAGTAAGCCCTGTCACACAAATCCTGAGGCCCCTGAATGATGCCGATTCCCCATGCGCCATTTCTGCAAGTGCATGCAACGCTTACTGCCGGAACCCTATTGCTAACCCTAATCCTTATCCCAAACTTTACCCTTAGCCTAACCCTAACCCTAACCCTAATCCTAACCCTAATCCTAACCCTAATGCTTAGCAGCAGCGCCTCAAAGTTTGAAAAATGCCCAACGGCTATAGGCCGTACGGTACGGTACGTTGCACGACCGCACGACACGTGTCCCTAGCTGTACGGTATAATTGTACGGCAAATCGCCACTCGATATTCAGTACTGACATAATATCGTATCGTGTATCGTAGCGGATACAATGGAAACCACGAGTCGAGTTCAGTGCTAGCACGAAGCGGTGGTAAAACCGTACCGCAAGGAAAACCACCGGGTTGCCAACCATTGATAACAAATGGTTGGTTGATCAATGCTTCGCAACCGCTGGTTGCAACCATGGGCAGTGTTTGCTGGTTCCGATAGCAATTTCTGGAACTTGGCAACAGCTGGCAGCCATTGATTGAATCAATGGTTCCAACCATTTTCTAAATGGTTATGGGTCCGCCAATCAATGACTATAAACATTACCAAAAGAGGCCAAACTACAATGGTTGGCGACCATTGCCAATGGTTGGTTCACACATGCTGCACGACGACTACGTCAAGAAGTACGAACTCAGGTCACGACCCTTCAACATAGATGACATGTTTAGTCAAAAACAGAACATGGAACTCAACTATCACACGATGATCAGGTCCCCAACGATGGCTAACAACCAATGAAGCCAATGGTTGCAAATATTGGCAATGGTTGTCAATGATTGAATCCCTTACCACATACTGTTCATTCTTGAACACATAAGAAATTAAAGATTTTGGCTTCTAAAAAAAAAAAAAAAAAACTTTCAAAACCACGGTTCAAAAAGAAAAAAGAGTTTCTCCTTTATGTTTCTGTTTTGTTTTGTTTTGTTTTGTTCTGTTTTTTTTTGAAAAGCCAGTCCTTGTTCAATGCGAATCCAGTTTAACATTGAACAATTTTAACTTCCACTCGCGTTCAATTTCGTTTTACTTGGCATCCACCAATCAACAATGAGATTTTGGCAAATCACAAAGCGGAGGACCCATTTCTGTTTGGCATTGCCGTACGGTGGTGGAATCGATTCGTACCGTACGAAAACAATTGATCTGGCGAAAAAAGTGGTACGGTGAAAATTGGGCCGGAGTTAAAGAAATCCCCAGGCCTCTTCAAATAGGGGATTTCGGCTTAAGATAGGGGACAGTCCCCTAACTTGGTTTTGAAAAAAACACGTAAATATGGACTGTACGGAAGAAACCGTACACGTACGGACGATAATTTTGTGGAGACCTTGCTTCATCATTTCCCAACACTGCTACCGTCGAGTCTGATTTTTCAGTAATTGGATGGGAGAAAGACGAGTTTCGAAAGAGGTTGACAGACTTTTCATTGGAAGGCATTCTTCACTGCAAACGGTTTGATAGTTTGAACACTCTTCGAGGGTCTCTTTGAGTAGTTTGCATCACTTCTATAGCTGTCTTGATCAGCCTAAAACTCCTAAGGGAGTGAGACCATTTTTCATTTCATTTCTAATTTTAGTTCCTATTTCAGTTTTTCTTTTGTGACTACACCTAGAATTTCAGAGGTTATGATTTGGAATAGAGTTTTTGTGAGGAAATTTCAAGACTATGATGGATTCTAAAGTGATACTTGGAGTAATTAATGATGGATGGAAAAGGAAATAGAGAGCTTGGGATTGGATCTACAAAGTTTCAGTGCAATTGGGTTTTTGAATAAGCAACTATATGTTGTGATTGCCAAATGCACAGTTGTTCTAATTGATTGGTAAAATTTACCAATCTATAAGAGTCGAAGAGGTTGCACCAGTTTCTAAAGCCGTGTTGTTATACCAACAAGTAAAGTTCATATACATCATTGCTATCGTAGTTGCAACTGCAATTCATTTCCTTTTTGTTTTTAACCAAAAAAATGCTTTTTTGGGGCTTGTGTGGTATTTAAGTTGAAATCACGTAAACTAATCTCAAAATCTTACATAAATAAGCTATTTACGATATTTAGGGGATCTCCCCTATTTGAAGAGGCCTGGAAATCCCTCATACTGCTTGAATCTTACGTGGCAAAATTTGTAATCCACACGTGTAAGAAAAAATATTGAGCTTTTGAACTTTTCTTTGTACAAATTATCAAGTTTCAAAACACTCGATCCGACTGTTCAATTGTTCAACTGAATTTTTTTTCTGTTTTTTCAATCGAACATCCACAATTAAGTTATAAATGTTCGATTTCTCAACCTAATTGGTAGTAGGGTAATTGGCTTGTCCGCCATTCAATGGCTCCAAGTTCCAACCGTTGGCAACGGTTCCCAACCATTGGGAACCAGTGGACGAACCATGACAACGGTTGCCAGCCAGTCCAATGGTTGATCCAATCAATGGTCCGACCTGTGTTGTTGCACAGTTGAAAGGAAGCACGAGCGCCGCCCCGAAGTCAACACCCTTTTACTCGTGGTTCCCTTTTCGTGGTCCCGTTCGAGCCGCCCCGAAACGGGCGGTCCCGCGGCGGCACCCTAAACTTGCTCCCAGCGGCCAGGTCGCGCCACGTGGTGGCCTAGGATTCGCCCACGCCAGTGAACTGGCGTACGGCACTGAGGCCGTTACTGTGTCCGTACTGGACACATGTGACAACAGTCACTGTCACAGTACAAAATTTAATAACGGCAAGGAAACCCTCGAATCGCAAAAACGTTCGCGCTATTAAAAATTTCTGCCGCAAGTTGACGGCCGTGAGAGGACTGGCCACGTGGACGGCTGCCGCTTAGCGAGCCAGCAGTTACGGGGCGGCGGATAACGTCCGTACGAATCCAGCCAATCGGCGCCCAGCGCGCGCTGGCTCCTTCTGGCAGATACGGCTAAAATCCCACTCGGGACCTCGTACTCGCAGACATCCAATGATAATACTACACGTGGCACTTTCTAATTGGCGAAAAATCTTAAAATTTCAAGTTCGTACTTTCGAGCCTCCCGCAGTCCCCGCAATCGTACAAATCATTATAACTTTCTGTACGAATGCCTCACATCCGACAAAGTGTCCCTTGGCCGTACTCTGTTCATACGGACACCCGATACGTGTCCGAACGTGGCCGTACAGATTCTGTCCGCCATTGCCGACTTCCGTCCGGAAGTTTCTCCTGTCGTTTATACACGTACGGACGTCAAAGGTTTCCCTGTACGGTCTCCTGGCGATTGGCTCCGCGGATCCGGCCAGCCGGCCGGCCGAACTTCCGCCCCCAGCGGTCGATCCCGCCGCCACGATCTCCGGGCGGCTGTTTCGTAGTCGCAAGATCCGCCGCCCGGCGGCACGATCGCTGTAACCGAACAGCCGGTCATATGGAACTGTCGGCACACGTGACTGGTGTCGACAGAGCCAATCAGACGCTCTCTTGCCTGGTAAGATTTGGGAGTTCCCTAAATGTCTAGTAAAACGCTGAACGTCACAAGTGGTGAAAATTATGCGCATAGAAATCTGCCCGCCTGGCGGTTTTTTGCGGAAAACCTGAGCCGCCCGCAATTTCTGACGGGCAGCGCTGCCAGCTGGCGCAGGTGCAGTTTCGCAGCGCTGACGTCACGTCATCGCCGCCACAATCATTCGACCGTACGATTCACCAATCGGAACCCGCCACGTCGCCCGCGCCCCCATACCGGTCGACCCTCCTTTCCATAATTCCAGATTCGGTACCGCGGAGGTCGGTGCGCCAACCTGCCGCCCGGGTCTCCGGCTCTTGCGCTGTACCGGTTCCTTTTCCTCGCGGTCGGTGCCAGCCGGCGGGCGCTGCCCGGTCGCTGACGGCGCGGAAGCGCGCGCTCCGGAATTCCCTCGCCCCGCACGTGCGGAGGCGGCCCGGGACCCCGCGGCGGGCGGGGCCCTCCCTCCCTCACGCCCGCTCTCTCCTCCCCTCTCCTCGCCTCTCCCGCTCTCCCTGGCCCCCCCCCCTTCATCTCTCCCTACCGCTCTCGCTCCTCCCTACCTCTCTCGCTCCTCCCTACCGCTCTCGCTCCTCCCTACCGCTCTCGCTCCTCCCTACCTCTCTCGCTACGTCTCTCTCTAGATTCCTCCTCTTCCAACCCTCCCCGTCGCACGCCTGTCATTCCTTGACCCCTTCAAAACTTTCCCAACCTCTCTCCCGCACCCTGTCCCCCTTCATCTCCCTCCTCCCAACCCCTCTCTCATCCTATTCCCTTCATCTCCTTCCACCCAACCTCTCTCCCTTCTTTCCTATCTATCTCCCTCCATCCTACCTCTCGCTCCCTCTCCCCCCTTCCCCCCCTTACCTCTCTCCCTCCCTCCCTCCTCCTCCTCCTGTACTGAACAACACCGATAACGAAGGATGCTGCGATATATCTAGACATCTAGATAGAAAGAGAGAGCGCGCGCGCGCGCGAGAGAGAGTGAGAGAGAGAGAGAGAGAGCGAGAGAGAGAGAGAGGGGGTACAGCGAGCGCGATAGGCTCGATGAGCGTCCAGTCCTCCGAGAGCGGGCCCCCGGGTGTGGGTCTGCGCGGGGGCGACACGCTGACGCTGGCGCTGCGGCGCGCGGGCGGGCCCGAGGGGGAGGCTGGAGAGGGGGCGCTCGCCGCGGACAACGTGGCGGCGGCGCGCTACCGCGTCTGGTGGGGCACCGAGACGCGGGAGATCGGCATCACCTGGTGCAGGTGCTGCCTCTCTCTCTCTCTCTCCCTCGTTCTCTCTCTCCCTCACTCTTTCCCCCTCCCTCTGTCCTTCTCTCTCTCTTAAGCTTTCTATTCGCTCCTCTATTCTCGTGTCGGTCTAGCTGTCCTCCTCCCGCTTCTCCCCCGCTGCTTGTCTCATGGGTCTCCGCACTTTGCTGCTCCTCTTGCCACTTACCGTCTCGTCTTCTACTCCCTTTCGCTTCCTCTTTTTTTTTTTGCCTCACACTCCTTTCCTGCATCCACTATTCTCTCTTTTCTAAACCTGCCACCCACCACTCCTCTCTCACGTCTCTCCCTCCCATTGTCCCACTCCTTTCTCTCTTCTCCGTTATACCTCTCCCTTTAATATCCTCCCTCTCCTTTCTCCCTTCCATTTCTTCTCCATTCTACTCGCTCTTCATCCTTATTCCTCTCCCTTCTCTTTACACCCTTCCTATTCTTCGCCATTTTTGCTCTCCCTTTTCCCTTTGCCCGCCCTTCCCTTTTTCTTCTCCTCCTCCCTTCGCGCTCTCTTCTGCTTTCTTTTTTTCCTTTGCCCTTTCCTTCCTCGTACTCTTCCTCATTTCCCCCTTCTTCCACTCCCTTTCCCTCCCTTTCCTTCTCCATCCTCTTCTCCCTTCTCCTTCTTCCGGCTCCCTCGCCCCTCCGTCCCTCCTCTTCTCCCTGACCTCTCTCCCTCCCCTTCTACCTTTCCTTCACTCCTCTCGTAGGCCCAATCCCAGACAATTCTTCCGAGCCGTTAGGAAGCATTGCTCTCCCACCTCTTTCCTCTCACCTTCTTCCGTCTAAAGAGAATAAGTGTTGACTCTCAGTCTGCATAGGAGAGCTCCCCCCCCCATTTCTCCTGCCCTCTCATCTCCTCTACCCTCTCTTTGTACCCCAGCCCTGCCTCTCTCTTTAACTACTTCCTTTATTTATCTCGTCACTTCTCCCCGTGTTTACCACTCTCACTGTGGTGAATGTATGTCGTATGGCTCAGTGCGCCTCTCCCCATGACCCATGCATGACCTCATGCGCCATGCATGACCTCATGACCCACGCATGACCTCATGAGCCATGCATGACCCCATGAGCCCATGGCGATCCCAACACTGTTGTGGTCATCGTTTTGAGCGTTCTCGCCTTTGCATCATCATGCTATCTTCACCATCCCTAATTCGTCATTGTCATTGCCATCATCTTCTTCATCTTCATTGTTGCCATCATCAATCTTAACATCGTCATCATGGATGATCGTGACCATTGTCATCGTCCACATCTCACTCACATCTTCGTCACCAGCATCATCATTCTCTTCGCCATCATCATTATGAGTCTCATTATGGTCATCATCATTATGGCTATATCATCATCATGATCGTTATCATTGTCAGCATCGAGAGACTCTAACGCTCTGCTTCTTTCTTTTCAGGTCAATTCTCGGACACAGCTTCGTGGTGAGCGTCCAGGGGCAAGAGGAGGAGCCTCCAAAGCAGCTGCAATGCAAAATAGACTTTTCCAGTCTCTCTTTTTGGAGGAGACAATGCAGAAAGACTCTAGAAGTGGAGGGGAACACTATAGAGATTTACTGGGACTGCTCTTCTGCCAAATTTTCGTCCGGCCCTGAACCCTTAGAAGGGTTCTATGTAGCCTTGGTCTGGAGGGGAGAACTTTTCCTCCTCCTAGGGGACATGCAAAAGGAGGCTCGGAGGAGAGTGAGAGGGGCAAAAGACTTTTCTGCAGGGGCGACCCTAATTGCTAAGAGAGAGCATGTGTTTGGAAGAAAATCGTGCGAAAGCAGGGCGAGGTTTGCTCCTGGAGGAAAAGAGCATATGCTGGAAGTGGAGTGCTGCAGACAACAGGGAGGGCCCGGACTTACTATAAAAGTTGATGGGGTTGCACAATTGCATGTGGAGCACCTAACATGGCAGTTCAGAGGAAACAAGGTATGCTGCTGCTTTCCCATGCTTATTGCCCTTTTTCGGGTTGGAAAAGCTGTTCAAGTTCCGCTTTTTTGACGGAGTTCTGGTTACACACATGCACGTGAAGCTCCATAAACCATGCAAATTAAGCCCTTTTCTACAAAAAACTCAACAGCAATCAGTCGTTGTAGTTGAATTGATGTCAAGATCTGTGTTAAGATCTCCTCAATAGAAACTAAGATGAGGTTGGTGAGTGTGTGTTGCAGACAATATCGGTGGACGGAGCCCCGGTTGAAGTATTTTGGGATGTATACAATTGGCTGTTTGGTGGTTTCGCGGGGTACGCCATATTTATGTTCAGGACAGACCTACCTCATCCTGCAAGCAGTTTGGAAGAGCAACCGTCGCATCCGAGCTTTGATGTTATGCCGAGATGGTCGGGAAGTGATCGAAGAGCATATGCGAAAGCATGGCTTGGAAAAGATGGAGGAGGCTCGGATGGAGATACTTTGGATTCTGATAGCTCCGGGTTTTCGCTTACTCTTGTAGCATGGAGGCATGACCTAAGAACAGCAAGGTAACAGTCAGTGTTTGATCGGTGTATAGCAGGGGAATAGGGAGTAGAGAGTGGGAGGTAGAGGCAGTAGGAGGTAGACAGAGATAGCTGTAATGTAGATAGGAATGCTTAGCTCAGGTGCAGAATAAGCGCAGATTGCGCAGAGAGCTAGGTGGAAGGAAAGAAGCTTGTCTCACATAGAGAGAGGCTGACTGTCTGATGCAGAGAGAATAGCGCTGTGCATAATATAATCTTATGCTCTCACTACAGGAGTGGGAACAGGGGCCGGCCTTGATTCCTTTCGAGATGACAGGAAAAAATCGTATAGTATGGGCTGTGCGGTGGCCTGCCGAAGACCTGCACAGACCTGCTCCTTTTTGATGCACACATCTCTTTAGGGTTCCGCAGATTCAGATTTTTTTTATGGCAGTAGGTCCGCTCCTTGCAGGTTGTGTGTGTGTATGTATGGGCTGGGCTAGGGAGCTTGGCACTTATGGAAAATTGAAATTGCATTTAATTTTACTCTTTATATTGGTCTTTTGGTGTGATGTATGAGAGATTCAAGTTGTATTGACACACACAATCGCACAAGCTGTAGGTAGAAGAGGCTTGAAGGGAAGGATGCGCTAGAGCCGAAGCGTTGTTCAACAATGAGCACCGTTCCTTGGAAGGTAACTCATGCTTGACAATGTCCAAGCTTGACTTGCTGCTCAAGCGCTTGTAATCGATGCCATGTGACCGGATGAACTACAATCCTTGAAGTTTCAAACGAAAGAGGAAGGCGGCATTGATCTCACCATGGTGATGATGCCATCAAATGTGCATGGACAAAATCAACAACATGGGGAGGGAACCACGAGGAACAACTGGTCGCAAAGGACCTAAGCACAAAAGAAAAAAGCGAGGAGCGGAAAACTACGCCTAGGCTCAACAAACCGGTTTGTTGAGTCCAGAAGTCTTCATTTAGTATGAATTTCAAGTACGAACTTTGAACCAACATTTTGTAGTCGCAAATTTCGTTCGGCTTCAAGAAGTGGTTTGGAAACTTTAGGCCATTTTTTTGCAGCGGTTTTCGAGTTTCCAACCAGGTTATGAGGTTTCCCGTGTGTCCAAAATCCAAACACTCGTCGGTTTCTTAGGAAAAACCGGAATTTCACCAGAATATGGTTGACAATTTGGGGTAAGAAAATGGTTGATTTACACGTGGCGATGCCTAATTCGTCAAAAAAAATAGAGTTTCGATTGCCCTCATTTTCGCGGGAGTGCCGATCGCGTTTTTTGCAAACTTCGGCCCGACAGCACATACCGGCCGTCAGTTGGTCCGTCTACAGTCGTCATCCAGTGTCAGTAAACGTCATCAAGTTGCAAACTTTTCAAAAAGCATGGGGCTTACACTTGACTCGGTTTGAAGTATCCGGAGCGGAGAACGGGTCCAAATGGGGTATAACGTTCTGAAGCAGGTTTTTCCTCCCATGGGCCCCAACCCTCTCCTGCATCTGCAAGCCTCCGAGTTGAGGAGGAAGCCACGACCAAGCCACAGAGCGTAACCCTAATTCGAGAGCGGCAGCTTTTTTGGCACAATGTTGGCGTCCAGGAACCGAAGGCTGGTTCAATTTGCACCACAGGTATGAATGTCTGTCTGTATTCTATGTGTATGTACATTTTTTTTCCATTAGTTTATTCCAGGGATAGCTTCTTTGCATTAGGTGGTCACAGGTTGCAGGTTGCAGCGACTTTATTCTCAAGCTGAGAAGCTCACACGATAGATCTTGCTTATCCTTTTGTAACGCGGCTATTAGCATGCAAGCTGCAGCCATTCTCTCGCAATAAACTGCGCATCTAACCTGACAAAGCTTCTCAAAAGATATATAGGAGTTAGTGAGAATAAGCTAGAAGAGCACTTTTTTTTGTTTTGCGCAGGTGCATGGCTTGATTCGCAGGAAGTTCCGCACTAGCGTTCCTGCAGCTGCGGTTGTGCCAGCTACTGTTCCAACCAGCAAGCCATCTTGGAACTTTTTGGCTGGGATATTTGGAAGAGAAAGGCTTCCTGAAGTGCCTCCTCTTTATGAGCCTCTTCCCGGTTTGACGCTGCCACCTGAACTATCTATTCCCACAAGCCTGACCACGGAAGTCACTAGATTTGACAATGGCCTGATAATCGCGTCAGAAGACACACCGGTGAGCTCGATCGCCTGCCGCCTCGCGAAGGTCTTGAAGTGATTTGTTACTCATTGTTCCGGGAAATGAGAGCAGGCATTCGGTCCAAGTCGAGAGGATTCAACTGACCTGCAGCAGGCTAGAGTCGGAGATAGTAGGTTGTTTTTCCATGTCAATATAAAAAGCGTTTAGAGCTGACATATGTTTTGTGTACACTTCCAGTTCTGCTCGTAAGTAATACATATGACAGCTGGGAACCCATTTCTCTTGGCTCTCAGTCAACGCAGGTGGCCCTTAAAGTTAAGAAAACAAACAAAATAAAAGGGCCTGTAGATTAGAATCAATGGATCGATTTGAGCCCTCTTTTGTTAGTGTGTATTTTGTCGCTCCCCGTCACTCTTTTTCTAAGGAATCCCATTCTGTTAAAGCTGCTTCGTGAGTAAGGCAAAGCAAAGGCAGGAGATTTTTCTGTTGTCATGTGCGGAGGTTCAGAAAAAAAAAAAGGTCCTGCACGGCTGCATGCATGTCTGAGCCGATCACGATAAACATGTTTTTGTATCCGAACACAATAATTGAGTATGGTGGTCGATAAAAGGCTTGTTAAGGAGTTAAGAAGAGTAACTGGTAGGCGTTTGGAGCAAGTTCGGTGGCAGTGGCCATTTAATTGGGTGTATAATGTGGTCAAAAGGAAGATGTTTTAAGACGAACGCAGTCGTAGGGAAAGGCACTGAGCGTTAACCAGACGAAGTTTTAGATTGGAGTGATAGGTGTCGACGCGGAGGAGGGCAGAAAGCATACGTTGTTCATCATACGGTCACATTTTCCACTGAGCGTATCGGGTTGGGTGTTGTTTGCTCTATGTTAATTATTTGCAAATCTTCCACCTCCCTACATAACCTGCCTTACAAAGCGTGGAACAGCAGATGACTGAGTTTGACATTATTCAAGCAGCGTTTGTAAAGACTGTGATGTTCCAGTGGACTTCTTTCATATATTGTTTTTCATCATATGCTACAAAGAGTGCTTGCCTCTGTAAAGATACTTCTGTTGTGTGCATTATGCTCACCAGAATGCGTTTTTATCCGTCTCTGGCAGGGTCCAACCTGCACTGTGGGAATCTACATTGACTCAGGAAGTGTCTATGAATCCCCAACAACGGCTGGGGCATCGCATCTTCTTGAGCGAATGGCATTTAAAAGTACTGCCAATCGCACGCACTTTCGACTTATTCGCGAGGTGGAGGCTATTGGAGCCCATGTCACAGCTTGTGCATCTCGGGAGCAGATGTCATACGCAGGGGATGGTCTCAAGACTTATCTTCCTGAAATCCTGGAGCTGTTGGCTGACAGCATCAGAAATCCACTTTTCAGTGAATGGGAAGTGAAGGAGCAGGTAATGCTTACCTTATAGGTTGTGCGATAACTAGCCTGGTCCTAGCAACAACGATGGTACAAGCTCAGTGATAGACGAAGATCTTATCAGCGGCCTTGCATGTCTTGGATTAGGATTGCGAGATGTGTAGTGAGTCTGGCGAGGACTTCATGTTTCGTATCATCGTGGCCTGCAGTTGATGAAGGATAGTTTAGAAATGGTGATTATGCTGAAAAGAAAAGCAATCCGCTTTTGTTCTATCATTGACTCTTGCTCTATTAAGGCTGTTTCGGATTGCTAATACCTTTGCTACGATTTTGGACACAGATGGCGAAAGTGAGGGAGGAGGTAAAGCAGTCTGCTTCTAATCCACAGAGCCTCATTCTTGAAGCTCTCCATTCAGCTGGTTATGAAGGAGCCCTGGGCAACCCATTGATCGCGCCGGAGTCAAACTTGGCGAATCTCAATGGAGATGTTTTGTACGACTTCGTGGAGGTACGGATGCTGGTATAGGTGCTGGATGTCACTGAATCAGAAGGCGTGATATAGTTGCCAGGGCAGTCCCTCAAAGGAAGAGAAATGTTGGTGATGATTTGGTAGCATTCAGAGCAGGAGCTACCTGTATTTCAAAACCGGTTCGTGATATCTTTGGAATGCTTTTCCAACTACTAAAATTTTGCGATTTTCTTTTTCTGTCTATCGTAATGTTTGTCGAATTTCGGGTGGCATCGGGTGTGGGGGGTGGTGATGGTTGTCAGTCGCAATTCAGTGCATCTCGCATTGTGCTTGCGGCAGCCGGAGTGGACCATGCGGAGCTCAAGGCTTTAGCAGATCCTCTCTTCTCCGATATGCCAAAGGGAGTTCATTCACCCCCTCCTCCCTCACAATACGTGGGTGGTGACTGGCGAGCTGCAAACAATGGTTCGGTGAGGTTGCAATGCCACTGTGTTTTCCGATTTGCAGGTGAAAGATGCATCGCACAGGTTTAGGCCCAAAACAAGCAGCTGCTTGGCCAATATATGTTTGTATTCTTCAAACATTTAAAAAATGGCGCTGTGTGTTCAACGCAATGAGTTGATGTCAGCTGTGTGTTCATGGACTTACTTGTTGCAGGAGACCCACGTGGCCCTTGGATTTGAGCTTCCTGGTGGCTGGCGAAATGAAAAAGACTCCCTCGCTGCACTTGTGCTGCAGGTCTGTTTCTTGTTGGCCTCATGCTGTTACTTTACAGGTGTGTCAGACATGCAGTGATTGGATGGCATTGAGTTATATAGTGCAGTCATCCACTTAGAGCGGCAGTGATTGCTTGATTACGAAGGCTTCGATTCACTTTCTCCTCCTGTTACTGACATAGAGAGTTATCCAAGGCAGCGCTATGTGCTTGTAGAATTTCTCCAAACCATGCTCTCCTTACTGTTGGCCGGGTAAGAGGAATCCGCTAGCATTTCGGGTGCCGTTTATGTCCATTCTCTCTTATAAAATCGTCTGTAAGTTGGTATAATGTGTGGTATATCGTGTATGAAGCTGCTATGGACTAAAGCTCTGAATTCGTTCGACTGTCCTTGTGAATGCAGGTATTGATGGGAGGTGGCGGTTCATTCTCTGCTGGTGGGCCTGGGAAGGGCATGTATTCTCGCCTATGTAAGCATTGGAATCTTCATCCTACATGAGATTTTACGATTTCAGCATGATCCCATGTAGTTGCTGAGGGATGTGTTTTGGAGTTGACGGTGTAGCTCGAATGTATCTTGCTTGTTTGAACCTCCAGCAGGGGGTGTAAGCTTGGAAACTTGGAACGCTTGTTAGTTAGGGATGTGCATAGGATTGTTTGTAATTGGTAGTGTGAACACAACGTCGCTAACTGACGGGACTTTGGTATACTCTCTTTGTAGATACCAATGTGCTGAGCAAACACTCTGAGGTCCTCTCTTGCACATTCTTCAACAGCATATACAACGATACTGGTTTGATCGGCGTCTATGCTACTTCGGTACGCTCACATCTCACTTATGCAAGACTCATCGGATTAAGTGGCTGACTCTTTTTGTCCATTATCCCGGCTTCGTGTGAAAGCGAAATATTTGGAGCTTGTCTTTTTCCGGATATGAGGGACAATGGATCAGGGTACTTGACACATGGTGGACTGTAGGATGCAAACAAGTTATTGTTAAGCTTGTGGCATGATATGTGCATTGCTGAAGACGAGGGGTTGCATTATGCACAACAGTTTTTTTACGTTTGGTTCGTTTGTGTGCCAGATAGAATGAAATGGGTCCCCTTGCTGAGGTACATTGTCCCATTGGTCTGTGGCTAAAAATGCAGAAGTCTGATTCTCACGTGGTTGAAGGACTCGTGAACCTTCTCACCAAGGAGCTCATTGATGTGGCCACTCCAGGAAAAGGTGAGCCGCATTTGTATCTAAAACTTGGGCAAGCGGAGGCTATTTGTACACGTGACGATTTGTGGACAGTTTCCGATGGATGTTTTGATATGGTTTACAGTGAGCGAACTCTGGGTTTGGTTCTGGAACTTAGAAGCGGTCAAAGTAAAGCATATTCTATTCAATATTAGTCACGGATTTGTTTGTAACTCAATGAATCTTAGCCCTGAATGAGAGCATTGGGAAAGCTGGCCCATCCTAGTGGATGAAAGACTGTACCATGTTTCTGGTCGATTATAGAGATTCCAGAAGGAAGACGTGACATTGACTTGGCTGTGTCTTACAGTGTCAACTACTGAGCTTGAAAGGGCAAAGAAGGCGACTATTGCAAGTGTGTTGATGAACTTGGAGTCTCGGGTGAGTGCAGCTGCTATTCCATAGTCCCTGTCAATTTTCCTCTCTAGCTGTCCCGGTGGCACATTTCGTATTGCTATTTAAAGGAAAGGAGGAGAGTCTTAGGGCTTCAACCTGACGCATATACTTAGTTAGAAACCCCATGTTCTACAGACGTAGCGTTAGTTGACGGGCGAGAATTGATGGGTCCGGAGTGTGTCAATGTGCAGGTTGTGGTGGCAGAGGATATCGGACGACAGATCTTGACTTATGGCCATAGGTGAGCATTGAAGCGAGGTTGTAATAGAAGATGGAAAACTTGAACTTGAAACATGTGGCTGTCTTGCACAGTATTAATGGGGAGGTATGCTCTGGGGTGGTAAGTTATTGATTTGTAACTGCTGTGCTTGAACAGAAAACCACCCCAGGAGTTCATCGCAGGCGTTGAAGCTCTGACGATTGCCGACATAGTTGCTATCGCTCAGAAAGTGATGAAGACACCTCTCTCCATGGCTTCTTATGGCAATGGTAAGTATCTCAGTCTCAGTCCCAGTCCAGTCTCTGTTCAGTTGAACAATTTATCATCTCTACTGAAGCCTTTCCCACCCATAGCTGATTGGCTTGTGTCTAAGAGGCGCTTCCTGATGAGACATGCTACCCTAGGACGTATGCTACATGTCGCGAATGCTGCAGATGCAGGAGCAAGTGAAGGTGCCTTTCTCACTCCACATAGCTCCTCTGTGCAGTTCTCCATGTGCCGCGATTGGAGGCTGTGGCTGCAAGATTCGGATAGAACAGTCAGAGGACCCTCAACCGCACGCACGCACGCAGTAAGGCACTTGGGACTCGAGGAGCATCTTTATTCCTATGATGTATAGTCAGAGCTGGGCAGGTTCTGGTGCAGAGGCAGGGCCCTTCTCTTAAGGGATTGGGCAGGGATTTTTTTTTTCCAAGGAGGGAGAGAGAGAGATAGGGACAGGAAACGAGGGAGAGGATGTAGCAGAGGGTCGGAATGGCTGGAATTGCCGCCATCGGTCACGATGGGGTGCAGCTGATGGCAGCAATAAGCTGGGTCATAGGTCCAATGGATGAGGTTTCGCCTCAGGTGCTGCAAAGCGACCTTTGTATTCGGCTTCGTCTTTATGAAAGGAATCGGCCAAAAGAATCGCCTTATCGATCCTTGTTGTGGGTTGCTGCCTGCATGCAGTTGGTGGGGGAGGATAGGGACTATGAACTGCAGCACTTTACGAGGGCTTGCTTGAGGTTTTACGAACTGCGCACTTCCCCATTCCCTACGAACACCTAAAGCTACGATCATGTTTGAGAACGGCGTCTCATTGTGTAAGAGGATGGAGGTGGTAATTCTCTGTAGGCAAAGGAAGCGCATGGAATGAAAAAGAGTGACATATCCAATGCATCGTATAAAACTCATGCCCTGAAGATAAATCGAACAGTGCGTGTAAACCATACGGTACATTAAAAACCTTAAAAAAAAAAAACTGACGGTGATAGAAATTTTGTACTGTACTGTAGCCGTTGTTTAATGGGAAAGGCTGGCCGGTACTGGATGACTCGATATACCCAGATATCTTTCGATATATCCCGATACGAAGATGATCCTGAAACGCGCCCTTTCTGTACCCAGTTGCTCCTACCACGAGAGAAGCTCGTCGCCAGCCGGTCTGCAGCCTCTCTCTAAAGGAGCGGAGTGGGAGAGAGGGAAACGAGAGGGCGATTTGCATCAGGAGGGAGCGGAGCATACGAGGTCTACACTTGTGGTGAGTAAATTTGAAGCTGATAGATGGGAAAAGACGGGGGGAAAGGCGCGGGATGGGGAAATTAGGGTTCCGAAGCGTAATGCAGATGAACAGGGAACTGCGCGAAGAGAGAGTGGTGAGTGAAAGGGGAGAAATGAGAATGAGAAGGCGAGAGAAGTTTGAAGTTGAAAGAGAAGGGCAAGGTGCAGGATGAGCGCAGAGGGATACAGAACTAGAGATCGAGAGCTGCGGGTACGAATGGGTTTCAGCAATCAGGGTGCAGCATGCAGTCTACTGGGGGTAGGGAGGCGGGGGGAGGATTTAAGGGAGGAAAGAGTGGATAAGTGGGCGAGAGGGGAAAGCGAGGGTGGGAGGAGGAGGAGGGAAAAGGAGGGACTGGGAATTGGAATTGGCAAGCAGCCCATGGTGAGGGAGAGGGAATGGAGAGAGTGGGGGTTTGGCTGGTTCGAGGGAGCAGGAGAATGTGGACAGGGAGAAGGACCGGGAAGGGAGTAGGTGAGAGGAGGGTGAGAATGGGAACCGCACTGAAGGGTGTCGGGGAAGGGAGAGAGACCTGGCGGTGTGGGCAAGGGGAAGCTTGGAGCGGGAGGCGTGGTGAAGAGGGAGGGACGAAGCTATTGAGGTTCAGCATTAGGGTTCAAATTTTGTGGCCAGAGAGAGAGAGTGGATCTGAGAGAGTCACTGGCCTAGAGAGAGGAAAAAGAGAGAGGAGCTTTTCAGAATTCTATCGCCGTTTCCGTTCCCTAAGAGGCCTTGCCACTATCGTTTTCCTGCTGATTTTTTTGCAGAATATTCTATCACTGTAGGCTTGTCGATACTCGACCTATCATTTTTTAGCATCTGCATTTGCCAGCACGCTGGAGCTCAGAGCCGTTTCAGCCCCTCGAGCCCCTCGGTATATTACTGACTCCTCAGAGCTGACTTCTCGTGCAATATTTTTGACGAATCTTCAGTTTTTGTGATGCCAAGAATGCTTTAGCAACTGTGGGACTAATATGTATTGTTGAAGGTGAAATGAAAATTTTAGCATTTGTGAAGTTTGAAAGCTTGCCAATGCGGCATGCATCTGGTTTGTTGACAGGCCCTTGAATGTCATCAGGGCAAAACGAGAGAAATGCTAAAGACGATGATGCTCCTTTGCAGACTACAGACAGGGTTCATAGCTTTGGATTATTTCTGATAGACTATTTTCCAACTGATGTGCTTCAGACAAGTCCTGTAGTTCATTTTCGGTGTTCAGATTTCCTTTTTCTATTTTGCACAACTTACGAACTTAACTTTGTGCGCGTGTATCTATGCAGTTCTATCATGTTATCCTGAAGTTGTTTATTTGGTAAAATGAAGTGGTGGTGTGCAGCAAAATTTTTCACCCATGAGTACCTTAACTCCTGTCTTTATCAATGTGTACGACCTGACGGAATATAATGACTACCTCTACTGGATTGGTTTGGGAATTTTCCACTCAGGCATTGAAGGTACGGTTCTGACATGCACCTTCAGGGTTTGAAAGTTTGTTTGGGTCCCATAGCCATAAAGAACATAAGCTGCTGAACTCTTCTTTAGCAAAAGCTCTGCATCTTGACCACATTAGCGCAAAAGGCAGTTCAGCATGTGTAGAAAGAGACTCTCCAGGGACAATCAGAACGTTTTTTGAAGTTAGTGAGCAGACAAGTAGAAAAGGAATGCGTCCGAATGTGTTACTCTTATCCTGTAGTTTTTAGAGGATGATATATTGGCTTTGCCTGCAGTTTTTGGAGTGGAATATGCTTTTGGGGCCCATGACTACCCATCCAGTGGGGTGTTCCAAGTAGAGCCTCGCAATACCCCGGGGTTTAAGTACAGAACAACGATTCAAATAGGGACAACTTCTCTCAACTCGCGGGAGGTGAAGAGGTTCATTGAAGATGCCTCCAACGAATACAACGGTGACACGTATCAGCTCATTATCAAGAACTGCAACCACTTCACCAATGACATGGCAATGCGGCTCGTGGGAAAGGAGATTCCGGGATACATCAACAGATTAGCGAGACTAGGATGGTTTTTTAATTGTCTGCTGCCGGAAGGTCTGCGAGTAGATGCGGTCAAGTCTACACCGGAGTATCACACATTTGAAGGTGAGGGGTGGCTGATATTGTTGACTTTTGTCGCCACATTGAACACAAGATGGCTTTATTTTCGAACTTCTGCCAGTCCGCTCGTTCATAACGCTCCCTTACATGCTTTTGGAGGTTCTTGGATTATAATGGGCGATTGTTAGGCAAGAAGTGTAGTACTACCCACGAAATGCCGCTACTTGCATGTCTAATACTCCACTTGGGATGTGTTCTGTGAAGCAGATGGCGATGCGAATGAGTTGCGGTCTGACCAGGACGATGTGAGGCTATTGGGAGCTCACTCGCCAAGCAGCGAAAGATGGGATGCATCCAAACGGCAATCGACTTCAAGCTCAACGCAGGGGTTCTGATTGGATGTGGCTGTGGCTGCACAGCTGAGAAGAGAGAGACACGTAGGTTTGCAGCGCACTTTTCAATAACAAGCTGTACAGCAATTTAGTTATTGGCAGTAGACTCAGGTTATCTATTCTAACACGAGGATTTCTTTAAATTGAGGGCGACAAAGTGATGAAATGAGTTGTAGGAGTAGAGAAAGTTGGAGTAGGTTTTTGTACGCCCCAATTGGGGAAGCGCTGTAAGGTCTAGATTATGGATCTGGACGGTACGATTAGGGTTAGACTTAGGGTTGCACCTGTAAACGGAGAGAGGCTACATATGGATCGCCTCAGTACTGGAGGTAGCGGATGGGAGGGATTCAGGTGGGCCACTCTCTCTTCCCTCTGCCTCCCTCAAGATAGGAAAACTAAGCTTGCTGAAAACGAATTTTGGCTCTCTGTTGAATATGTTGTCTTATTGCTTTGGAATATTCAGCTCGTGGTTTCAAATAATTGTGAGCAATGTATGGAAGAGGTGCCTGTCTGATGCAGGTGCTGGGTTGTGCTGTGGGGGCGGCAGGTTTTGCAGCTAAGTCCAACGGATGTGTGGAGGCCCGTTTAGGAGCTCTTAGGGCGGTTTAGGGGGTTTCCATTTGTGCGGGAGGCGATGGAGACATTTATCGAAATGATATATTTCCACAATTGGCCTCCCTCCCCTGCAAATGTCCCCCTCCTTATCATCTGTCATGATGGGCGGCCCTCTTTTCGATCATTTTTGTTTGTTGAAGATGGTACTATCCAATTGCATTCAAAGCACAATACGCAATGGAACATGAAACATGGAACAGGAACATGGGATATGAACATGGAACATGGAAAGTGGAACATGAGCATGAACATGGAACATGGAACATGGGATATGAACATGCGCTCTGCAAACATTTGGACATGTGCGAAGCTCCCATGTTGTGCAAACAATGTTGGGGGAAAAGCACACCCCCAAGGGCTTCAGAGTTGCCTAATCAGAAGCCGTACCCTTTGCGCAAACGTCTTCGCACAAAACCGTTCGCAATGCCAGGACGCTGTACTCGTTCTACGAAACTAGAGCGCCCACACTTGCCAAAGGGAGCAGCGAGCGAAGCGAGTGCATAGCCCCGCACGTACCGTCGGGTACTCGACTACTCGCCAGTCGCCACGCATCGTCAAATAAGGGGAAAAAAGGGAATAAAGGAATACAAGATTTTAGGGTTTTTTTTTTTTGGTACTCAGTAGCCGGCGGCCGGTATGATCTGTGCATAACGGTTGTACAATTGACCCATGCTCGTACAGAATGGGGACGGCCACGGCTCGAAGGGAGGGAGGCCCACATGGAACGACCCTCATGGAACGACCCTCATGGAACGACCCTCGCAAGAGGAAGAGCGAAAAGCGGCCATAGAGGGAGGGAGGGCGGGCCTGCAAGTGGGCCTGCAAGCGCAGGAATGGTCACGATGCGCAACCCAAGCATATTCTTCAAACAAATAACACACACCATATACTTTAAGGTATAAGTTTTGTCTAACTGTCTAACATTCTATCGATGGGGTTTCAGTGAACATTGATTCACTCATTATGAAGATATACGCTTTAACAAGTACTCTTGTACAAGACACGCCTGTCAAACGTGGCGGACATGCAACGACCTCTATTGCGCACTATACAACGCCCGTGCATAAAGCCACCGCCTGACGCCTGCGAGGGAGAAAGGGCGAGCGGGCCCAAGGAGGGGGCCACGTGGCGGGCGGCGGGTGGGCGGGCGGGCGTGCCCGTGCCGAGCAGGGGCAGTACAGTACAGTACAGTACGATCGGTCGGAATGGAATTTGTACGGAATATGAATTGCGCGCGCTTTTTTGGAGAGTTTGGTTTAAAAATTTTCGGAGAGGGAGGGAAGGGGAGGCGCTGGCGCTGCCTGCACTGCGCTTTGGCTGCCCTTCTTTGGATGGGATATGCAGGTGGAATGCTGGAATTGCAGCATTAGATAGTGAGGGATGATGGCAAGGAGGAGGCGATTGAAGGAAGGGCTTGCAGTTGAGGCGGTCGTGGCAGCTCTGGCCGATGCTGGAAAGCCCTTGTGATTGGCAAGCCGGAAAAGGGAGTTTTCTGATGTACAAGGATTGATGGTTTCAGATAGAGGTTATGCAACGCGTAGGAAGGCAGGAAAGAGCATATCGAAAGAGAATGGGCTGAATTAAGAGTGGTTTTGATAGGTTGTAGCTTTATTAGTGGCCGTTGTGAAGAATAGAACAAAGGATTTGCGATCGGGGCAGGTCTTGGTCGTCAGCCAGGGTGAAATTTTGAAAGAGTTGCAGAGACTGTAGATACCTTTCCCTTTCCTACCAGGCGTTCATGGGTCCACCTGGATGCTGTATTTGCTTCGAAGACTTCTCAAGTGATGAAAATCTTCAAGGAATCGGCAGCTGTGGACACGTCTTCCACACACACTGGTGAGCTTATAGAAAAGGCGTCACAAAGGTGCAGCTCGAGAAAACGCCACAAGTGCAGAGTCACTCGCTCATAGGACTTCCGTAAACTTGGAGACATAAGTTTTCGTTATTGATTTTTTTGTGGTGAACTTGCATTAAATGTGCAGCTTGCAGCAGTGGCTCGAGACATCCAACCACAGGCGGTGTCCCTTGTGCAGAGTCAACTGCTCGAAGGTTTACAACGTCTTCCTTACATCAGTTGGAGCACAAGACAGTCCCCCAAACAGCCCTACTAAAGCCAAAAGTAGTTCTCGGTCGACTGAGGCAGTAAGACATCTCTTTCAAATTACGTCTTCCATCTATTGCCTGTCAACTTTAACTAGCTGGAAGTTCTCATACATGGTATAAACTGCCATCAGCAACTTTTAGATTACAGTCTGACTCACACTGCTGTATGGTTGTTCAGGATCAAGACATTGAGACTAAAAAATTGATCGATAAAGGGAAATTTATAAAATCGCTCCAGCGACTGTGTGAGGAAAAGGATGGACAGGTGCGCTTCCAGTAGTTCTAAGTTCTGTTTTCAAGTTTTGAGTCAAAATTCCATTTTTACTCAACGTGTCAGCAATTGTGCACGCAATTGGCCATCTTCGTTTCACCGTTCCTCGCGGCCTATGACTCATTGTTTGACATCCCATGTTTGCAGATTAAGCTGTTGCAGAATACCCTGGAGGCTGCTGAAGCAGCAAAGTCTGATGCTATTGATGCAAAGACTTGCCTCCAGCAGCAGGTTGACACTGAAAGAAAGCGTCAGCAGGCCCTTGTCACAGGACTACAGAAAGTAAACACTCTCAGATAAACCTTTCTTTATGTGGAAATGCTGATTATGTACATATCTTACCTTGCACTTCCAAAAACATTCAAGTACTCACTCTGACAATCGTTTGGTTCGTGCAGGAACTGAATGAAGCAATTGCTAAGGGGAAAGCCCTGAATGAGAGGAACTCCGATCTTGAGAAGATTGTCGCCGACTGTAAAATGTGACTCGTTAACACAATGTGCATGTCTCTTGTGTTTGAACATAAGCAGCAGGATAATACGTACAGAAACAAAATTTGTCAGTTGAATCCATGATGAAGGATTCGAGTGCTTCAGTGCTGGCGCGCGAATTTTCTCATGTTTCCCTCGTAATCAATGCTGCTGAAAGCAGTCACCAAGAGAATATTCTAATTTCGGCCTTGTTCCTGTGATGTATCGCTTCACAGGAGGACATTTGTAAATATTGATAAAGCAGAACTAAATCGGCATGTGCAGCTGGCACTCAAACACAGCCATACAGAGGACGTTATCTGTTCCCTGCAACGCACTCTGCTGGAGAGAAACAGGTATATTGTCACTCTTTCAGAAGCTCCATCCATATTAGATGTTTTCTCAGATGTTTAAATCTCTGTGCATTCGCAAAACGCCATTGTGCCTATTTCACTTGTTTACTGAAATGTGACTTAACGATGCCAGGATGTATACAGATCTTGTCAAGAAATGCTCCCAGCTCGGTTCCGCTCAGAGCATTGCTGCTAAGCGCAATGAAGTAGCTGCTGAAAGGATGAAGAAACTCAAGGTGAGATCTGCATTCCTTTGAGGTTATGCCATAGCACTGCACGTAATTGTCAATACTACGTCGGTGTATATTTATGAGTTATGACATGGATGTTCAAAATCTCGTCGACAAGAAGTCCTCGTTTGTTCTAAATATTTTCTAGTGAATGTGATAACATGAATTAGGATGCGAAATAACCTCAAACTGGTTGAAGTTGAACATAGGAGAACCTTCACGGCAACTGCAAAAAGGAGGGAAATCTTGGCATCGTTGCAAGCATGTACAAATCGTCAAAATATCTTTTCATTGATAGTTGAACTGTGGCATCATGAGCTGCTGTGCGTGCAGATGCGAGTGGACATATTGGAAAGGGAGAATGCGAGATTATTGTCTTTCACTGCCTCCACCAATGTTGTTAAATCGTCTAAGGCAGAACCTCGGGCTATCCTGTCCTCTGCATTAGACCAACAGAGTGCCTCAATCCCGGGGAAATTGAGGACGACATCGGGCCAAGGCATATCCAAACACACTCAAATAGAGCCGGTTCATTCTGCCAAATCATCTGTTAATTCTCTTAACCTGTTCACTATTATTGATGGCAGACATGAAACCTCAAAAAAAAGTGCAGCCAGTAACAAGCAAGCAGGCGGCTTTGAAGGCAGGGATGCACTCGTTCTTGCCACCGATACTGAATTCTCTCCTATTGCTAGGAAGTTGCATACAGGATTGGTTTCTGAGTCAGCCGATAAAATGGAAATTGAGGGTGTGACTGACGACCTCTTAGCAGAGTTAGAGATCGAAATATGTTCCTTGAACGAAATGGGTGACAACGGAATGGCTCACCGGTCTATCGGATCTGAGGAAATCAGCCAACAGATTAGCCCGGGGAACAACAAGAACTTGTCAGAAAACTATGTCGCGGATTCTGCAGCTCCAACGTCGTTGTTGCCTTATGAGCAAGACGAAAGAGCTGATGTTGGGGAGAGCAGTCCCAGTAAAATGGGAGAAATGTATCCAGTTCTCTTTTCATCTGAGGACAGAACGGCTGGAAACGAAGATCATTCAGGTGGGGTAGAGAATCGTGCTCCCGGTTTAATATCAGACCCTATCATCATCAGAAAAGAGTATGGACTATCGGGAGCGAGCATTGGGCGAGGAGAAACGCAAAATTCAGGTGCGAAACATGGCTTGCAACTCAAGGAACAGGAAAGAATGCTATTTGGACCGACTATGCACGTTGTCGAGGGCTTGAATAGCTAGCAATAAGCTGGATATGACCCTTAATGAAGGGCACCTCCTGTTTGTCTTTCCTAGTGAAAGTAGGACATATTGCAGCATCGTCATTGCGATATCATGAAGGAGAAAACTACATCCAAATATGCTACATTTGAGGCGTCAGTGCCAAATAACGGCAATATACAGAGTTTATGACCATACTGCATTGGAATGCTGTATTTGCTAGAAAGAGCCCGACTGGACGAGGCAAAAAAGAAACGATCCTGAATTTCTGCTTGCTTTTCAGTGTTGTTGCTTATGGAGATTTTTTCATTGAAGGTAGTGTGCGCAGGCCTGAGCGACGCCTTGGGGGATCATGGTTTACTGGGCTTTGGTGGGAAACCACTTTTTTCACCTTCCAGCGCCGATTCAGGAAGCTTCATCAGCTGTGGGCCGGATGGGAGAGGCGGCAAGAGAAAGTTCATTAAGGCAAGCCATTTGGTAAGAAGCACAGCACCAGAGAGTACTGAGTTTATGCTCTCCAATCAGCATTCATTCATCAAGTGCCGGTATAGCTTTTTGGGGTGGCTCAACTAAGGCCAACTCTAACAGTCAAGAGCACGAAGTAGAGCAAGTCTGTGAGGGAGTTTATGAAGTAAAGGGCCCTCCTACGGAACACATTTGGATATAGTGATGGACCGTTCAATGTAGTCATGTCTCTGTCAGATAAACTTCAATGAAGACTTCTAAATGGTGTGTACGCGTACGAGGGATGCAGGGATACACACCTGCAACGGCTCCGAAGAGTCTTCAGAAGAGGCCATGCACAAATCTCGCCAGGAAAGACTCAGGGATGACCTCCATTAACAGTTACTTCACAAGGGAGAGGTAGGCAAACAAGCACAAGGGACTCCTTGCCCTAAGAATGGGGCCCACCAAAACTATCTCGGTAGGTGAACGCATCACTTCGAATAGGTGGAACTGCCGAATTGTCTAGATTAAAGCTTGACAATCATTTGTCTTCCCCAAAAATTATAACTTTCAGAAAGTGTCTTCCATTATTATTTTCCATAATTTTTTGAGCGTGATGCTTTTTTCGAGCACCCTGCGCTCAGCGAGATGCTACAGTATCCGAATTGATTCGTTGAGCATGTTGACTTTAGCAATTTATCCTGACTTTATGAAGTTGGGGTTTTCTGTGTTCGAATTCCAAACTCGGGAAATCGATTGGCCCCATACAATATTGGGATGTAACATGGCACTCAGTCCACGCACGTCAGCAAGCACTTGCTTGATCTTGTCCTCCAGCCCCATCAGCAATCAACAGAGGAAGGCAATACCCTTCCAAAATTTCGTTTTTAGGAACAATCTTTACAAAGATCCCTCTTCCGAAGCGGCTGGCGGCCCCGCCCTCTTGGCTGCCCTTTGCCTGCCATTCAACAGGTCGATCTGACGTTGAACCCTGGCCTGGTCTGCAGCTCTGTCCACTTTCTTGTAGGCAGTTGCCAGAATCGACAGAGTGACAACGTCCGGTCTGATCTTGTAGCGCTGGAGCATGCCGAAGTACTCCTCCACCTTCTCTATGTCGCCGATGTTGCGGAAGGCGGCCATGCACGTCCCAAGAGTGATGTTGTTTGGCTCAAAGCCAGCGTCCAACATCTCCTGGAAGATGCGCTCCACATCCTCCACCCTTCCTGAGTCTGCATACCCCGTGGCGACTATGTTGTACGAGACCTGCAAACACAAAGGGGGAGTTTTGAGTTTTGGGTCTGTGGGATGTATCTGTCAGGTCACATGGCTCGTTTGCATGTCTACATAGGAGGAAAGGCGTCCCCCTCGTGTTTTTTCAATCAGGATTTCAGTAGGAGGAAGAGCAAACAGCAGCCTGAAAGCCAAGCAGTTCAGTTTGCTGATGACTGTGAACTGAACCTACCAATGCGCCTCAACCAGAGAAAAACGCATTTTCCCTGTATCAGACCAGAAACGCATCCAAAAAACACGAAACAATCCAAAGAGAACAGAAAATCCGATTCCTTCAACGAATCCATCCACGATCAGTGGAATGCAACAAACGGCGAGTGAAGGGAAGGCCTAACCAGACTCGGATTGCAGCCTTCCGCCGCCATTGCTCGGAGCAGCTCTTCGGCTTGCTCCACCTGTCCTTTGTCACGCAGGAGGCCGAGGACCGCATTGTAGGAGCGCACATTGGGGGTGTAGCCCCTGGCCTTCATCTCATTGAAGATCTCCATGGCCTTCTCTAGGTCGCCTCCCTTCAAGTACTTGTTCGCCAGCGTGTTGTAGGTCACTATGTCGGGAGACACTCCCATGCTCTGCATTCGTTTCGCAGCCATTTCCATCTTCTCGAAATCACCCACTTCGCCGTACGCGGACACCATGCAGTTGTGAAATACCTGTGGTTAACCAAATAAGGCTTAGTTCAAAGCTGTTGTCAACTAGATAAGGCTCACTTCAAACTTGTGGTGGACCAAAACCCATGGTTAACAAGACACGGCTTAGTTCCAAAGATATGATTAACCAGATGAAGTTTAGTACGAACCTGCGGTTAACCAGATAAGGCTTAGTTCAAACCGGTGATTAGCAAGATAGGGCTTAGTTTAATTCTGCGGTTCACCAGATATGGTTTAGTTCAGGCAGGGTCTTTCAATATGTGGCTATCGTTCCCCAGCATGTATATGTTGACTATACTTAAAGCTGAAGCCAGGCACGAACAAAGGACCATCACCTCTATTCAGACGGCATCATCATACCAACTTGAATGCAAACTACGACTACCGCATTAAAAAGAAGAAATAGGTCGAGGAGGATCTGGTGGATACGACTAGCGAGGTCACAAGAAAAGGCTAGAAATTCAGTAAGCAACAAGCTCTTTTTCCATCATCCTATTTATCAGCCAATCGCAACATCCACAAAATGGCAAAGCATGGGGCTGGCATGAACCCTACAGTTTTCCACAGTTCATTCTGACAGAGAGGGGAACCAGCTGACGGCCTAACGAAGTACATATCTTTGACAGATTTCATAGAGACAGGCAGCTCCCTTGATGCCGATTTGTGACCTAAGACAATTCACCTTCAAGTGCGCAAACATCTTGAAATAACATCATTTCTATTCCAGGTAAACCTTTTCATGCTTGCCTATGCTCAAAAGTGATAATGCAGTGAATGCCTGCAGAGTATTCGTATGGTATTTGTCTGTAGTATACATGTCCACGTCGTTTATCGCAGGTTTCAGATTGCAAGGCGGCCTATTCCACAAGAGATTTAAGTGGGCCATGAGTGCTTACCCTGCTTGTCTTGTAGCCTGACTTCATAAGCAGCTTGAAAAGGCTCTCTGCTTCAGTTACCATACTCTTCCGTCCCAGGCTTGCCAACGTCTGACTCGCTACGTACTGACTTAACTTCATGCCACACAGAAGTGCAGCTTCCAGGCTTTCAACAGCGGTTTTCATATCCCCTTCCTCAAGAGCTTGAGCAATCTTTATATTTGTATCGCTTGCCAATTCGTCATTGTTTGTATCTGATGCCATTTGGGGGAGCGTGGGCGGCACTTCTGGTTCGGGATCCTGCGGGATTCAAGACAGTCTGATTTTAGAGTCAGATAGAATTCCAATGAATGAGTGAGTAGTTAACCTCAACGGTAAGAAGACTCCACACTGACCGTTAGGTTCCTATCTCCACACTGCCTTCATGATACGCCCATTTCCAATGAGTGAACTTGCCAGAAAACTACGTGCATTCGACAACGGAATAAATAATTTCTACACAGAGCGAAAGAATACGCAAAAGAACATCGGTAAGACAGATACACATCAGTACCCGATGTAAGAAATCACCGGATGCCGCCGCTTACTACTATTGACACTCAGAGGTTTTCCTTTTGCTCTAACAATGCATCATGCACGTGTTCAACATATGCAACATATTCATGCTCATGTTCACCATGAACTCCTGGAAAAAAATGAAAAACCTTTGACCAGCACTGTGAATCTAATGCACACTCATTTCATGCCCTGATAAATATCGCACTTATTCAACATGTGACCACCATTTTGGTGGTTTTTGGGAACGATAGCCACATATCCCTGCCTGAAAGACCCTGCCTGAAAAAAGCCCAAAAGACACTTTCAGCTTTGATAAAGCAGAATGTCACAATCGTCACATCATGATCACCATTTTCATAATGCCCGAACACAATAAGGAACGAGAAATAAGACATATTCAGTCGTATTGCTAGAGTAATCTATAAGCTGTTTTTTACCAGCTTCGGTGCGACACTGCATGTGAGATTTGATAGATTCGACCTGATTGACGCAGAGAGCATAAGTGTCAAGCTTATAGTAGGTGATAGCCAATTTGGCAGAGCAGGTAAGTCTTCAGAAATAACTGTCCTAACGAGTGATAGATTCCAACTGCAACCGATTAATAGTCAAAGTCAAACAGGAATGCCCATCAAGATTGCGAGGACTAAAGTGTATAGCCAAGGGCAATGTTCGTGTGAGCTAGGCTGTCACTGACGATATCGCAAGCAAAGTGGAGACTTCCCTTCATCAACGGAAGGAGACATTTAGGACAGACTATATGATAAACCATCTGCGCATGATTAAAACTTCATTAATGAGTCTAGTATAAAAAAAATAGAAATCGATAAGACGACTTAATTCTGCGTTGGTCAATTTCGTGATTTGTACAGTGAGCAATCCAGCACCGAGATTTATTCGGTTTTTTGCCGGTCAGTGGAAGGCGGATGGATCTATGTCAATGTTCAAACGTCTAAACATCAGCGCCTAGAGCCATTGCTGGTATGCATTTGAGGAAGATCTACAACAACAAGCTCGGCCAAATCAATAAGGACTATTCCTATTTTCTTCCAGCTACGGGCACGTGGGTCCTCATCTATACTTCCTATATTCTCAGCTGGGAATATAGGATTGGACCCATCAAACACTTGGTCTATACCTGCGCATAGCGACTTGTCAATCCGCAGCTGCAGTTGGTGACCGCCTTGTTCCAAATGCCAATTCTCATCCTGTCTAAGCCAAGTCTCAGTTGCAGTTCAAACGTTCAAATAACCTACTTGCAGCTTCGGCTTCCATTTGTCTGACATCAGAATTGTCCTCATGGCCTGCCTCCATGCTCGCCTTCCCGAGCCAATGTGTGATTCAGCATCTTTCAACACCTTGTCCACCTCTTCTTCATCTTTTGCTTCCAAAAGTATTCTCACAAAGCCCTGCACCTTCTCCTCAAGGTCCTTTCCTGCTTTCGAGACCGCCCGTGTGCTTGACACCACTGCGGAATTCGCAGTTCCGTTACCCCCTGCATCCCCGCTTGCTGCTGCTTCCGCTTCTCGCGTCTGAGAACCTTCACCTTCTTGTCCTGGTTTCAATAAAGACTCGTTCCCATACGATGCCTTGCTCTCTCCCTGGTTCTCTCCCACTCCTTGATCAACAAGTCCGGACAACGTTATTTCCTCGAGTCCTTGCAAATCAGCTATAATATTTTCGGATATTTCCTCCTTAATCTCGCTCTGTAGCGGCTTTTCCCCTACAATTCCTTGTTTTTCTAGTTTTGCTCCTTTAGTTCTCTTCACCAGCATAACTTTCCCCTTCGGCCCTCTCTCAATCAGGAGAAATCCCTCCTTGACCTCCTTCCTCTCGGACACTTCTGCTCCACTCTCACTTCGCAACTCTGTCTTGACTTGTGCTTCAATATCTATGATATCTGCCACGCCTCCCGAACACCTTGCAATGGAGCGCTGTCTGAAGCAGCTTGAGCTGCTCTGAAGACCAGCAGGAGACATGCGCTTCCCTACCCTGCTCGCCTGCTCGCCCTTGGAAGCTGCATAGCCCACCCCTCCTTCTACATTCCCACAGCTGCGAATGAGAAAAGCTTCACTTGGAACCACGCATCCAGCCATCATCTCCACTTTTCCTTCCAATAAAACCACCTCTAATCCTCCCCTCCCTGCACTCACATTCCTCTATTCCTTCCCACAATGCTGCAAACTTTCTGCAACCAAAGGCGCTCTCTCTGCCAGTTCTCCCCCTCAGCTTTTCACAAAGCCAGTCCCAAATTAACCCCCAAGGGCCTATTACATTACTGGCGTCCCCGAAGGCGTCCCAACGTCGATTTACCGCCTTTCGAAAGACATACGTATGCTCTCAGCGTCCGCTCAGGTTGAATACCGCCACGAGGAGGCAGCAGTCAGCCGCAACTGTTTTGGAAGCTCCCTGAGGAGGTGTGGGAGGAGGCCATGGCGGCCAGCGCAGCGCTGCAGCTCCGCCCTGCGCAGCTCGACTGCTATCCATGGCGTCGAGTCGGCTGTCTGACATCTGCGAGGTCTGCACGCAGCGTCAGGACTAGCGTTAGAAGGCACGTGGTGGCTGAGCTTAGCTCGGATTGTTGTAGAAGTGATCTGCAATGGCAGGCTGCTGGAAGTGAAGCTGCAGAACAAAATGGCAGAAGACATTTTATCAGAGCTTTGACAGCCATCCTCTTCTCTGTGGTTACAGAGCAAGCTCTTGCCAGAGAGAGGAAGCCGAAAAACATAGCAGAAGAGGCTTACGAGACTGCAGGTGCATTATCTGTACCGTTTTTCTCTCCTCATAGCATGTTGTGATTGTTATGCATTGATTATTGGAAGAGAAACTTCCTTCCTCGCTGAAACACACTCAGGAGCTCAGTGTCGTGTCACATAAGTGCTTAAAGAAGAATGCGCTGTAGTAGCACGTGAGAATAGCGTGCTCCTGGTTTTGTCATTTTTATGAATTAACTACCTGAAAAACTAAACTGAAGTTTACATAGAAGCAGGAATTGGCAAGGAATGCTTAAACTACTTGGATAAGTCCGCAATTCATTTCAGCATTCTTGTTGCGGAGCCCTCCCATCGCTATGCACTTCTCTTATCTTCCAAGTAAATAATCTCGCTAACCTTGTTACTTCTGATGGATGCTTTTGAGTTGGCGCCTGCAGAAGATGGCCTCAAGTACTACGACTTCGTAACTGGAAAAGGAGAAGTTGCAGAGAGCGGCAGTTCTGTCTCTGTATGTCTCCGGTTCTCAAACCGTAGCCAGCCGTTAGCAGTGACAGGCATACGTAAGGAGGAAGTTTGGTACTCTTTCGTCTGAAGCCGAACCAATTCTTACGCTGTCCATTTTCAATTTAGTCCAAGACTCCTATATGAACAAAACCTTTAACTCGTTCAGGAAACCGGTTGATGAAAGCAGAAGGCTGTCCTTATTTTCTAGAACGTTAATCATGAAGCTTCGATAAAGTTGCAGAGTTGTTGTTTTTGTCAACGGGGTCTTTGTACTTCGTTGATCGAAATTTGGCCTCTTAACGGAGCTCCTTCTCTCGCAGGTCCATTTTGACTGCATATACAGGACTTTGACGGTTATCTCTAGCAGAGAGTCAAAACTACTTGGCGGAAACCGTGTAATTGCTCAGGTGAATGTTCGATGCCATTGGGATCAAAAGGGTGATGCATTTAGATGCATGAACTAAAGCTGTTTCGTCACCTCTCGTATCTTTTGAGTGATCTTGCTTTTGAATGTTCTATGAGCCAGCAAGGGAAAGGGAAATTGAAAGGGAAAGCTCAGCGTGGTCCACTTAGGATGTGGGGGAAAGTTGACGACCAATGTACGGTAAAAAGACTGTTTGATGGGGTACAGTTTTGTTTTGTTCTGACTATTGTGTCATGTCTATGCTTTGCCTCTGCTTGAGAGATGCAGCCATACAACTTCGTGGTGGGATCAAAACCGGGACTTGAACGCAAGCGGGATGGCACAGAGAGTGCGAACGGGCTGTTCTCCGCTCAGGCTGCTCCAAAACCGCCCAAAGCCCTTTATGTCCTGACGAAGGGGATGCGTGTGGGTGGGAAGGTGAGCAGTACTTTGAACTCACGGAATCATTGACCACTTTGGTGGCCTATTTTAGTCTGATAGTTTTCGAACTTCCCATGAAAAGGTTTGATGCAAAAGTGCAAAACTACCAGATTCTAAAACGTAGTTATGGTTTCATTTCGTGGTTCTGGATGACGCCAGCGAACGGTTATTGTGACTCCTGAGGAGGGCTACGGTGACAAGGGCTTCGCTGAGATTCCAGTACGTCCATGTTCCCTCAAATCCTGTCTAAGTTTGCACCAGTGAATGGGTTGTATACTCCCCTTAAACCGTTTATCTATAGAAAACTGGAAGAAACCTTTTCTGCAGAAGGAGCCACTGCTGAAACTTTTCCTGATCCAGGATTGTTGGTGCAACCAGTAAAACAATTCTCAAGCATCTATGCAGTTCCTAACGTCGCAAGGCACCTCGCATTTCCATTGTAGAGGTGGTTTAGTTTCTTCAACTTTGGCCCCTTGTGAACTCTAAAAGCCACTGTTTCATTTCCTGGTTGCTGGACGTAATGTCTCTACTGCCTTTTCTCTTTTTGGATGCAGCCTGGAGCGACCTTCGAAATGAATATTGAGCTTTTGGAGGTGAAGAAAGAAGCAGCTACTTGATTATCGCATTTCTGCTATTCCGCTTTGTTCCCGCTGTCAGAGTAAACCTAGATGTCTTTTTTGAAGCTTGCGCTGCCAACATCTTTCAGGTCCAGTTTTCGCAGTCAGTGCAGGAAGGCCCCTCTATTTTTGGCATAGCGTGCAGTTGAAGGCTCCAAGAGGGAAAACCGATCTCAGAGAGGAGAGGAGAGTCCCACAGTTTTGTCATTTTATAGTTAGAGTCTCGTTATGCGAGGCAGTTTTTTCCCCCTTCGAGAGACAACCTCGTGAGGAGTAATCTGCTCTAGTGATGTCTTTCAGACAGGCTTCTTGGCATTTCATTATTGTTTAAATTTTAAACAAACTAAAGAAAATTATGGTACATTTTTTTTCACAGAGGCTCGCGAAGTAGAGGCTCGTGTGGCGAAGGTCGTATTCAGCAAAAAAGAGGAGAAAAAATCTTACTTTGTTTTTTTCTCTTTGGACGAGGTGCTGCTGCTTGCTAGATGCCCACGCCCATCTAACGGTCAGTGGCAAAATTCAAATTCCAAATTCAAGAACTCGCACACCAGCGAATCCAACGGTTTAAAACCAACGACTTGGATTGGCTTGGGTATCCAACGGTCATGAACCCAAAGACTTGGCACATGGCCACATCCAACGGTCGGACGCGTAAATGGTACTTGTGGGCAAATCCAACGGTGGACTTCGCAGTTCATTTTTTCAAACTACTCTACAGTCCACGAGTTGGGCTCAAGGTTACGTTCTCTGGCAATAGTTTGCGAGACTAGACAAAAAGTAAAACTGGCACTGAACTAAAAATAAAACTAAAACTAAATTGAAAGAAAAACCAGAAACTGGAACTGAACTGGAACTAAGCTGTAGCTTCGCAAAGCCCAAAAAAAAAAAAAGAAGTATCTTGGCGTTGACATCAAAATGGCGACGCCATCAAATGTACGACATGCGCAATGGCAAAGTGTACAACCAATGTGTGAACAACAAGAGGGGCCATGAGAATAACTTGCTTCTAGTCCCAACAACAACAACAACAACATGGCTTTAGAAGCGGACATGGAAGTGGGTCTGGCGGCCCTCCCCCTCCCCCCCATATCCCAAAAAGGTATGAATTGGCATTGGTATGATACCCAACAACCCAACACAACCCAAGACCCTTTGAGCCGAATCGTTTCCATGCGTTAGTTTCAGTTTTTGTGGCGCGCACGGAAAGTTGCTAACTGGAAAACAAAAACTTCAACGCGATTTACTCACAGTTGAACGCTCCCGCTCGCTCGCAGTTCCGTCACATGGAGACCCGCCATGGCTCCAGTACGCGCCTCTCCCTTTCCACTCCCATCGCCAGCCTCTCTCCCTCCTCTCCCTTCTCTCCTCCCTTCCCGCCATGGCTTCAGAAAGCCTCAAGCTTCGTCGCTGTGCAACGTGTTCCGTTCAAATGCCTCTCTCTCTCGCGTTCCGTTTCCCTCTCCTCCTGCTCCTTGCCGCGGCCGCATTCTCTCCCTGTTCCGCGCAAAAGAGACGCATTCATGTCGGGGACAAGCTGGAGGATGTGGTTGACAGTGAAGAGGATGAGGATTGGAAGGCGTGGGGACGCCCCAAAGAGCCTCAGATGCCAAAGAGCACGTTGGGCAAAACGGCTCAGACTCTGGATATGGCGGCTATGAAGGAGTACACCGGAGCAAAGCTGAAGGGAAAAGCATTCGGATGGGTCATGCTGAGACCTAAAGAGGGCAGAGAACGAGTGAGCGACCGTGACTTCCTGTTAGTATGTGATTGAGTTCACAAAGTCATGGGCAGGGCTGCTGAAACGTTGCCTTAAAGGCTCATGCTTTGCTTTAAAACGAGAGAAGCTTCTTAGGAGCGTAATATATCACTCTGCTGTTGCTGCAGTCAGAATGTTGTTCCTGGTTCAAAAACTCCTACTTTCTCTGTCTCCTCGTCCTCACTCTCTCTTAAACTCAAACATATAGCGAAACGGATGTGCCATTGATGAAGCACGCTCTTTCATGGGGAAATGAAAGTTGCCTTCATACGACATTAAACCTGTCAGTGTCCAAGATGTAGAAGACTTGAAGTTCACATTGCTTCTTGTAGTTTTTTTTTTTTCCAAACTTTGAAAACGTTTTTTTAGAGCGGGGAAAACTTTAGGAAGAATCTCTGAAGGATCTGCGATTCCTCATTTTCTAGTTTTCTTTTTTGCTTCTTCACGAAGCTGACAAACATAAGCGCGCTTTTGACTGACAGTTTCTGGCGAAAACAAAATTTAAGAAGTCCACGTCTGTAATCTTTTGTGCCTTTGGGCTGTTCGAGTCCTATTCAATCGTATTTTTTAAGGCAATACGGCCATTCTATTTCGTGTGATTATTTGAACTTCAACCGAAGAAGCTTAAGTGATGACAAGTGTTCTGCATTTTGACAAATGTGTCGAGATTAGCAACTGAACTGTGCGCCTGCAGGAGGAGGCAATGCACTTGGCCTATCAATGGGAGAAACTTCTTCTAAGTGGCGGCATCAGAAGTGAATTTCAGCCGGTGGATTCGATGACCATCTGGTTTGAACTACAAGACGACCGCTACATCGAAGAGGTGACTCCACCGTTTCCCTCTCCCTCTCTCCCTCTCTCGCTCTTGTGCTGAGGCACATCGTGTCAGGCCGGCATCGAGAAAATACGAAATTTAAGTCGTTCGTGTGGTTTGATGTTGATAATCAACTTAAACTCCAACTCAAGCTTGAGTTTAATTCACAAGGCAAGCTTTTTCTCTTCACCTCATATCACTTTCTTTTCTTGGAAACGTTGTTGCAAGTATCAACGAGCCTTGAACCTTGCTACCCGTGTTTGATGAGCTGCTCTGTGTGACAACTTTGCTGCGGACCTTTATGGCTGCAGGTGATTGAGTTTCTACTCGATCAGCACGATGTCTATGAGTTCAGAGTCGGAGACTACCCGTTCCGACGTAAAGGTGATGAGCCTTTGAGCAAGGTCCTTGGTCGCAATGTGTGGGAGGAAGTGGACAGAGCAAAGGACTTGATTTTGGGAACATCAAAGAGCAGCAATCACATGGAGCTGTAAATTCAACTTGCATTCGAATAGGGGACTGAAGTAGAAATAAAGGCTTGCGGTAGTAGTGAATCGAGAGAGGTACTTAACCTCTGCAAAGCTAGAGAGAGCGAGAGAGAGAGAGTCTGGGCAGCCTTGGAAACCACCAGTCCAGTGAGTGGTTCGACATGGCTCACATTTTTTTTTTTAAGTGACTAGCTTGTTGGAAGTTTGGTCACTGATTTTTGGCTTGCTGATAGGAAGTAGTCGCCGAAAGGAAGACTTTTTTTTTTTGTTGTTTTTAAAAAAACCTTTTCTTGGCATGAGACGTTGACCAGAAGAGTTAGCGGAAGTGGAAGTCAGAAAGAAGGGAATCGCTGTATGACAGAAGGGCTGAGTTTATTTACAGACTATTTCCTTTATTTTCACTACCAATGCCCATTTTTTATATCTTTTGAAGCCTAGTATGAATCCAATCCAAGTCTTCCTAGACAGAGAGACGTTGGTTTGAAGCCCTATACTGCTCAAGTATTCGAAGCAACGCTTGCTAATTTCACAAAGAATATTCTGTGAGCATAGCTGCAATAACAAAAGCGCTGCTGAGCGCCGGAGTACACGACTGCAAACTATGGTTTTCCCTTTTGTAGAATGTCAATTGGTCGGTATTAATGTCCTCCAATTTATTCATACGCTGTCCCATACTTGGCAAATATGTCTCAAATGCGATAACCAAAAAGTGAGATGCTCGGGATCTGGCAAATGCCACCGCCGCAAAGTGGTGTGGCTTGCCTTGACTCATGGATATGGTCATGGTCATGGTAATTGGTTTTGGTCATGGTCATGGCCACGGCCATGGCCACAGTCATGGTCATGGTCATAGTCAAGGTCACGGTCACGGTCATGGTCATTGTCGCGGTTATGGTCATGGTCATGGTCAAGGTCATGGGCATGGGCATGGGCATGGGCATCTTTCTTTGTTGGCAAATACACTCTTCACACAACAAGATATTTTTTTCCTCAGAAACACTCGCGGATTCATCCCGTTTTTTTTGCCAACCTAAGACTTTCAGTGAAATGTATATTGCCAATTGACAATGACAACATTTTTTACCGGAACTTTAGATGTGAGATAAAAGGGAGGCAAACAGGTACTTCAGCAGGAGGGGTGTAACCTTCGATCATCAAGTGGGCTCCGGGTCCACAAGCGGGTTCCACTCACTGCTATAAAAAAAAAACATGGTAACGGTATTTTGCCATTCCCACAAAGTTGGCTCACAAAATGGAAGCCTCCCAAAAACTGGCCTTTGAGAGGCTGACAAAAAACATTATCCCGTTCTCCCATACATTATTCCGAACATGAGGGTTTGCCAATTGATTTAAGAGAATGTCCAGAATTTACCATTCATTTCCCATATTGTGGTTGGCACCTTAATGAGGCCGAAAATAAATTGCAAGGTACAACATGTACAAGAATAATAGTAGGCGGGTTGTACAAGAGAGTCGGTATAGCCTTCTGATAAAGAGAAAAGAAGCACACTTCAGCCGACCAACTCGCTGATGGGGGGCCGGTCCATGAGCTTGGCAGCCTTCTTTGCCACTTGCCACACGGATGGGTCCACAACGGAAAGATGGGGAATCTGCAGGGGGAGAAACTGCAATCAGATAGATGGGCACAGCTTTGGGAACATGGAAAAACCTCAGCTGCTCAAAGTAGTGGGAGTTCGTGAGCTTCCAGTACGTTGACTACTGTAACGGGAGCCCATGCTTTATTTTAACTTATAATACTGAAAAGCAAACGGTGATGAACGCATTAACAATTGAAAACATGCTTTCCCAGCAGCTAAGAACAAACGGAAAAGAGACTCCTAGAATGAGGGGGGTCCTAGAATGGCATTTTTGAACCAAATGTCTCATAAAGTGAGAATGTACCGACCCACTACAGACCTGGTTGAGAAGGTCAATCGTTCGTCGAAGCAGGCGGGCTGCGTCACCTTCATCCATATTGCAGTCAGCCATAAGCTCCTTCCAGCTCAATCCCGACGACCAAGCCTCCACAAGGCCTGCAAACTGCAGATCCATAACACATGGAATCTGGAACGCACAGTACAACCAAACGCAAACTGAGGAGCAGTTCCATGGTACTCCAAAATATGCCTTCCTCCTTGATAGAGGTTGCTTATTTTGAGAACTACTGGTTTCAGATTAACGCATTGTCTTCATGACTAGGAGGCTCCGTTTATTGTATACGCACTTGACTATTTGACGAGCCATCTCAGCCCTCATGAACTTCACCATAGAAGTGAGTAACAGTTTCTAGGCTTTTGGTTGACTAAGGGAACAGCAAACCCTTGAACCCTTGAAGATCATTCTGAACTTTCTTCCCGCCCTCTGCAAAGCATAAATCGCACAATTCACTTACTTCCACGCCTTCAACCATCTGCAACTGCTCCAATTGCTCGCGCTTCTCCACTGATGAATTGTACCAATCAATGACTGCTTGTGAGGGCTCATAATCATACGTATTCCTGCCACGAATGAATGCCAGACATGAAAATCTCAACTTCAGCGAGTATTCAGCATAACAACATGAAAAACAAAAGAGAAAAAGGAATACAAAGTGGACAGCAGTCCGATGATCAAAGGTGATTCAGCAAACGAGGCAGTAAAGTGTTAAGTTTGTTAAACACTACTGTTGGGTGTTATGATCATACAGATATTGTTTTTGCTACGCACAAACACAAGGTAAAGAACCCCTAAAGATCTTAAAGCCATACATAAGCACACCTCTTGCTTTTGCTGCCTAGTAAACGAGTGATCCTTTACTTTCTTGAACCCCGTTTTTATCTCACAGCTTTACCCCATTCAGCCAATTCCTTGTTTGACATTCAAAAAAACAAGATATACTAACTAGAGAAGTGCAAATTTGTGCTTAGTTAAGTGAACCGTCTACACTCTCTGAAACACTTGCCTGTTCCGTGTCTCTGATTGGACCTTAATACCATCCGACACTAAGGCTGCACAGACCGCTGCCAACTGTGCAGGGAGGAGAGAGGAGAGGGAGGAGTCAGTGAGAGCCAATGCTAGCCAAAGCTCATTCGCCCCTCTAATGGCTGCTGCTGCTTGCCCTAATGGGAGGAGAATCCTTTTTTCCATATCCACAGCTCGAGCACGTCGCAATACATTCACCACCTGCATCCTCCCCTCCTTCATTCCCCTTAACAGAGCTGCACTCTCTCTCTCTCTTCTCTCCATCACTCCCTCTCTTCTCTCTTCCAGCGGAGAGGAGTTTCAAGCAAAGGACCAGTTTTGCCGCTCTCAGAATCGCCAGGTTTCATGCATGTTTTCCCACCCATGGGTCGTCACATTTCATTACAATTTTGTTCAGACAGGTTTCAGAGGGATTAGCTTTTAGGGTTTTTTTGGGTTCTGCGTTTGAGTTAATTGATGCTCAGATTAGAGAAACTCCCGTCTCCTCCATTTCTCTCACCTGCACAAACTCCGTCCATCCTGCAGGCTGCATCTTATTCAGCCGCTCCCTTAATCGCCCTATCTTCGACTGCACGTAAACGAGCTTGTCATTTCTCTGCCGCTGCTGCTGAATCAACTGCTGATGCTCCCTATAACCCACAGTATTCTTCATCTGCTTTCTTAAAACAGACACTCTCTTCCTTTGTTCTCCCAAATTCTCCTCCAATTCCATCAGCTCGTCACTCTCCTGCAGGACCCCACCACCCCAATCTCCTTCACACCAATCAGCAGTCACACTTTAATCCATTTTTCTACCACCAAAGCTCTGAGCTTCCTCCGACGATTCACGACTTTGAGAATGTCTCCCTCTTCCCCCTTCTACAATACATGTGAAGCAATTGAAAGCTAACCTCTCAGATAAAGTCATCCCCAAGAAGCCCACACTTTCCCATGCTTTCCCTGCAATACAAGGGCTTCAATTGTGGCGTAATTCTCACTTGCATAATGGGGCTGCCCAGCTCTCCCAGCATTGGGAGCAAAGAACTCCATGGCCAGCTATCCATAGACCCATCTGCACACCATATAGTGCCCCATTCTCCTGCTGCCGATACCGACTTTCCTATGGGAGCCCATGCTCGGCTGCCAAGTCTCAGCCTCTCTCTCAGAGGTGGGTTTTTTGCCGTTGGCCATTGAGAAGCCATAGCTTCTGAGATTCTATGTATGCTGTTTACAGCTGCCCCAGTAAACACATACCAGTAGTTGTCGGCACCGAGAGCAACGTGATAGGATGCCTCTTGAGGTTGATCGAATGGGGAGAGAAGGGGTTCTGAGATTTGATCTGACTCGTTTAAAGTGGTCTCTGTGAGATTCTGAAAATCAACGGCTCTGCTGCTCCTATCGCTGCTGGATGGTAGGCTATCATCGTCGTCGTCCTCTGTTTCCTGCATACAAGCCAATTTGCAGTGCCCTTTCAAACTGCTTTGCAGCGCCCCCCCCCCCTCCCCTCCCCTCCCCTCTCTCTCTCTCTCTCTCTCTCTCCCTCTCTCTCTCTCTCTCTCCCCCTTCAGGTAGTCTATGCTTGTGCCATTTCTCCACAGTTGGACAATTCACCCTCCTGGGCAAAACATGCATTTACAAAACAGTCTGAAATGGTCCTTTCCTTTCCTTTCCTTGCCCTTCCCTTTCCACTGAAATCAACCCCAACCCAGCCCACATTCACTCCCCTTTCCCAAACGGCTATATGGGTTGACTACGCACTCTGTCCTCATCCGTAACAAAGAACGGCCGGGGAATGCGGTCCACATAGAGGGCCGGAATCTCCCGCTGCTGCCCAATGCGAGCATCTTCATATGTCACTACCACTATTGCAGACCCCTCTCTCGCCATATGGGCCAATTGAGGCTCCACCAAAGCCGTACGCCTTCTAGAAACTTCCTCCCGTAGAGCACGCATCTTGATCTTTTCGTTCTGCATTCCATCTCTCCGGACACCATAATGCATGATGTGCATTCAAGATATAGATGGTGGATGACTATATGATCAGGAGATGTCTATAATGGCTTACTGGAAGTTTTGAATATGATGTTATTGCCCAGAGAACTCATAAAATACTAAATGATGCGTTTTGCGCTTCACGATGTGCGAACATGCTTATGGCATATATCTTCACCATGTCTCTGCTGATGAAAGCATATGAATTGCATCAAAAGCAAGAGTACAGCAAGAGTATCTTCCCATATGATACAGTTTAGAGATGAAAGCAGCACTCACCCGCATCTTAAATTTGTAGCTTAGATAGTGCTCCCAAATGCTCTCCTCAATCCGCCCCTCAAACCCTCTTGCTTCCTCCATTTCCTTGGAACTTTCTAACGTTGCTGCTTGATCTTCCAGCCTTTGAAGCCGCTTGCGAGCCTTAACCACCACCTGTAATAGCTCAGTGAAGCACTCAGTAAAAGGTAGATTGTCGGACATTTTGACTTGCGAATATAAAGAGAGAGCCTGTTCTATTAGTTACCTTGATGTATTCCCAAACTTCGAATGTATGTTGGTAACATGTCAGATCCCCACTACCACTTTTACTATGTTCAGCCTCTCATTCCATTCTTCTATGATTGCTTGGCAACTGCGATGTATTTGTTGGTTTGTTGCACACAAGAGACTATGAAATAGTGGAACTATAACTCTTGTCATTTCTCTATATTGGCAATCAAGTTATTCTCTTATTCAGTTCAATTTAAGAAGCCCCAGAAGTTCACGAAAAGCACGATCCATAAGATGCTTCACTATTTTGATCAGAAAAACAAATACCCGTCAAAGCACTCAAATTTGAGATGAGTCTTCTTCATCTCATCGTGGAAGAGTTTAACTCCTACTTCTGAGATGAAAGAGGAGCGCGTGTGGACTTATTTTCCTGTTTGAATTAAGCTCACCTCATTGCCCAGGTAATTCCCAAAGCTGCATTCTACAAGCCGCCTCGCTTCATCCATTGTACGGCCCATAGGAACATTGATATTCTCCTTCACTCCTTTCTTCTCCTCATCCTCTTTATCCACACCCTTGGATAGCAGCAAGTTTCTAGTATCCTGTCAGGGTTAGAACAGGCCAAAACACTGTCAACAACTGCTCAGAAATCTCTCATGATCACATCCCAAACGACAGCTCTCACATTCAGTTGAGCTTACTCAAATCTTGTCAAAAGAAACTAATGGCTTAACTACCCATAATGTGCTTACCGACTCAGACCCAACTCAGCAGACATAGAGAGACAGAGTGGGGGAGCGAGAGAGAGAGAGAGAGAGCGAGAGAGAGAGAGAGAGCTGAAAGCTTACCGCCAAAAGGTTTAAAGCCATTCCATAAGTAGCTGTGAACTGAGAAACTAAAGGATCAGGGCCCGCAAAGAGAAGCTTACAAGCTTCCTTTGCCCCTTCAAAACGAGACTGAACGACTACTACATGGCCGAGTTGGTCTTGCCCTCTCCTTCCTGCTCTCCCTGCCATCTGCAGCATTGCATTGGAGCTAAGGAGAGCATGTCCATCGTCTCCCCTTTTGCTGAGAGAGGATAAGACTGTTGTTCGTGCAGGCATGTTTATCCCTGCTGCAAGGGTCTCGGTTGCAAAGACAACCTGCCAAAATATGGGTCAGAAACGAGAGTGTAACTTTGGGGAGGCTGAAAGAAGGGGAGTAGATTTGAAGAGGATAAGTTTGGTGTGAAATTGATGAGACAAGAATGGCAGCAAAATGAATGGAATCAGGCAAGTATGAGCATGCAGCATGCATGAATGGGAGACGAGATATGGATGATATGTGAGAGATTCTCCAGAAACTGATGAATATTGCGAGGTCGGTTCATCCCCCTTTTCTACGAACTGCTTGCCCGTGCAAGGAAACCAGGAAAAAAAAACCCAACTTCGATAATGTCTCAAAAGCATAATGTTATGATAGACCCCTTCCAGTTCCATGTGGCAAAACAGTAGAAGATATCACATGCTCACCTTCACTAACCCATGCAGATAAAGCTCCTCCACAAACGACTTCCAAGCTGGCAAACAACCTGCATGGTGTGCCGCCACCCCCCTCAATAGTGAACCTACCGCTTTCCATCGCACTGCCTCGGGAGAGACCTCCTTCAAGTTCTGTACGGCCACCTCCACTGCCTCCTTTTCTTCCTCAGAGAGAAGCTGACAATATCTACTGGCAATATCTACGGCTGCATCGCATCCTCGGCGGCTGAAAATGAACCATATTGCAGGAAGCATATCTCTTTCATGTAATTCTCGAAGGGTATCTTCAATGAGGGGGACCTGCATGCCTCGATTGGAACATTCGACATTCATAAGGAAAGAGAATGAACATAACATAACGTTCTTTCGAGAGTGCAGCCAAGGTCACTTTCCCTCACAAAAGCGATGAAACGGAGTTTGCAAGTTTTTCTACATTCCCCTATGAAGGTTTTCTATGGAGCAAGGCTCTACGGGGGCGACGCCGAGAAACTGGTGAATCCAAGTGCTCCAAAAAAACGTACTTTTGAAAGTCGAGAATGCGCAGGCAAGGACCGGTTGATGTCGGTATTTCGCTCGTTCAATAGAGGTAGAAGCGCATCTTTTGTGCTGAAATGCCACATTAGGGGCACAGGCCTTCTGCTGCTAGTCACAAGCTCTGTGGGTCCATGCACCTGCCCTCTTACCAAAAGGAGGAAAGAAACGAAGACATTCCTGATGTGCTGGAAAAGTTTTTTCTTCTCTTTTACAACAAAATATCATCCCCAGCATTCTTTGGTTCCGGATAGACGAAAGGAACACGTTTCATGTTGTTTGATGCGAGCATATTCTGTCCTTCAAACATTGTTTGCTGATTTGCGAAATGCCTATAAAAATGCAAAGGAAAGTGCATGGCTAGTTCAGGCGAGGCTAAGATGCAGAAACTTCTTCGTCACATTATCCGTTTTTCATCAGACTCGTGTCCAACCATATTGATTATTTTTCTTCCAAAAAATTTCCGAAGTGTTATCTAACAACCAGCATAATCCGTCATGAAATCTCAACTTCTCAGAATCGGAAACTCCAACCTTTGTCCCGCATTCCTTGCACTGCTGCTATTACTTAACCCCAAAAGGTGCTCAAAAGGAAAAGTTTTCGGAATATGTTCACCTGAGCAATCCAGTCTGCAAGTTCTTCCGGATTGGCCACTGTTGCAGAAAGGCACACGAGCTGAACTTCCTTAGGGCAGTAGATCACCTTGAACCACTCGAAAGAAGACCATTGGGGTAATGGAATTATAATCTTTCCACACTTAGAAACAGTAAGCTACTTCAGAGTCTCCTTCAGCCAGTTTCCCGTGAAAATAAGAGGGGGAAAACTGGAGTAACGGAAAACTATACTTACTGTCTCCTCCCAAACGGTGCCGCGAGATTTATCACTCAGATAGTGCACTTCATCCAAAACTATAGCGGCGACATTTGAGAGTCCGCTGCCCTCCTCTGTGCTACGCACACTGCAAATAACATGAATTTTTACCTCCGTTTAGAAACCTTGGAGCAGCATGCATGTAATAAAGTACTGCTAAGCAAATGAAAAACTGCTGATTGGATGTGCAGTTAAACATTCGAAGAGTTAGTTCATAGGATGACGAATCAAGAGAGACATTACCGGAAACATTCAAAGGCAGATCAAAGGAGGAGATCAGTATAGCCAAACGGTTAGAAAGGCCCACCTGTAGTAGAGCATGTTCCGAAGAATCTCTGTTGTCATAACAACTATGGGCGCATCGCGATTCACGGAAGCATCTCCCGTGAGCAGACCCACATTTTCCTCTCCGAATTTCTCTCTGTCAAACCCATCATTGGCAAGATGTAGAGCTTGACGTTTCCATGCAAAACGGGGCTCGGTCAAAAAAGGGGGCTCTCAGCTTCCTGCCTCTAAGGGCCAAAACTAAGTCCAGTAAACCAAGGTTTGTTGAGACAAAACTTTCACCAAAATGAAAACACGCATTCGTGGAGAGAAGTAAATGCTCAGTTGAATTGACACATGATGGGATGGAAAACCTAAAGTCACCTCAAGAAATGAATAACAGGGCAGAAATGACAGGAAGGAACAGAAACTAGCAATGGAGAAGCGATTGGGTGGTAATCAATTTGCCCTACACTTCAAAGCCTAGCCCCCTCTTAGAAGTCTATGCCATCACCTCTTCTACGTTTGCTGACATGTAAGTCAATCAAAGCAATTTTTCTTTCAACCTAGGACATCTCCGTCCATTGCATCATGATATATTTCCAAGAGGCCCGTGATTTAGCAATTGTATAGAGCATGCGACGAATTGCACCTTCCCGATTCAACAGTTGTTCATCAGAAATCTTCTTGTGTTAACATTGCTACATACCGAAAATCACGCAGCTTCTGGTTGGATAACGCTTTCAAAGGAGTGGTGTAGAACAGTCGCCCTCCTTTTGCCATCACTGCAGCGGCTGCTGCTTCCGCAATCAGAGTCTTTCCGCTGCTGGTTGGGGCACAAACCACGACTGATGCCCCACCCAGGAAAGCCTCAATGGCCAGCCGCTGCCAAAAGCACGTTAACAATAACGAGATAAGTTAGAATCAGAGGGGCCAAACAATGCAATCTAGGCATACATATGACAGTCATCGTCATGCCAAGGTAGCTTTCAAAGGTTTTTTGTTTTTTCCATCAATTCCTAGAACAAGAAGCTACTTACCAGCTGCGACAGTTGCAGACACCTCCAAACCTATGATCAATCTATGACCGTTTTTTTACCCTATTAGTCTAAGAAGAGGATTCTTCTGGAGGATTAAACTTGGAGTAATGCCACTACGCTATGAATGTTTGTTTTCAACCCTTCTGTCTTGTGGACTATCCTCTACATTTCAAATTGCAATTCATCAAGTCATTAAACTGGTTAACATATAGTTCAAAGTTCAAATAAGGAGACAAATATAGCTTGACAAGGACATTACTTAAACTTGCAGCAAATATATTGATTAATTGACCCCACTAAACACGACGACCCTCGGCCACTGGCCACCGAAGAGTAAACGCACCTGAAATTTGTCAACCGAGAAGTCAAAAAGCTTTGCTATATCTCGTGGAGTAACTGTTGCAGCTTGTTCAGATGCTAAAAGCGCCTGGACCTTGGCCTTTAGGTCGTATACTCGGTCAACCATTGGGCGGGCATTGGGCCTTTCTTCTTCTGTTTCTGCTTCAAGATGTGCTTCTGGCCTCTCCCGATCATTATTAGTTGGTAGGATCCATCCGTCTTCATCTTTCTGGCCTGACTTCGCCCTTCTCTTGGTGGACACCGACTCCTCGAGATTCTCCCTCCATTCCAAGTCCATTTCGTCCTCACCAGTCCATTGCTGCCATTGGTTTGCTCTCGGTAAGCCATTTGAGTTCTCTTCGTCTTCAAATTGGTCTTTCTCAGAGTAATAATTTAGCATCCCTTTCCTGTCATCCAGCTCGGCTAAGGACTTTTTCTTTGATGCCGCTTTTATGCCTCGCAAAGAATCCCCTTTCAATTTCCTTGATGAACTGCTTTTTTCAGCCCTCACTCGTCCCAGACTTCTCAATTGTGCATAATTACATACCTTTTCTCCTGTAATTGCTCGTCTTTCCTTTCTCAGCGCCTCTAACGATCCTTCCCCAAAGAAATGGCAGCGAATGCTTCTCTTGACCCTTGCATCTTTCAATGCAACTTCTCCTTCTCCTGTCCGTCCCCCCTCTGTGCCAAAACAACCTCTTCTCTTGTTGCTATACTTGTCCCGAGGATGCCTGAATGCTATCTGCCGGCACTCTTGGAATGAAAAAGGCAGCAAGAAGTATGTAGACTGAAAAGTGGCCATGTGTGATCGGATGGCATTAAAGATGAGCCGAGCAGAATGCAGCTAAAGCCGGGCTCGTCGTCATGATCCTGCCAATGAAGGACGGGCCGAATGCGTTATTGCAGTGAATGTCGAATTTGACAGCTTCACAGTCGTCTGGAGAGAAGCTCGTGGCTTCACCAGCGCCGGCGGAAACCGAAAACGTGGAAATTGCAGTACGTATATCTTCTTGCCCATTGATCTTCGAAGCGAAGAGTAGGAAGCAATGGAGCGAAGCAAGGTTTACTTCAATAATTTTTTTCTGGAGACTTGTGCTGCTGCAGATAGCTAAAGTATCAAGAAGAAGCAAGTTCCCAAGCAAGCTCCGAGAATCTGCGAGGCTTCCGCCAGCTGTGGTGCTTTGTGCAGTGTTGTTGCCATGTCCTCTTTCCAAACAGTTCGAAGGGGCAAGCTTATGTTGAAGGGAGGAATTCCGCTGGAGAATCTAAATGAGAAAAAGAACAAGAAGAAGAAGCGCAAGAAAAGTGAAGGAGTTGAAGAGGCGAAGGAGGCTGACCAAGGAAAAGCGGAGGAGCTGCATGCGGAGCAGCAGCAGGAGGCAAGCGGAGCAAATCAAGGGAAGGATAAAGCGGCTGGAGGTCACGATGGCGGAATAGGGTTTGCTCCAGATGGCAAAAAGAGTAAAAAATACGAGGAGCTGTTTCCAGTGGAAACAAAGCGCTTTGGCTTTGTTGAGCCATCACAAGTGCAGACCCGAGAAGAAGCTGTTGTGGAGCGTGCAAAGAGGAAGGCAGATCGATATTGCAAGTAGCACGTCTCCTTTGGAATAGTCTTTCATATTATGGACGCAAGGTATGAACATGACAAGGATAATCCCACATGTGCATGTTCAAGAAGGCAATTGACCGTTTTTATCCGCATTTGCAAGCAGCTTTCCTTCAACAAAACTTACTCTCATCGGCTTGGAAGTCCTCTCGGTTGTGCTTCATATTTTCCTACTTGGTGCAGTTACTCCGACAGTAAATCTAAAGTGAGACCTTGTTTACAACCAAATCGTGTTCGCAAAGAGTCTAAGACAGCTGGATGGACTAGATGGAAGAAGAGTATCTGTACAGCTCCCTCACTTTACAACATCGTTGGATTAATAACTCTGCATGCCTTAATAGTGTCTTGGACTGTTGACATGATTATTTTGGACTAATCCAACTGTCTGGATAAGAGCACTGGTACAGCAGCTTGACTGTGATTGACATCTATGTAAGCGATAGCTACTCCGGCTAAGTGTGATCTTTAGGTGCTCCGGAAAACAGTGACTGGCATAGCCTATTCAACTCTTTCTGGACTTTAAATGATCATTTGCTTATTTCGCCAGGGACAAGAAAGCTGTGTTTTTGCAAGTATGTTTCAATACTGCCATTATTTACTTTTGTGGAGCCTTAGTTGTTTTAGTGCTGGCCAATAAGGAGCTGAAGTTTAGGTCTAGTCCATCCTAACCCGCTTTAGCTTCTGCTATGGTCGACCTTTCGACAAATGCGAAGTTCAATCTCACGCAAGCTTTACCTGACTTAAAACTTTCCTGAATCCTCAGCAACTCCCTTGTCACTTAATTGCAGGAAATTGAGTGCTGCAGAGTAAGGTCGGCACGTTTCAACCCTTAGACCTGTAAGAGCATCAAGCACCTCCGTGTTTGCCATTTATACAGTTGCCAAGTTCAAAGTGGAAAAACGAAGCTGCTTTGTACGGTGAACGTTTGCGTGCAGCTTCCCAATAATGTTTGGTGACATCTTCTTTAGCTTATCATTCAAACTTCCACTCTTCAAACTCTTACTGTCCATGTCTTGTTGTACAGCGACGCCCCCCATTTTGTAGCTTCTGCTCCGAGAAAGCATATGAAGGTAAGGCTTGGAGATCAATGCCACAGGGGGATGGATGGGGGGGGGGGGATGCCACATCTTTATTCTTGGTAGGTTGGTTGATTGGTGTATCACTTCAAGGAACTTTGGCTGCGAGATGACAAGGCAGATGCCGTTTACATGTACAAATGGCAAGAAATTGCGTCACTTGTACCGTTGAATGGTACATATTTCATTGCTTCAAAAAGCGTGCAGAAAAGACATTGCAAGAGGCGCTAGTGCGCTTACACTGTTTAGGATCCTGAAAAGAATGAAGCTGTGAACATGCTAAAGCTGCAGAGAACCGTTGGACACCCTTCTTTGCCTGGTTCTCTGAACATTCACCAGCCGATTAAAGTCTTTAAAGTCTGGCTGTGTATATAGAACGTTAGCTTGGCCTACGGTGGTATGCTTTATACATCCTGAAAAAAAACAGGTACAGAAAAATGGTGCAGTGTGCTTTTGTCGGTACAGTCTCTAGTGATCGTAACCCAATAGTTTCGAATGTACTTGTGCTGTCGCAGCAAAACCACCCACTTCATCGCTACAAAGACTCTCAGGAGACATTTACTGAAGCTTTATAATGATGCCATGTCTTTTCCTTTTACGCAAAGACTCTCAGGAGACCTTTACTGAAGCTCTATAATGATGCCATGTCTTCTCCTTTTACGCAAAGACTCTCAGGAGACCTTTACTGAAGCTCTATAATGATGCCATGTCTTTTCCTTTTACGCAGTAATTAAACGCCACGAGCCACTACTTGAACAAGTTGGCCTCTCACTGCAATCAATCACATGTAATGGTATGGTCAACGTCAGAGCCTCATGGGTCTTTCCATTAGGACCATTTTCCAATGGGGAGGGAAAATGGCATTGAACTCGATGGCGAGGCCATCAAATGTTCATGGACACAATAAGCATGGGGAACCACGAGGGACTGGTCGCAAAGGACCTAAGCACAATGGGGAGATGGAGACTCGCCACATACCATACACGAAAGTGGCCCAAAAGGGTCCCCATTTCCATGTTCCACAATTTTCACGCCCCTGTTCACATGATCGAGACCATAGACCCATTTGTCCAGAACAACGAAGGTGAAGGGCCTCGTCTTTGAATGGTCCAATCCACCAATCAGAGGCGCCCACGTGTCTTCTGATTTGTGCGCCATAAATGGCCATCCGCCACGTGGCGGTCCCCGCCCTTCCGCTGCGCGAGACAGCTGTCGGCGAGACGGCCAACGAGAATTCCAACGGCGCTCCGTTGCCCGGGAACTGCGGGCAGTTTGCCAGCCCGATGGAACGGCCTGAAAGAAAATTTCCGCCGCCCGGGCAAACCGGAAGATCGTACTGTACGATATGTACGGCAGGTGCAAGTGGCGGACCTTTCTTTCCTCGCCGTCCACCGGCCCGAAGTTTCGGGCAGCCCGGCGCGCCAAAAAAAAGTCTCAACTGGCGGCTTCGGCCTCCGGCAGGCGGGCCATCGTGCCGGGCAGGAAAAAACATTTTGGACGACATCTCGTCTGCCAGAGCAGGATAAAGAAAACCCGACCGGCCAATCAGGAGGGTTCATAATCTACCAGATTTTGTCGGTGAAAATTTTCAGCCTGCCCACAATGATTTTCTAATGCCGCCGCCTCTCGCGCCGCCGAAACGCCGTATCTCCGTACGACAAGTTGTCGTATCAAACCGTACGACAAGACGCCTCCGTACTCTTTCGTACGGTACGGCCCTTCTGGCGCGGGAAGGATTGCTCCCCTCCGGGGGCCCATCCCCTCGCGGGAATCGCACCACGTGGCAGGCTGCGGCCCCTCGGCGGCGGCCCCGCCACGGGGGCAGCCGTGGGATAAAATCGCAGCCGTCAGTCGCACGAGCTCTGCGACGTCGTCGACCAATCGCAGATAGTGCGACAGGGTGGCCGTGCGATTGGGTGAACGGAACTGCAACGGAACGGGACGGAGTTCACATGGAGCATGGGCTGGCCTGCAGCCTGCTTGCTTGCTGCCTGCCTGCCTGCCTGCATAGTGAAAGGGAGGGGCGGCTCATTTAGGGTTTGGGCGGAGGAGGGGAGGGTGGCTTGAGGGGGAGGGGGAGGGGCCGTCGCAGTACATGCATGGAGCATGCAAAGGCATGACGGCCATGGCGGCACAGCAGGCAGGCTGGGAAGACTGCGAGGCTGAAGCAGGGGCAGAAGAGATTGTGGTAGGACGTGAGGGAATATGAAGGCGGGGGTCGAAAGTTGTCGGAGGACTCGCGAGCTGTTTGGGAGAAGAGTTGTTGTGCAGGCTGTAGAGAGGGCAGTAGCAGGTCCAAGGAATTTCTGGGAGCAAGGAAGGCGGCCAGGATCGCTCTTGCTGTTGGTTATGGCTGGTAGGAACCGGCATGGTCGAGACGTGAAGTTGGCCAGTCAGACATCTTCTTCTGGATATTCCCTTTTTCAAACTTGGAGCTGTTGATTTCAGTGCGCTTTCTTTCGCTGGAGGCAAGGCGAGGGGACGTCGAGGATGTGTGGAGGAGGACGTGTCCTTGTGATGCCCCAACTTTAGTGGTCTTGGCGATATCGCTGTAGATCAGGTCAACATGGTGGAGCGAGATGACGAAGGGGCGGCCAGCGTTTCGGGAGAGGAAACCGCCACCAACAAAGATGATGAAGATGGAGAGTCAGAGTTTGTGGAAGTGGATCCTCTCAAGCGCTACGGACGGGTAAGTAAGGAAAGGGTGGGAAGGGGCAAAGGTCGCATCATGTCTCGTTAACTGAAACACACATTGTTAGCAGTGTCCACTGGAGGACAACTGTCAAGGGCTGTTCAAACGTTTGAGTTGCCTCTATTGAGGGCCAGATTAAGTGGAGATATGAGCCGTCTAGTAGTTCAGACCTGTAGCAGCCTTTATACACTCTCTGGAGGGGAAGGTTCTGTAGTATAAAAGTTGTGCGACCGAGCTCAAAGGATTCCTTCTGCATTTCCCTAACTTTTGCTAGACATTCTTTTGTTTCTTAAAGCAAAGAACTTGTAGTAGAGAGAATTGCCGGAGGGCGTAGACTTTTGTGCCAGCCTGGTAGCAGTCCTCCCATTTTCCGGAAAATTCAATAACTATACTTGGTGTTAGTTTAACAAGTTTGATCAGTCGTGAAGGGTGTTTGCCCGCCCTTTCCTTGACTGAAAAAAATGAAGGTTATTGAGTAGTTTGACAGACGTAGATGTAGGCGATGTCGGAGTGAATGGCAGATCGCAAATATGCAAATGGAAGCGCATAGTCGCTGTCATCAACGTCCAGTTGACATGTCATGTAGACTTGTCACTTTGGCAAGGTCCGTCGGCTGCTTTGTATGTCGGCCTTCTTAGTTTTCTCCTTTGGTCTAAAGGTGTTTCCTTATGATTCCTTCCTCTGTTTTTGATGCAGTATGACGAAGTGCTCGGTAAAGGAGCATTCAAGACAGTGTATGCTTTCTGTAGCCTCCATCCTGGATGTTCCACACTTTTCTGCAAATGTTTGATATGTTTCCGAAACCCGGGGTAGAGCTGCTATTTCCAAACGGGCAGGGATAGGATAGAATCAGAGGTCTGCATTAACACTGCAATTCTAAATGCCAACTTCACCCCCCCTCGATGTAGAGTTTTGTTCTGCTGAATATCTGGTTCGGCTCTTAGTTCTCTTTCATTAACTGGAAGGGGTCAGTCCAGTCGAATTGAGTGCTGTTACTTGTCGCCTTTCTGTGTAGGGTCCCTCACCGCTTGTGAGATGTGGCTCTTGTTGGTCCGCAGATACCGAGCCTTCGATGAGGTTGAAGGAATTGAAGTGGCATGGAATCAGGTCAAAGTGCAGGATGTACTTCAGAGTCCAGAAGACTTGGAGAGGCTGTATTCTGAGGTGCATCTACTGAAGACTTTGAAGCACAAGAACATCATCAAGTTCTATAACTCTTGGGTCGACACGAAAACAAAAAATGTCAACTTCATCACGGAAATTTTTACATCAGGCACCTTGAGGCAGTAAGTTTTCCCATCACTTTTTGACGTATGGTGGGTCGTCGCATGCGTGAAACAATAACGAAGAAAGCATGCCGTATGGCTGCGGAATGGTTGTCAACTGCAACCTGATGTGTTGTACAGGTGTTCCAAATAAGGTCGTTGTAGCTCTTAATGCATGCTTGATAGAGTGAATGCCGTCCTTTTTTTTTCAACTGTTCAGGTATCGTAAAAAACATAAGCACTGCGATTTGAAGGCTGTGAAGAATTGGTCGCGCCAAATTCTTCGGGGTTTGCTATATCTCCATAGTCACGACCCTCCCATTATCCATCGTGACTTGAAGTGTGACAATATCTTTGTCAATGGAAATCAAGGCGAAGTCAAAATTGGTGACCTTGGTTTGGCTGCAATCCTTCGCCAAGCACATGCCGCACACAGTGTCATTGGTGAGTGTGCTGTACTGTCAGTGGTCAGTTATGATATTTTCTGCTTGAGACCTTCGTTCGTTGGCGGCTTTCTGATGCTTTTTTCGCTCAGATAGCCTCCGTTTGTGGCTACTGAGTCGCATTGGCTCTGAGGAAGTATGTATGTTTAAAGTCTTTCTGTTATGGCTTCAGGAACGCCTGAGTTCATGGCACCGGAGCTGTATGAAGAAGAGTACAATGAGCTTGTGGACATTTACTCCTTTGGCATGTGCCTTCTTGAGATGGTAACTTTCGAATATCCTTATAGCGAGTGCGCCAATGCAGCCCAAATATTCAAGAAAGTTTCATCGGTAAGTTTGCTTTTGTGCCATTTCCTCACTGATCTTTTAAAAACTTGAGATATACAGGACATTACTATGAAGTTTTTCACTGTTCCTTCTTCCTTTTTCAAGCTGGACTTATCGAGATTTATGGATGCACTTTATATCAGCTCCTTCATAAAGCAACTTGTTGCGAGCTTTCTGATTGAATCGCCTAACTTTGGCTGTGCAGGGAAAGAAGCCTGCAGCTCTGGATAAAGTGAAGGACCCTGATGTGAGAGCATTTGTAGAAAAGTGTTTGGCGACAGCTTCTCGTCGATTGCCAGCTCGAGAGTTACTCATGGACCCCTTCTTGAATGATGATCGAGATGTTAATGACTCCACTATGCCAAGAACAGATTCAAGGGCGGATGACATGGAAGCCCTCGTCACTCATGATGAGCCGATTCCAAGGCCGCCCTCTCTTCCTGATCCGCGTTCGCAGGTCCCCGAGCCTAAGTCATTGAGTGATAATGGTGGTAGTGGAAGTGATGGGAAGGGAAGGGATGGTAGGGAAGAGCATGGTTCAAGGAAGAGTAATGCGGACTCAAATGCTAACAACTCTTTAGATGAGTCTGGAAGGGAAGATTCTGGCCATGGAAATGGGTGGAGCAAGAAGATTGATCGTTCAAGGAACAGTAGAGACTTTAAGGTGAAGGGCAAACGGACTGATGATGACGAGAAAATATTCTTGCGACTTCGAATTGCAGATGCGCAAGGTGTGCTGGTCTGCAGATTTATCACCCATGTACCTCTGCACCTCTGCAATTTTGTATGCATCTAGGGGTCGTTCAAGATCAATGTGACCTGTCCGTGAAAACGTCTTGCAGTTCTGTAGTCACTGACTTGCTTTGCATGTCGATGGTATTAATTTCTGGGTGGCAAGTCAGAGTAATACGGTGGCCTATACTTCGAGATGTCTCTGATGTTCACATGGCCCATGCTGCGAGTTGCAAGGATGTGCTCTCATTTTTTCAAGCGTTTTCTTGTCATTGACAGGGCATGTACGTAATATTCATTTTCCCTTCAGCGTCGAGGTGGATACTGCTTTCAGTGTTGCAAGTGAGATGGTGGCAGAACTCGACCTTTCTGATCAGGATGTCAGCAACATCGCAGAGATGATTGATGCCGAAATTTTAGCATTAGTGCCCGATTGGCATCCTGGAGTTGCAGTGGAGGAAAGCTCCGGTATTCAGGGTAGCGACGGAGAGCTTGAAAATTCATCTTGTCACTCTGATGACGAGGGAGGTCAAAGTGAACAGGAAGATGAGGGTGAAAACCTGTTAACCGTTTCCTCTACACGGTCTCTCATTTCACCTGTTTCATTTAGAGACAGGTCAGAGTCGCCATCGCGGTCTCGATCTCGCTCGCGGTCGAGACCCAATAGTCGTGGGTTGGTTTTCTCTCCTCCACGAATGTCAGTAGGAGCAACTTCTCCTCCAAAAAGGTTTTTGGAACGTGGGGTTTCGCACGGCCGCTTTTGGGAAAACATTGTATCTGAAGTGCCAGTTTTTTCTAGTGACGAGTCAGAAGGGAATGGACGTGGAGACATTTCTCCTGTTTTAGAAGACGGGGAAGAAAATGAAGCTCAACTTGACAGTCCCAAGAGTTCATCAACAAGAGATTTGGAGCAGTCTGTTTTGCCCTATACTGGAGGGCCAACATTTGATTCGACTTTGGACTCAAAAATGGATCATGTCGATGCGAGTGAGTCCTTGTTGAAAAAGAGTGGTGATCTTCCTCGCAGTGAGAGCAGAGGTGGTTTGACTGAGGAGGTGCGCTTGTCCGCTGACAGCAAGTGGAAGAGTCTCTCAGATTTGAGTGATCTGCGTCATACAGATGCTCGACATCTTTTGCATGGCTATCGGGGGGAGTTGCCATCCCCACCTCCAAAATTGGAGCACAGTAAGTCAGTTGATGTTCTCTCATACAAGTCAAAAGATGAGCGGTGGAGAAATGGTGAAGCATGTGGGCCAGGTGAGATTGGCGATGAAGGAGACGGTAGTGTGGAGGAAGTAGGAGAAGAGTCGGACCTCATGGAAGAGGAGGAGAGGCTGAGGTGGGAAAGGGAGCAAGCAATGGCAGAGTTAGAGCAAAGGTACTATCAGAAACTGATTGAAGTACGGAACAAACACCGAAGGTTTCGAGTGGATTGGCCAACTTCAGATAAGCAACATGCAGAGTCGACTGCACATATTGCCCATTATAAGGAATATGGACGCGAGCAGAAGCGAGATAAGGATCGAGAAAGAGAGCCACATTATCGTGAGGAGCAATCCCGGAATGGTGTGAATGGATTCACCCCTGCTGAGCATGAGTGGGAAAGGTCTCATAGGCGGAGTCCTACTCCACCCATGTATGATGATTATGGTGGCTCAGGTCGCACTACCCCAACAGGATGGCCTGAGACGGGAGAGGAGGAGTATGCAAGGCGACCTCGGCGAGAGCGGGATTTGGAGTTGGAACGTCGGAGAGAGAGAGAGGTTTTGAAAGGAGAAGGCTCTGCAGAACTGGTCTATCCAAGACCTCGAAGGGAGGTGGCGGTGAGGAAGGAAATGACTTCAGGAGATGGCCATGTGCAGCGCGAGATTTCGCGAGAAAGAGGATCATCTGTGGGACAGGAGCCGAGAGACTTGAGAGAGAACGGAAGAGAGAGGTATCCTGCAAGATCAGATGTTCGTGAGAGTTCAAGTGAGGCAAGTAGGCGTGACAAACCATTGGAGAATGGGCAGCGGAGGTCAAGGTCCCCTCTGCCAGACTCCGTTCGCCTTGCCGATGTAGGGGAAAGTAACTCTCTGCGGAGGGAGCTACCTGTCGATCCGATCACAGGGAGGTGGCATGATTATGATTCGGATGTTTCCAGAGAAGCATCTGGTCGTGATGCTGCTCCTCGCAAGGAGAATTACAACGAGGCAGCCATGATTCTTGCACGGAACCGTGCTGGAGGTGAGTTGCCCGGTGCAAAATATAGGGAGGCGGGCATGGAGGAGCATCTCCCAGCTGGTCATGGAAGGAGGGTGAGTGGAACAGAGCCTATCAGGAGAGAAGCGACCCGAGAAATGTCTGAGTTTGCCTCTTCCCGAAGGGAAGTTGAAGATGTTAGACGAGAGAGTGGGTCTCCTGAGCAGGGCTATGGGTGGAGAGAGAGGGAGAGAGATCGCGAAAAGATTCGCGAGAGGGAATTGCGGAGGGATCGGGAAAGAGAAAGGGACAGGGAGAGGGAAAGGGACCGAGACTACAAGAGAGATCTGGAAAGAGACTCCTACACCTTGGTAAGGGCTTACCGGAGAGATGAGCGCACCCTCACTGGTAATGGACTCAGGGAAGGGCCTTCCAGTGAAGCTGCTCCCCATAGGAAAGAGCGTGACGGTTATGGTGAATCACGGAAAGATGATCGTTCAGTCGAAAACCGCCGCCGTGAGCGGGATTCATTTGGAGATGATGTTATCCCCCCACGGTTAAGCCAAAACCCACGGTCCGTAGAAGGGGGCGCCACTTTGTCTGAGAGGGAGGGACGCAGGGACAGCAGAACAGAAACCACCCACATCCGACGAAGTAGCAGTCGAGATAGAGAAGAGATCGTTGGGAAGGGTGAGGCGGAGCTGACAAGAGGGAAGGGTTTGCCTGCCTCTGGGCGGTCTCTACCGAGAGAGTCGTCCACTGATAGCCATAGTCGGGAATCTGCTGACGGCAGGAGAGATGACCGGCGGGAACATGGGGGTCATCGGCGAGGACCCTCTGCAGAGGGCATTTGCTTGGCAGGGCATGAAGGCGGCAGTGTGGACATCCTTGTGGTTGAACACAAGGTGGACTCAAAGTCCTCCCTCTCCAGGAGCTCGTCTTTTCGGTCCTCCTCCCACAGCACGGAGCAGGAGGGGCCGGCTGCTCCTCGCACAGAGTCTCAGAGCGCTGTGCGTCCTCCTCCCCCTATTAAGCGGGGGGGGTCTGTATCCGATCTTGGGGAGGTCCGGGACTCGAGTCTTGTGAGCAGCAGCTTGGAGCCTGAGAAAGTCTTGGGCGTGTAAGAACAGGTGGAGGGAAGTGCAGAGGGGTGATCACGGGGAGGGAGGGAGGGAGGGAGGGAGGGAGGGAGGGAGGGGGTAGGAAATCTTGGTAGTGAAGGCTCCTGTAGGACACTTTTTTCTATTTGCTACCTCTTTTGAGGACCCGTAATCGTTCACTGTAGATTAGTAGTGCTTGAGGTAGCTGTGCTAAATTCTTTGGTGGCAGACTTTTGTTGTATATAAGCCTCTCTGTGCTTGTAGGAGGATTTTGGATATTTCAATCTTAGCCTTAACTTAGCCTTTCGTAGTATCATGGGAATGATGTTATGTGGAATGCGAGGGAAGGTTGGAGGCAGGCGAGGGAGGGAGGAGGGCAATGAGGGGCGGTATTGAGCCGGGGCATTCATTCCGGTGCTTTTTGATTTTTTGTAAACCTTTTTTACCTTCCTTTTTTTTCTTTTTTCAAAATGTAAACAGCTATGGTAGCGCTCTGCCATGCTCCTTTTCTCCCCCCCCATGTGTCCCCGAAAAATTCTCCTTTCTTTTGCCAAAAAATCATATATGTTGTGACTTGTTTCAACGCCAATGCTGAGCCTGCCAGGATGCTGCCAGGACCCATATGCTCTCTATACGGCAATTTGCGAATTGTCAATCCTGATCTTCAGAAGCTGTTGGAGGATCAACAGACAGACGATCAACCTGTCTGGAGGTTGATCTGCCGAAATGTTGATCTTTAATTTTTTTTTCATTCAGTAAAGTAGCCGGCTGTGGATCCTTTCAGATCCACCAGAAGCCAGCAAATCAACGTCCACTCTGACTATCCAATTGACGCTTCGAACTAGGGTTTCGCACCCCCCAATCAGACTCACCACGTGGCAAAAAACCACGTGGCGTGTCGCCATTGGGAAATGCTCTCAATGGGACCCGACCGCAATATAATGTACATCGAACGGTCCCCCAAGCTCGATGGTCGCGCTGATCGGACGGCCAGGATCAGCCGAAGCAACCTGAACCCCAAATCTGATCTCAATAAAACCCCGTCAGAAACAAATTGTCCGTACAGTCCCAACTCGATTCCATGTGAGAAATTTACGTCACAGTTGAAACTAATTTTGCTGAACTGTGCGCATGGAGCCTAGCGGCCCAGGCCCGGAGAGGGGCGACGTGGCGGCCTCTCCTGCGGCCGCTCGCGGCCGTTCTCTCTCCCACTCTCCCTCTCTCTTCCCCTCCCCCTCCCCCACCCTCCCTCCCTCCCCGTCGGCCATGCTCCGCGCCTCCCCGCCATGGCTGCGGGCGCCCACCTTCGGCCGGCACCACAAGGTAGAGCTCGCTATGGCGCACCGGTAACTCATATAATGATGCCTCGTTACAGCAGCGCGCAGTGTTCTCCGGGCCTCCCTGACGCTCGCAGAGAGCAACCCTAATATTCCTTGATCCTTAACCCTAATATTCCAGTTTGAGCGCCTTGAGAGTCTTGGAAGGCGGCAGATGTGTTCCTGATGATTATGGAGCTCGCGGAAGGAAGATCAGAGAAGCAAGCCCTAGATACCGATTGAGCAGGTGCTGTTGTTGCCTGCATGCATGGATCCTTAGGTGAAGAAGGCCATGGCGTCCCTTGAAGCTTCCAAAGAGCGGCGGCAGCCCTCTCTCGGCATTCCCCAGCGTTACATTACCGTTTTCCTTACCTTCCTTTGCACATGCGTCTGCTATGTGGAGCGTGTGGGGTTCTCCCTCGCATACACTTCAACAGCAAGGCGCAGCGGAGTCGATCAAGCGACTAAGGGTTGGGTGCTCTCTGCCTTCTATTATGGCTATGCAAGCTCTCAAGTTCCAGGAGGCTGGGCAGCTCAAAGGCTGGGAGGCCGCAAGGTGCTGCTGTTCTCCTTCATGCTGTGGTCGGTCACCTGCATTCTCACACCTACAGAGCCGGGCCCCATATTTGCGCTCATCGCTACACGCCTTTCTGTAGGGGTAGCTCAAGGTTTTATTTTTCCATCGATTCATACGGTGCTGGCTCAATGGATCCCTCCTCACGAAAGGTCGCGCTCAGTGAGTCTGACGACATCGGGTATGTACTTTGGAGCTGCGGTCGCAATGCTTTTTCTTCCAAGTCTTGTAGCGGCAAGGGGTCCGGAGTCCGTGTTTCAATTAGTGGCAGCCATGGGCATCGCCTGGGCAATTCTATGGATGCGGTATTCTACAGATCCGCCCGGAGGGGCGACGGGGTATCCCCAGCAGACGGAGAGGCCGCGTGCAGTAGGAGTAGGGCCTGCCATTGTAGAGGAAAATGGAGAAGGCGCACTGAGAGAGATAGTTCCACTCAAGAAATTGGAGCTCGAAGCAGGGGTTGGGTCGTCAAAAGCACGGCGACCAAGTAAAGAACCTCACATTCCATGGTCCCGCATTATGGTCAGTTTGCCGGTATGGGCGATTGTAGTGAACAATTTTACATTCCACTACGCTCTGTACGTGTTGATGAACTGGTTGCCCACATATTTCGATCAGGGCTTGCACGCCAGTCTGCACAACATGGGGATCTCAAAGATGCTGCCCTATTTCGTCATGTTTCTTTTCAGTAATATCGGTGGCATTATAGCAGACCACCTTATCACCCAGCGCATTTTCTCCGTCACTTATACTCGAAAGCTCCTTAATACTCTCGGCTTCCTACTTTCGGCGGTAGCTTTGATGATGATGCCGGTGCTCCGCTCTGTGCCCGGAGCTGTTCTCTGCTCGTCTGTGGCCCTTGGGGCCTGCGCCCTTGCGAGAGCAGGGTTTGCAGTTAATCATTTAGACATAGCTCCGCGCTATGCAGGAATTGTAATGGGGGTTTCAAACACTGCAGGGACAGTGGCGGGGGTGGTGGGAGTGGCGGCAACGGGGCTCATTTTGGAAGCAGCAACCGACGGGACTGCAGATGTGGAGGGTTGGAGGCTGGTGTTCGCCACTCCAGCAGTGCTATGCATCATTAGTGCAGTTATATTTTGCATTTTTGCAACCGGGGAAAGGATATTCGATTAGGGTTTTGGATTAGTTCCTGCCAATGACTCATTCTTTTGACATTTTCTGAGAAAGTTCACGTAGGCTAAAATAGTATCGCCAGCGAGGACTGTTTTGCATTGCAGGCGGACACGTCCCATGTTTCCATGTCCGGCACGTTCCGGAGAACCCATGTAACAACAGAAGCAGAGTCAGATAGGTTATGCGCTGTCGATAAAATGGATAACGGCATTTCTTATGATGTCAATGGACCGCCCTTGCAGTAGGAAGGGGCGCTGCGAGTAGGCTGGAGGGCAGGATGTGCCCTGCAACACTCTGACAATTTACAGCACTGCAGAAAACCTGCATTGCCATGTGACTCTCGGTTGGCACAACAGGAAGAAAAGAAAGGGAACGATGCGTCTCACTCATTATGTCCCAAGAATTCTCAACCCTAGCCTGCCCTTTCATTGGAATGGTCGTTTTTACTTTCTTGTCTTTGGTTTGTGGTGCCGTGTATGTGCTGTGAACTGCCTTTAACCAGGTGGTTGTGCCACTTTTTGAAGTCTGCCATGCGATTTCTTTCTGCATAATCGTTAAGCTTGGGGTCTGAACTCTGTTTTTTGCGGTGTTGACAGCTAAGCGTGCATGCTCTCTCCTGTCAAGCCGCCAAGGTTTCAACTTCAAGTTAGCAGTTTCCAGCTTGCACTTGCAGCAGTCTGTGTAGTTCTCAATTCGCCGTCTGCATTTTTTAGTTTGCAGTTTGTAGCTTGCAGTTGGGGGATAGTTAAAAACTAAACTACCGCTACTTAGGAAGTGGAAAATCGTCAGTTAGCTCGTCGAATAATTACTAAGTTACCAGAGTGAGACTCACTCGGCATCACAACACCAATTTCCACTCTTTCACTATGCCATCAAGGTGTAAAATTAAGGCCAAAGACTGTGGTTGAGATAGGTGGCTTGGTTTGCCGTGAAACCATAGATCATCTCTCCTCGCCGTCCAACATGTAAATGCACCAAACCACTAGGACGGGATCTCTTTGAGGAGGCCATAGAAACCCAACCAACGCGTATCCAGGATAGTACGATGACAAATGGAGTCGAATACCAACCAAGAAGAGCAAGTCTTCAGGGTTTACAAGTTTCAAACTCCCAACCAAGCGGAACACATGGAATTGTGTCAACAGTGATACGGATTACAGTTAAAGGCATCGAACAGAGGGTTATTTGCAAGGTAAAACCTGAACCCCATGCGGACTACCTCCTTTTTTAGGGCATGCACATCTCCCTGAACGGGGGGGGGGGGCTGCTTCTTCAGACAAAGTCTGCACCAGAATTAGGGAGATAGCCCTCTCTTCCAAAAATATATGAGGAACAAACAGAAGCCAGAACTACACTGAAACCCGGAAACCACAAGTAGCCCTAAAGGAGGAGGAATTCCTTATGTCGGAGCCACTTTCCCATTATTCACAGAAAAGGGAGCACCACCACCTCCACACATCGGCTCTTCCAGTATACAGACCGAGGGCGGTACTACAGAAAAACTCTTCAGTGCCTTCGCACTGTTAAAGGTTTAAGGAAACAGGGAAAGGAAGGAGGACACAAAGTCTAAGGCGGCTGCAGTAACACTTCTGGCAAATACTTTTAGAGTCCTCGGCGGAAGTCAGCCGGCTGAAGGACCAGATACTTGAAGCCATCGGTTGCTCCCACCCGCCTCCATTTTTCGATCCATCCCATTTTCCCTCTCCTATTTACTAATGTAACACCCCATATATGCAACGAATAGAACTTCGTTAACCAAGTAGCCGACAGTTACGCATAATGTTGCACAATGGTGAGCCATGAAATGGTGGCTAACCCCTGGCCGCCTCTGTGGACGAAAAAACCTAGGCATGCCCTGCTTTACTCATGACGTTCCTCCCCTATGGTGTCGGGTGAGTCTGCACCTTCCAAACCCTTGGCTTCGGCTGTCGCAGCAGCGGTGCCTTCTCTCGAGGAGCTACCTTCAAAACTTGAAAAGGCATACGCAATAGCCGCTGAGCATGCTACACCAATGACTACTCCAAGACTTGCCAAGACCACTTTTTGCATGCGTTGACGGCGCCTCCGCCTCATTCTCTGCATTTCTGCATGAAACAAAGCCACCTCCACTTGTCAGACATCATGGGGTTTCAAAGCATGCATACCCAAAACACATAAGACTCCGTTGCAGTGCATGAATGATTCAGAGGTTTCACAAATGATTTTCTCCATTATGCAAGTAATCGGCTGAGAGTACACAAATCGAGGTCAACTTAAGCTCCTGAGTGCTGAGAGTAAGCGTTTGGTATGTTCTTCCTCACAATGGTCAGTCAAAAAACTTGCTGACTTCATGCAGTCTCGCTACAGGCTCTTGTCAGGCCTACCAATTCTATGAACGACGCTGTACCCCGACGAACAGGCCTTGAAAAAATGTTGCCTGTAACTGACATAGCTATGAGGATGATCGACTGACACTGTGCAATAGATAATGATTGTGAACTAAAAGAAGAAGAAGAAGAAGAAAGAAGAAGTGATAAAATAAGATAAGATATGCATGATACTTGCATAAATAGTTCGAGCTGAGAGCAGTAAGATACATGAACGTAGCACTTAGAAATGCATGGTATGTTCATCTAGACGCACCCACGTGGAGCGAAAACGTAGACACGACAACCCTGATGGCAGGACAAACAGTTTGAAATCCACTCTTACTTACCCACGTTCTCTTGAGTCTGATTGGACAGCTCTATATTCATGCGCTCCCAGAACTGCATTTTGTCCCGCAACCGAGACATTTCCCGCTCTTTCTGAGCCAAAACCCTTTCGAGCTCCTCTTTGGCAGCGGCTGCAGCCACCCCTCTGGCTATTGCTGCGGAAACCATTCTCGCAACAACAATTTCCTGCGCTTCCTCTTCTTCAATTCTAGCGTCCGCATTCCCTTCTTCAACAGCTTCATCGCTCATATTTGACCCCTCTACTTGCATATTACTCCCTACAACGCTCGTTTCAACTTCCTTATCTGCCACAGAGTTCGTTTCATCTTCCCGACTATCCTTTTCAGTTGTGACGAATCCCGCTGGAAGCGAGGCTCCAAGAGAAGTCAATAGCCCGAGAAGTTCCTTCCGCTTTTGCCTCTCTATGTTAAGTGCTTCCTCAGCCGCCACTCTCCGCATCTTCTCTTCATGGAATCGAGATGAAACTTCACGGAAGTCGTTCCTTGATGAAGGGCTCCGACCAAACAAGTGAGATCTTGCGGACTCGTCATCACTAACATATTCTGCACATCCACCATCAGCAGCAGTAGTTTTCTCAGGTCAACAACTGTTAAGCCCCGCTGATGAAAACCGGCTTTCCGGAATCCATTCAGCTATCAACGTTTTCCATCAACCGTACGGGAGAAAGAAATAAGTTAAAACTGTCTCCTTCACCCAAAGCACAAACCTGAACAGCTTCCAGTACGCTTCCCTTAACATCTATTGCCAATCCTTGTCATGAATTTCAAAACTTTACCGAAATTCGACACACTAATGGCACGTTCTCGTCTGTCCAGAAAGCAAACCACGAGCACATGTAGAGCAAGGTAGGAGAGAGGAACTAACCGCTTAAGTCATCTTCTGCAGCATCGAAAAACTCATCATTCATATTCTGCACGAAAGCAGCTGAAAACGGCGGAGACCTCCCGAATCCCTCGCCTCGTCCTGGACTGGAGGACAGACTCGACACGCAAATGGAGCCATTTACAGGAGACCGAGCAGAGTGAAACGGAGCTCCTGCAGGGAATATTTTTGTGGTATTGATCCCTGCGCCTACTGTGTGCCCGTTACTCAAACCGTTCACTCCATCTCCTTCACCCCCTACGGGTAAAAACTCCTTTGATCGAAAAATGTCACCGATGCTGCTGCTCAGCGGCGGTCGAGCAGTTCCAAAACCAGAGAGCTTGCTGCGTGGATCCGCCTCACTACTGCCGTTTGCTGACCTCAAAGGAGGCCTTGAAGTGCGAGGCATGCCAGCACCCTCTGCACCAAACGAGCTCTCCTTCCAATCAAGAAAATGATCAATAGCCGGAGAGGGAAAAGCGCACATGCCGAACCTTCCCAAGCCTTTACTTACAAACAGTGGCTCGCCTTCCGGGCTCCTCCTCACACACTAACTCCAAATAAAGATACCGATCCTGCCAGCACCCTCCTCCTGCCTGCTCCTCCTGCATACCCCCGCGTGCATCTCCCTCCCCCTTCAAACCCCCTTCATCCTCCTCCTCCTGCACCGCCTTTGCAAACCCTAACCCTAATTTCTCCCTCCTGCCGCCTCCCTCAGCTTGCTTAGGAGCCGCTTCCAACCTTCCACCCCAATAAGGCGGAGGGACTATATTGAGCTTCTTTTCCTGTCACGACTGGGGCCAATCACAGCCTGCCATGGCAGCAGGGTTAACACGTGGCACGCCCTGGTTGGCCTTCGCTTCGAGAGAGTACTTACAGGGAGTCGTGGAAGCCTGCCTGGTGTATCCTTCGGCTCCATGTGGGGGCGCCGCAGTTAAGGTTTGCGACGCTCTACGAAACAGCGTGGCAGCAGTAAAATGGGAAAAAGCGTCGCATTCCATGCTCCAGTTTTACGCAGTTCCGTGACTGAGAACAGCTAATTTCCTACGTGGCATCCAGAAGGGGACGTTTTCTGCCACGCTGGCGCTCCCTCGGACAAAGGATAAACAGAACTGGTACGTGTCTCCGCCGTATGCAAATGACAACGAGTGCCTGCCTGTACTGATTTCGGACAAACCGTGTTCCGAGACAGGGAGGTTCTGGAACGGTCGCGTACGACCGCCGCCCTGAATATTCGCCACCCTCCAATAGGCGGTTGCCACGTGGCGGCATGACGTTGTCAGAACCAAACTGATACCAGCTCACGCCCAAGGCTCTAGGCCATAGACCCTAGGGCCTAGACCCTAGACCCTCGGTCATAGGCCCTAAGCCTAGACCCTAGGCCCGCTATCATTGGATAAACATTAGGCCCTAGTCCCGAGGCCACAAACCTTCGACCCTAGACCCTCGATCATAGACCCTCAGTCATAGGCCCTACGCCATAGACTCTAGGCCCTCTGTCATTGGATAAACTTTAGGCCCTAGGCCCTAGGCCCTAGGCCCTAAGCCCTAAGCCCTAAGCCCTAAGCCGCCCTAAGCCGCCCTAAGCCCTAAGCGTTAAGCCCTACGGTAGGCCTTTAAGCTCTAGGCCGTAGGCCCTACGCCCTGGCCCTAGCACCAGGGTCATACCCTAGGCCCTACGCCTTAATACACTAGGCCTTAAGGCTTTAGGCCCTAAGCCCTCGGTCCTAAGCCCTCGGTCCTAGGCCCTAGGCCCTAAGACCCTATGCCCTAAGACCCTAGCCCCTAGGACCCTAGACCTTAACCCCAAAGGCGTATGGCGCAGCAAACAGAGTGAGTAAAAGTTCGGAGGGTTTTAGGAATTTCGCAACATGGCCATGGAGCGTCAAAGCATGCCAAAGTGAACCACTTTTTTCTTCCATGCCAACATTTGAACCGGAGCACTTTCCCAATACAGAAGCCATCACAACCTTCCTCACAACTGCGCCTCCTGCCTAAACTACACTCCCTCGCATTTCGGAAAACCTAATCTGTGAGGTGCCACCCCTCCTCCCTCTCCAGGCACTCACTAGTTACATCAATTTTCAGAAAAAAAAAAAAAGCAACTCCTAAGATTCAAGTGCTTAAGACTTAACGGGAACCCAAAGGGACCCAAAGGGACCCAAAAGGACCCAAAGGGACCCAAAGGGACCCAAAAGGATCCAAAGGGACCCAAAGGGACTCCCTACAACAGGCCCTGTCCTACTCCTTTCGCTTTCTATGGGCTGCGATTTTAACACCAATTGGCAGTAAAAGCATCTGTCACTCCCCCTGGTCATCGTGTCCCCTCGGAGTCCACCTTCCCCCCGTTTCCTTGACATGGCCCAAAGCCTTCAGCTGCTCATTCACAGCATCTCTCTTCTCCTGCTGCCCAGAAGAAGCATAAGCTCTTGCAAGAGTGGCTAAAGTGGCGAAGGTTGGTTTCAGGAAATGGGGCTCGCCCTGCATCTCCAAGTACAGCTTCTCCACTGCACCCCAATTGGCTTTCAGTCTATACCCATTCATCCGAGTCGTGAATGTAATGATGTCGGCCGTCAACCCTGTTTCCAGCATCCGCATGTAAAGCGCTTCCATCTTTTCGATATCACCACATTTGGCGTAAATGTTGAGCATAGTGTTGTAGTTCACCTGAACAGAGGCAATTGGGAAGCAATTTACTCAACTGCTGAATGTCGGCATGAAGAAAAGCGCATGTGGAGATGCAATGTGCAGCAAACCCTAAACAGTGAAAGCTTCCCATCCATGGCGGCCTAAAACATTGCTCAGCGTACCTGATTTGCAGGACACCCAGAATCTTCCATCTGCTTAAACAACCTTTCTGCAGTAGCTACATCACCCGCTCTGCCTAAAGCTTTGAATACGGAGTTGTACGAGAATGAGTTGGGTGTAAGCCCCCACTCCAGAATCTGCTGGAACAAGTTCATCGCCTTTGTGTTATCCTTTACTTTCAAATATGCATCTAGAAGAACGTTAAAAGTCACTAGTGACGGCGTTTGGTTTGTCTTCAGCAGACGTTCAAACATTTCTTCCATCTTCCCTATGTCTCCGACTTTGCCGTAAGCGTGCATTAGGATATTGTGAGTGACCTGAACCCACCCAAAAATCCTCGTCAGATCTTCCGTCCTTTGCCGACAACTGCATGAGTGCATGAGTCCTTGGCAGCATGAGTTACAACGCAAAGACATTAGGCAAAGTTTCTGAAGGAATTTCCCCAGCACTAACTAACCGATTCAATGCCTACAAGAGGTCAGAGCAACTGTCAAAGCATGCTTCTGTAAACACAATGGGATCAATAGCTAAAGAGATGCAACATTCGCAATGCCTTACTAGTGGATGCTTAAGTTTTTATATCTAAGGGTTTTAGAGGAGATTCCGTCCCATCCATGGCAACACAATGATGAGTGTACACACCTCATCCGTACCACACTCTTGTCGCAACATTTCCTCGTAAAGCAGCTCTGCCGCACTCAGCTTCCCCTCATCTACAAGGGCCTTCATGATCATGTTCAGAGGCCGAGTCTGCCGCTCAAGACCAGCTTTGTGCTTTGCATCTATCATGCGAATTGCCTCTTCCAACCTTCCTGCCTTCACATATCCTTGAACCAAAGTGTTGTATGTTGCTGCCTCTGGGGTCGCCCCTGCCTGCTTCATCCTTTCAAACGAAGCTTCCATAGCCTCACACTCATCTTTCCTCAGACTATACATGTGAATGAAGAGGTTGTACGTCACCTGTTGCCTCCATGCATTCCATAAAATAGAGTCAAGAGCATGCATCGTAATCTAAGAACCAGCACAGAGTTTACTCTTGCTTCTTAACTGCAGCTACAGATCGGAAGACTGTAAATTCAGCCAAATTGTAAGTTCATCAGCATGCTACGCAAAAGCTGAGCATAAACTTCTTCTTCCTGGTTGGTATGGCTCTTCACGGACACAGCTCACTGAAGATGCTATACTGCCACTCTAAATCCTAACTCCCTCTGCAAATTTGACGTTCCTGTATCAAACGCCAAAGCACGAAGTACACCTCTATAGGTTACAAGGAGTCTGTAGGACTGTAGAAAACATCTGGAGTAGGCTAGGCAGGGAATAACTCACAGCATCTGCCATTCGCCTCCCCTCCACAAACTCAAGCAGCCGATACGCTTCATCCACGGAACCCTCATCTATTAGACCTTTGAGCATAATGTTATAAGTCACTGTCGTTGGAGGAAAATCTTCACTCTCCTGCAATGTTTTCACCAAACTTCGCGCTTTTTCCAGCCACCCTCCATCGACGTAGGCCTTAAGAAGAGCATTGAGGACTGACATAGAGACATGACAGCCCTGCTCCTGTATGCTTTGCACCACGTCCTCTGCTAATTGAGGTTGCCGAGCGCGGCTGAGACATGTAATGAGCTGAATGTAGATGGCGGGCCAATCGTTAGACCACCACCTCTGCTGCTGCATGCGCTGGAAGAGCTGGGCTGATTACAGAGCACCAAAAGATGGAGTCAGACTTTGGGATGATCCGGAAGCCACAGTCTTGGCAAGGGCTGCTGCAAACCGCAGAAGTGAAACAGGCAGAAGGAATGGCAAGTCAGGTAAAGACATGACACCAAATCGTGAGAAAGCCGAAAGCAACAGCGAGCAGCTCAGCACATATCAATGGGGGCATAGAGTAACTTGTTTTTTTCATCGGAAAGACCAAGTTTTCCGGTTTTTTCGGGGACTTTGTCCTTTGCCCTACACTGCTGTCCGATAATCCAATAAAAGATACGGATGAATTATGTTCACCCGGTTTTCGGTACCTCTGAAGGGCCATGGCTCTGAAACTCTATGCCGATTACCAACATGTACTCAATCTAAAGACTAAAAACACTTGAGTAAAACTGACTACAAAGTTGACAATATACTCTAATTTCATATCAAACATTCAGAATCTGACCAATTGCCACACAAATAACATCACAGCAATCAGCAAAAGGTATTGTAGCCAGGAATGCAAAATCATTCCAAACTAAAAGTGGTAACGAAAACAAACCTCATGTGCCGATTGCCAGAAACTCTTCCCAACCAAGCTGTGGAATACGCGGCGAGCCAATAGCTGATCAGTCAAATTCTCCACTTTCTGTAACCATGCCTTCGCTTGCTCGTCGGAGGGCGCATTCAACAAAAGCTCTAATTTTTGCGACTCTGCCCTTCCTCCTCCTCCTCGCTCCTGTCCTGGAGCATTAGAACCATTCCCTTTAGACTTCAATTGTGATGATCCAGCGCTCCAGTTTGTGGCATTTCTGTTCGTTCTCACTCCTCCATTACTCCGTCCTGCATTAGCACCATTTTGTACAGCGGCAGGCGCCTCCTCTAACCGTCGATAGCCCGTTGTTGATTTCCCCTGCACTTGAACAGCTCTCTCTCGCTGTGGAGCCGCCTCATTTTCTTCGCTTCCTGCGGTTTCTACTCCTTCTCCCTCCATTCCCTTTTTTTTTTTCCTCCACAACACTTTGACCCGGGCCCCTGATTGCTTCTGCTGTGCTCCCTCTAAGGAGGGACCTTTCTGAGCATTCTCCATAGTTGCAGCCACCTTGCATGATGAACAAAAAAATCTGGCATTCCTAAGGATCTTCTGTCGCAGAAAATATTTTCCCAACTGCACATCATGAGGCTGCTTTGATCCTAAACCTGTCAAATCCACCTGCACTACCTGCTGCATACTTCTAACTCCCTTGCCAATACTACAAAAACTTAACGCTTGCAAATTCCTCATGGTAATTGAAAAATCTACCAAAAAATGTCAACCCCTTGGGTAAAACTAGAACATTGGTAGTTTTCCTTCAACCCTAATTGGCCTCCTGTATCCTAAAACCAGCTCCAAGGAGTGCCTGCATACGCCTCCACCTCCATATAACTCGCCCTTTTACCCTCCGAACTGCCCTCACAGCCCCACCATAGCCCCATCTATCCCCCCTAAATTCTTCCCTACTGTCTGTCTGTCAAGAATAACGAGTGAGGAAAGGGAGGGTCTGGAAGGAGGAAAAACTACGAAGTGGCTTGGTGCAGGTTCATAATGTGAAACTGGATCTACATTTGGTTGACCCTGATCCACATTTTCGTCCCACATTTGGCTAAACCAGATCCACCTTGTCGGAAGCCGTGGATGTTCCTGCAAGAGTGGTGGATCTTATCCCAGAGGATAAAAAGTCACACTTTTAAATGTGTGACCGTACAGTTCAACGAGGGGTTGAACAGTACGGTCAGTACTTCAAGTTTTTTGATCCGTCAAAGTCTTAACTTCCTTATAGGGTTTGAATGCCCACCGAAAACTGGCAGGGTTCTCTCCCTCCCTCCTTCCTCCCTCCCTCCCTCTTCTCTCCACTCCTCTCCTCGCCCTCCCTCCCTCCCTCCCTCCCTCCCTCCCTCTCCTCTCCTCTCCTCTCCTCGCTGCCTCGTCTCCTCTGAGTCCTCTCCCTCATGCTTTCTCGCCTTTTCCTAACCACCTTTCGCCTCTCCCGCGACCTTCTACATCTTCACTACTCTTTGTCTTTCCCTACCCTCTCCTGCTCATAACAGACCCGCCACAATGCGGCTCCAGGTGATTTCACGGCCCCGTCGGGAGTACAGTCGGGAAACAAATCGCGACATTCAGGTCAGTTTTCCTCTTTAACTGCTTCCAGGTCGCAATATCCCCTCTATTTAGAAATCTCCGTCTCCCCCTCCCTCCCTGAGCTCGCCTCTCCCTCTCCCCCTCTGGCACACACTCTATAGCTGTGGCTCTCGCTTGCTGGGCTCTGAATATGCAGAAAGTATTCCGCAACCTCCAGCCAGAGTTGCATCCCATGGAGAACGCCCATGAATATACTCGCGCCTTGGCAGGCACAAAGCTTGAACGACTATTTGCGAAGCCATTCATGGGAGCCATGGCCGGGCACAAGGACAGTGTCACTGCCATGGCCCGTAATCCCCGTCACTTGACAATTCTTGTTAGTGCGTCTGCTGACGGAGGTATGCAACGCCTTTCATGACCAGACGCTGCCTTTCCTGATTTTGTTTCTTCTTCTATGGTTGGAGAATATGTAGTTGTAGGGCACTGAGGCCAAAATTAGGGCTCACAAATTATTTACTCGGCCTTAGGTTTTATTATCAGGGTTTTGCTGAAGCATTACGTCAAGTTAGTGCTGTGACTCATGCAAGTTCGCTCACTGTTGATGTAGTGCCAGAGACACAACGATAAATTCGCATTGTCCTTCATAGGCCTTTCTCTTGTAATTGTTTTGAAACTCTTATAATCAAACTTGACCGCTCATTGGTCTGTTTGTTTGCTTACCTGTTTAGTCAACCACGCTATGTGGATCCTAATTCTGAGTATCTAAGGTTAGGGAGGTGCTTCTATTTGTCTACTTGGCCATTCATATTTGAGATTCCGTTTGTTAGGGGTGAACGTTCATGTAACCCTTTACGTCTGACACTGCCACAAGATATTGAGGGACAACGTTTGTTACGCATCTCATAGTCATGTACGCCTTTTTCCCACCTTAAGTTTTTCTTAACAGAAGTAGCAACTGATGTTTCCGTATATACGTGCATTTCGTGGGCTTCAACGCAGAAATTCGACTTTGGGATTTAGCTTTACGGTAGGTAAACCCTTTGAACTGCACCTGCCTCGTGCATCGACCCAACTGTTCATAGCTGAGGAAACGCAATCACACACGTGCCTTGTTTTGTTTCTCCGCTCCGTCCCATTCCTCTCTCACCTTTCTCCTCTTTTTTCTCCCATTTGGACAACACATACATATATGTGAAGCGTAAGCCCTGAGCACTTTTCCTCAATATATTCGCTGTTCCACTCTTCCCCTTTGTTGCTTATCTTCTAAATCTTTGTGAACTTTGAACGCTAATATAAAGGCCTCCTTTTGTTGGAACTACAGGCGAACAGTGCAGACATTTTCAGGGCATAACCGCACAGTCCGAGGGTTAAGTTTGGGCCCCGATGGGGAGCACTTAGTTTCATGTGGTGACGATTGCACGTGAGTGACGTACTGCTTTTTCAGAACAGCAAGATGCAAGATAGCCTTGTGGTGAGGGAGGGGGTTTGGGTTAGAGAGGAGTGGGAGGCAGCTGAAGGAGTCTGGATATCTCTCTCGTATAACCGCTCTTTAGTTCTGAAAAGTGATTATAGACTCATGTCGTAGGGTGAAGGGAAGGTTTATGGACTCATTACAGAAGGGGGTGAGAGGGGGAGTGCAGTATAAGGCTGTGGCAGCTTCCCGATATGCAGGTGGGAGAGGCAGGGGGAGGAGACGATCAAGAGGTGAGCAGAAGCTTTCGAAGCACGCTCCATGTGAAATTTTAAATTTTATTGAGTTCATCATTGGATCTAATTTAAACATGATTGTAACAATTGAAACAACAAATGTAAGAGAAATTTCTCTCGAAGAGTCTCCGTGGTAAGTTGGAGTGTTATTGAGTGGGAACTGTTTCCTCGTGTTGGCAGCCAATCAGCATTTTTCAAGGAAAGCACTCATTCAGGTATGGCCCGTCAATCATATTCTTCTGAATGTCTATTCGGTGTCTTTGATGGGCATCCATGTAGTGAAGCATGCAATTAAGCAGAGGAAGGGTTTTTAGAGTAAACTCGATTGTCTTAAGTTAGGACTTCCGGTTAAGCAATGGAATTGAGCAGAATTCTCACAGCTTTTCTCGTCATTGTATCTTTCGTCAAGAAACAGGACGGGTTTTTAATTCCTTGTTTCCTTTTCTTAACCAATGATGGTTTTTAAGTGGCGTTTTGCAGAGCAGTTGATCATCGCTGGCAGGGAAATGTTTTTGCCACCGCCGGTGCTCAGGTGGATGTGTGGGACTACAACAGGTGAGCTGCATAATGGGGAGAGGGAGGGAGAGGGAGGGAGGGAGGGAGGGAGAGGGAGGGAGAGAGGGAGAGGGAGGGAGGGAGGGAGAGGGAGGGAGGGAGAGGGATCGTCATGGGCTTTAAGGCCTCGTGGAATTTCCAAGTGTTAGGGTTCCGAAAGATCTTCAGGGTTACGCTTTCTCCTAGGGTTTGTAAGTTGGGTCTGAGATGACGGGGAGGGAGGAGAGAGAGAGAGAGAGAGAGAGAGAGACACGCACGGGGGAAGGGTTGGGAGAGCAGAGCGAGCTTTACCTACCCCATATCGGAACAGGCATATTTGATATCTCTGCTATTCCTGCATTAGACTTTGTTGCAAAAGGTGTCTGGCATGATAGTTCTTTCGCTTAAAGTCCGAAAAAGAATGTCGAGACTCAATGTCTTTGAAGCAGCCGGTCGACTAACTGCAAATCTATGAAGGATTTTCTTACAGCAGTAACTAACTGGGATTCGCAGATCAGAGCCAATCAAGAGCTTTTCGTGGGGTACTGATTCCGTGTACTCTGTACGGTTCAATCCCGCTGAGCCCGACATCTTTGCAACTACTGCGAGGTTTGTGGAAGTATATGAAGTTTCTCATACATCGCATGAATCAGCAAACAATGTTTCTAGTCAGCACAATAGGTGCTTTTGGTGAACGCATTTAGCTGAATGCCTGAAATGGCTTCATCATAGTCATCATAATCATTCCACTGGTCATGTCGCAATCAATCTGAAAGTTAAACTGGTCAAATCTGTGCAGCGATCGGAGTATTGCTTTGTACGATTTGCGGATGGGAGCACCGTTACGGAAACTCGTCATGCAGGTAAAAACTTGTGCAGAGATTGCAATAGAAATGAAGGTGATGGGAATAGAGGAGGGTGTAGGAAATAAAGTTGCAAGGAGAACTGGCTATTCACGTGCCAAACAACAACTTTTGGCCAATAAAGTAGATTTAGAAGTAGATAGATATATAGTAGATAGATTCTAGATAAAGTAGATTCAAGAACAGTCGAGAGGCTTGTCTATCCATTGCCTTAATCCAAAACCTTTCTTTACGAGAGATGAGACTTGTTTTGACTCGACCCAACTTGACTTGACTTGACTTGACTTGACTTGACTTGACTTGACTTGACTTGACTTGACTTGACTTGACTTGAACTTGAACTTGAACTTGAACTTGAACTTGAACTTGAACTTGAACTTGAACTTGAACTTGAACTTGACTTGACTTGAACTTGACTTGACTTGACTTGACTGTTGCGGGAAAGGAGGGCAGACTCGAAGCAATATGGTGGCGTGGAATCCCCGGGAAGCATTTAACTTTACAGCGGTATGCAGCTCTCTGTCTGATTTACCTTTCTAATAATTCAACCCTTACTGGATGGCATGCATCTTTCTCATGATGGCGATATTGATTTGAAGTGCTTGTTTTATTTATGGTCTGCAGGCAAATGAAGACACAAATTGCTACAGCTATGACATGCGGAAGTTGAATAAGGCAACCTGTGTTCACAGAGATCACGTCTCGGCAGTGTGAGTGGAGAGAAGGAGAGAGGAGAGGCGAGGAGAGAGGAGAGAGAGAGTGAGGAGAGAGTGGAGAGGCCCTCCCCTCTACTCACCTCTCCTCCTCCCTCCTTCCCTGCCTCTCCCCCCATCGCTCCTTATTCTGCCCTCTCTCCCTTCCCTCCGTTCTCCTTTATCCCTCATCCGATCCCGCCGTTTGCTTTGGGTCTTTGTCATGCAGAATGGATTTAGACTATTCTCCAACTGGTCGCGAATTTGTGACCGGCTCATATGACCGCTCTGTAAGTGCCATATTAGACATATTTTGCTTAAGTATATTATTTTATTACACTTTGTGATGGCGCTGAGTGAGTCAGAACGATCTCCCCCAAGTTATGAAGAGGCGAACATGTCTTCGCATATCTTCACGTGTTAAGGGCACATTCTGTATATTATGCATATTATGTATCTGCAAGTCTTTAGTTGGTTAATGTCAGCGGGTGATGGTATAATTTCATGTTTCAGGTGCGAATTTTTGGTTATAATGCGGGTCACAGTCGGGACGTTTATCACACCAAACGCATGCAAAGGTGAGTCTTGAAGCAGGGAAGGTTCGGTACTATTCTACTACTATAGAAGAATTACCATAGCAGCATTGTAACGTTGATGAGGATACAACTTGCACGATCTGTCAATGTATATCGGAGTTAGACAATAGTCAACGCGAAACATCATCCCATTCAACCTTAAAGTCTCATGGAACGGAAGAGATATCGAACTGCATGAAAGAGTAGCCAGAATACAACCCATTCAGAGAATACTCTCGTCCTCTTATTCTTTCCCTAATACCCCTAAATTTGCTGCTCCTCTCCTTGGTTGATTGCTTCCGTTTGACAAATTTCCGCTGCAAATCTTCTCCTCCTGCAGAGTATTCTCTGTGAGGTTCAGTGGAGATGGCTCCTATGTGATGTCAGGCAGCGATGACTCCAACATTCGTCTTTGGAAGGCACAAGCTGCCGAACAGTTGGGAGTGGTAAGGCTCTCTCTCTCTGTCTACCACTCCACAGCAGTACGGCTTTTACAAAACTTTGGGATAAAGAAAGGGTCAAACGAATAAGTCTAATCACATTACCTTTACCTCTCCTTTGGTTGTTGTGCTATGCAAACCCTTGCAGGTGTTACCTCGGGAGAGAAAGAAACACTCCTATATGGCAGCGCTGAAGGAGCGGTACAAGAACCTTCCGGAGATCAAACGCATTGACAGGTAAGTGGCGCACTCACAACCTTTCACTTTTGGTTTGTATGTGTGAAAGGATGAGGTAGGGCTGCGGAAAGCAATGGGAAATTAGGGTTGTCTGAAGTTCCCCAGCAGCATGCTGAAGGTTTATGTCTCTGTCTCCATGCAGGCATCGCCACCTCCCTGCTCCGTTGTACAAGGCAGCCAAATTACGGCAAACTGTAACTGAAGCAGAGAGGAGAAAGGAGATTCGCAGGAAAGCCCACAGTGCGCCGGAAACAAACGCAGGGCCTGCTGGTGCTAAAACTGTTCGCAGGAAAAAAATCATCACAGAATTGGAATAACTCTATTCAGTTTCCTAAGGGCCCTTCTGATGATGCCTCCCATTACATAAGGTCCGTGACCAGCTGTCACACTCCTGAGTCTGTACAGCAAGACATGTCCCTACCATGCCATGCCATGACGGGGCCATGCTCCTCAATAGAAAGAAGGGCATCCCTTCCCTCCTGTGGCTTGGCACCTCCCATTTTTTGAGAACCACACGGTCACCACAAGCAGGTTCTTGGCCAAAAGTCCTTTAACAAAGTGCCCTCACAAAAGTGGCGGCGTCTCCTGCTGTGGTGTTGCGTTGTGTAAGACTGCTCTTGGGAGTGCAGGGCTCCCCTCGTTGTGGCGGTAACTTGAGCTTGTTTGGCTTTCCGTGTGTGCCTTTACCCGATTGTTTTTTTTTTTTCTTTTTTCTTTTTTTTCTTTTGGAGTGTTCAAGGTGCCATAGACAGCCCATGGTGGCGGGCGGGTTCAGGGCTTTCCGAGGTTTATGGTTTTCCTGAAGGACTCGTTGTAGAATAAATTGTGTAGTTTTTATTTTCTGGAATTTACTATATACACACCTTTTCTGGCTAGATTCGCACCTTTAAAGAAAAAACCCCCAAACCCTGACATCCCTAAAACATTATCTGATCGGCGAAAAAAAGTGCGAATCTAACCGAAAAAAGGTGTGTACATAGACCCTAACTATTTTTCTAGTGATAGGCAAAGTTTTGCCTCTTCGTTCTAAGCATCGAAATATCGCCATGTCGCCGGCGTATCGGCTCTACGAACCTGCCAATGCCGGCGGCGTCAATCGCGGCAACCGTACTGTTACTGGCCAGCGAAACCGCCCAAGCCATACACCAGCTGCCGGCGCCGTCACGTTTTGTTTGGTCATATCCGATACGCCGGCGATATGCCAATATGGCTATTCGTAGGACCTCCGAGATCGTACGGCTCATGTTTTTTCTCAACAGGAGTCCAGAGTGGAGGTCAGAGGAGAACAGTGGGAGAATTGTGGTTGTTTTCAGTCACAGTTGAAGTTAGCCAGTTACTTAATCACCAGTTAGTAATCATGCGCATGCAAGATTTGCAAAAAAAGTTGATTGAGGCAAAAAAATGATTATGCTTTGGTTGAGTGTACGAACGCTCAGACAGCGACTGCATGCATGGCGTATCACCTCATAAATACATGGCGCGTGCAAGACTGAAGACTTCTTAACTGACTTCACAACTGAACCCTCCATTCTAGACCCTCCACTCTCCACCCTGAACCCTGAACCCTAACCCCAACCCTAACCTTAACTTCAGACATCGAAGAAGGTGACAGCCTCCGGCGTGGCAACGATCAGCGGCGCGCCAGTAGAGCTGCTTCCTACGAAGTTGTCGTGCATGAAGAGGCTCTCGACGATGGCCTCCTCGCGCGGTACAACTCGATAGCAGTAGCATGTCTTCAAGCCACCCACGGCCGCGCGGTAGCACTCGTGCTCGGTCTGCTTCACGCGCCGGAAGTTCCACACAACGGAGAACTGTCCCACGGTGGCGACTATGTTGCGTTCAGCACGGTCGCTATCCGTGACCTGCAGCACAGTGGGGCGAGTGAGTCTTTAAAGGGTCTTTGGGTTTTTGAAGGGTTGTAAGGAGGAAGGTGAGGGAAGGAAGGGAGGAGGGGGGAAGGGAGGGATGGGAGGAGAGAGGGAGGAGAGGGAAGGGTAGAAAGGTGGGAAGGGACGGGCGGAGAGGAGGATAACAGGAGACAGGGGGAAGG
>CM074814.1:2145442-2155685 GCA_037447605.1 Zygnema circumcarinatum
AGGATGGAGGGAGGAGGGGGGAGGAAGGAGCGGGGAGGGGGGAGGGGGGAAAGGAGAGGGAGAGGGAGGGGGAGGGGCGGGAGGGAGGGAGTTAGGGGAACTTACCCATGAGAACTGTGCTTTTCGAAAGCATGCAAAATTTCCCGCCCGATGTGCGTCTACCGGATTAAGCTTCAGAAGCCTCGACGCTCCTATTTTCCCTCCCATCCTCCCTTCAAAACCCGTCTTCTCTCTCCCATTCTTGTCATAAAAAACAGTACTCAACACAACCACACACGAATCTGTGGTCGCTACAATCCACTTCCCATCATAGGTGACGTCAATGTGCGTCACCGGCCCAAAACCTGCCCCTGGAAACACAGATTTGGCCCTATTCGTACTCGTGGTTCCGTACATTCTCACCTTCCCATCCTCTGAGCCCACTGCAATGGCCCCCGAACCCGTAGAGGCACAACATGTGAAATTTATGCCTTTAGAGAATTGGTGACCCGTCTCCCAACTAAGGACCGAGGGACTGGCAAGGTCCTGCACAATTCCGTGGGGGTCCCTAATGTCCCACCTACAAAGGAGGTTGTCATTGAGACCGAGAAAACTTGAATTCGATTCGAGTTGAGCCGACTTCGAATCGGCGATAATGTCTCTCATAGAGATTGGGGTTCCGTCCTTTTCGAACTGCCAATTGGCGACCACCTTTTCTGTGTCGAGGTCGACCTGACGCACACCTGCAGAGAGGGGAGCAGCTTAGTTCAGTGACGGGTTTTACTCCTACGGTTCATAGTTCGTGCTTTATTCTTCATTGTTCTTGAGACAGAATTTGAGATACATTCAAAACGCAATTGAACATTCACAACGGCTCCTCGAGCCCTCCATATGTCCCAAATGTCAATCCCCCTTCCGGAAAACCAAAAAATCTTAAAAAATCATTAAGACATTTCTTCGCAAAAACCACCAAAATATTTTCAGACTTTAAAGACTTTAAAAACTTAGAAAATAAAATAAAATCGTAGGCAACCCAAATACCCTTCAGACGCATACCTGTAGCATGCATCATGTCCTCCCTCGACGGAGCCATAAGCATCATTGTGCTTTCCCCTCTCATCAAGAGGCCCTTCTTTGGTGTTATCCGCTCTCCTCCTCCTCCTCCTCTCCCTCCCCCCCCAAACGTTGCCGACAAATCCGTTGCTTCCAGCCCTTGATCTCTATTCCTGTAGACATCTATTCCGGACCCATGAATAATATAACTGTTTTGAAGGGCTCCCATAGTAATGCTCTGGACCCCCGTCCCTTTGGGAGTCACTCGGAAGGTCTCCTGCACATCAGCATTCTCCAAGTGGTTGCTCTCCTTCTGCTTCTCTCTCTTTGCCTCCTGGCCTTCCTCTAAGTGCTCCTGGGCGTCCCACATGCTCTCGTCCCCATCCTCTCCCTCCGCCCAATCCACAAACTCCTTTCCAAAAATCTTCGTTCTATTCTCGATTGTATCTTCCACTCCGTACGTGTTTTCAAACTGACATTTTTTCCATTTTTCTCCAAAATCACTGAATTCAGTCGCTTCCTTGAACCGAATCGCCCACACATCGCCCGCAATAAAGTCGAGTCTCGTCTGTTCATCATTGAACCTCACTCCCATCCTCTCATCAACTCTCGCAGTCACCCTCCCCACCAGACGCAGATGCCAGCTGGCCTCCCCTCCTCCCCCTCTCCCATCAGCTTCTTCTCGCTTCCGAAGCCATGGTTTCCTCCCTCCCTCTTCCTCCTCCTCCTTCTCCTTTTCCTCCTCGTCCTCACCCTCTCCCTCTCCACTCCCACGATCCTTTAATTTGACAAACAACCATGGAACTGAAGCTGCAACTAGAACGTATTTCCCTGCAGCACCCACTCCTCCTATGTGCTTGTACAGTCTGACAGTGGAGGAGGATCTGGGCGCCAGAGAGACGCTGTATTTGGGAGCGAAATAGGAGCTGGAGGCATCCTGAAACTGCTCTTCGCCCTCATTGTCGTCCTTCGGTATAGGGGGGGTGCTCTGTCCAGCACCCATGGAAGGGGGAGAAAGAGAAAGTGAGAGATGGAGGAGAAGGAGGGATTGAAAGAGAGTGAGGAAGGGCAAGGAAAGAGCGCGAGCGAGAGTGGGTGAGAGGGAGAAGAGCAAGAGAGAGGAGCGAAGGAGAAAGGGAGGGAGGGAGAAGGAGAGAGAGCAAGAGAGGCAGAAGGGAGGGACGAGACTCGAAAAAACTGCGGGGGAGAGGGTTTTTAGGGGAAAAGGGTAACTTGAAGAGAGGAAGGGAGCGGTCGGGAAAGGGGAGAGAAAGTGAGGTAGAGAGAGAGAGAGAGAGAGAGTAAGAAAGAGGGAGGCGCAGGATTAGGGAAGGGAATGGAGAGTGGAGTGAGTGATATAAAAAACAATATGGAAAGGAGAGGAGCAAGTTGAGGTAGGTGGGGAAGAGAGTGGCGCGCGAGAGAGCGAGAGAGAGCGCGGGAGAGGGAGGCGGGAGAGGGAGCGGAGGCAAAAAGCGCCGGCGCCGGCGCCTTGGCCATTTCTCCATTGTGAAACTCGGCGAAGCCTCCGCCAATGGGAGTTTGACACGTGGCATACATGTGGCGTGTCTCCATTGGGTGTTGCTCTACAGCTATTTTTCGGGCGAATTTCCCCCGAAGCCGAATTTCCCGAAAACCCAAAAAAAGGCGGTTCGCGGTTTGCCGAAATTTCGACTTCGCAGTTTCTGAGGGCCGTTCGGGCCGTGGCGGGCCAGCCATTGCCACATGACGGCCTCTGATTAGCCGCTTTTGCCACGTGTCTTCCTGACATTGGCGCCTTTGGCTGTTCTACTTTCTTCGATGTTTTTGTGTTTGTTGTTTTGTACTGTGTGGCCAATGATGGCACGCCACGTATACTGTAAGACCACTAATGACACATCACGTGTACAAAGCGGTCAATGACGACACGCCACGTGCATTGTGCGGCCAGTGGTGACATGTCACAAATACTCTGTGTCCGATGATGACACGCCACGTGTACCGTATGGCCAATGTGACGTGTATTTTGTGTTCCTGTCGATGGAGAGGCTCGTCTTTGAAAAGCGGCTCGTCGTGGTTTCCCATGCTGGGTCTGTCCATGTCCATCCAAGACTGGTTTCACATTGCCTCGTTTTGCTAGAAGCCAACAAAAACTTGAAATTGCATACATACCGTTGTAGTCATTCGTCAGCGGACGAGAAAGCAGACTTTCATTGTTGAATCACTTTAAGCCTTAAACAGACAAGGCGAGGGCCCTTCCCGTTCTCCTTCTTCTTCGGGTCCTTTGCCAAGCGCGGAACAGGAAAGCACAATAGCTAAATTTTTGAAATTTTAAACCTAAAATCCAAAAGGGGGTAAGCCTATCTTGAGAAACGAATAAACAAGGGCTCCGGTGAAGATATAGCTGTCTCCTCTATCCAATATTCCACCATGTCCTGGAATCAACCTGCCGGAGTCCTTCACCCCAGCGTCTCTCTTCATCATAGATTCCGATAAATCACCAAATAAAGAAGCCAGGAAGATGAGCACCGCCATGGTCGCAGCACTGCCATTCAGTTCAAGGCAGAGGTCGACTCAAAGGGTCTCAGTATGTTTAGGGTTCCACCGACTTGCCAGCATGCAAGAGTTCATTCGCTTTCGCAGTCTTTCACAAGCTGTCAAAAGTCAACATCACAAAGCATCAAGCATCAGTTCATCAGTACATTACTCATAAACACTTTCTTTTACTTCATCGCCCATACACAGTCCATACATTTACCGTACAGTCCCCGTACACATACCAACCACTGCACTACTCTCGACTCTCAAACAACACAATGTCCTGCAACCCGCAGCCTTCAGCATTCATTCAGTCGTGGCAGCATTGTCGACTCCTGTAATGCACGCTCGCAGTTTCTGCAAGTGCAAAATCTGGAAGTCCAAAAACTTGAGACGAGTCCGCTCGAGCGAAAGCCGGGTTTCCGTAAGCTCGATGCGTAGTGAATTTGGGGAAACTTCACCATTGTCCTGCGCATCGCCGTTCTTTCGAAGTCTCTTAGGAAAGCAAAAAGAGAATAAGTAAAACACAGTAATTTTTCAATGCCAAATTAACGGCAAGCTCTGATTGAAGCACGAGCTACAAGATTTCTAAGATACGGTTGTTATATTACGCAAGAATAATCTGAATTGAGTTGTGGATTTCTTCAGCAAATGCGTGCATGCGATAAAAAAATCATTGTTGAGGGACGAAAGCATGGCTGTAACTAAAAATACGGTATGCTGGAAACATACTTTGTTAAGAACTTCATTTACTGTGATGTATCCAGGATTGTGCAAAAGACACAGCAACTCACGTCAAAAAGATCAAACTGCAGGAAAAAAATAGATTTCAATAAATTTTAAAAAACTTAATTTACCTCTGGAGAGGAAAATAATAATATTCTGAGCAGCATTGGTATACTTTGCAGCGATCTTATGACAATGTGTATTCGCTCTTGCGTCGTTTTAAGATTACAAAAAAAGGACAACATAAGAAATTGATGACAGTATCTTCAAGATTACATTCGAGAAACAGCAGAACGTTGCATAATAAAAGAGATAAGTATTGGTATTGAAGTCGCTACCGCAAGAATGACAGCATTGTCGACTCCTGTGCTGCACGCTCCCGGTTCCCGCTTGAACTTAAGTTGGCCTTCAAAAAAATTGCTGCAAAACTCCGCGAGCGAAAGCTTCGCTTCCAAAATCTCGATGCGTCGCTGCGCCTGCAAGGATGAAGGATGTCCAGAAGGTTTCTTGATATAATAGTTTATAATTTTTCTACTTTTTTTCACGCATAGTTTGCACTAGGGAACATTTTAACTTCGCGCTTTGGTCGTGGAGAAGCCACAGCAACGGTCAAGCATAAAGCAGTCCAGTGTAAAACAAAACCTACAGTTACCTGCGCAACCTTTGCATCCCTTTCTTCCTTCTCGAACAGCAGCTTTGCCACCAGCTTAGAAGTCTCGGCTTGCTGGTTCGTCTCAACACGGCAAACCGACAGGACAACATAAGAAATTGATGACATTATCGTGAAGATTACACTCGAGAAACAGCAGAACAGTGCATAATATAAGGGATAAGTATTGGTATTGAAGTCTCTACCACAAGCTTCACAGCCGCCTCCACGATTTTGTCAACGTTAGGCTCCGACAGCCCTTTCACGGTACAGAGAAGCTGCACATATAACGCAAACACATCAATTCTAAGCCAGTTCTGTATTTACTACTGGTTAGTTCGCCTCCAACACAACGAAAATAGATTCTGCTGGCGGCCAGGCTATGTATTCAATAAAGTGGACTGCACCAGTGCTCTACTGTAATGTAGAATTATTCTTGAAATTGCAAGCGGTCAAGCATGAACGTTTCTTCACCTCCTTTGGTAGCGCAAGTACTACCATGCAAGTGTAAATGCCAGCATCTTGCAGGTTTTTTACATCTTCAGCATTTATTCCTTGGGCGATGACTGTGCAAACAAACGTTCGTCAAATATACTTGGTTGCAGCAGGTCGATTTGAAATAGAGGCAAGAAACGTCATGTTTTGCACATCAAACTTGAGGATCACACTCAACTTTCACAACCTGGAAAGTCGCACTGATTCATAACACAAAGCAGAGCTTGTGAAGGATGTTTATATATTGTATCCTTACAAAAGGCACGCATCTTCTTGAATTAACTTGAAGACTCCAGGTAATCTAATAACATCGACTAGCGCCTGAAAGACCACTACGTTTGTCAAAAGATCCATACGAATATTCTTCGTCTTCAGACTCGTGAACATTTGATGCTCGCCGGTCCTCCAGGGAGGAACTGACTACTGCTTGAGACCTGCAGACAGAAACGTGCGAAAAAAGGCAATCAGCAAATGTTTTCACCTTCTGAAAATGAGGGAATCCTCAACAGTACCAAGGTCTAACTGAGCTTGCTTTCAAACCAAGGGCAGAAAGAAAAAAATCTGCCAGCTCAAGCAAGGGAACGAGCATACATGTCGACGTCTTTCTGGAGCTCTTCCAAGAAAATTACTAGATAAAAAGAATGCCTGCTCTGCCTCTTTGGTGCTTGCAGATAGCAGCCTCCCTCGCCCTCGCCCTCGCCCTTGAGCTAATAGACCGCCTCCCTCGCAGCAACAGCAGCAGCAGCAGCGGCGCCTTGCAGGGCAACTATATCCTTTGGCGCGGAAAAGCGCACGCTCAGCGGTTCAATTTTTTCGCGCGCCCAAGAGTTTGCAGAGGCAGGCGACGCCGAAGCAAAGAGATGTCTGGTAATAGTTATTCTTTGCATTTTTCTCACAAAGCTAACTCTCTCTCTCTCCCTCTCTCTCTCTGTCTCCCTTTCTAGCCTTTTCTTTCCTCTCCCGCCCTCTCCTTCTTCCTCTTCCGCTCTCGCTTCCCCGTTCTCTCTCTTTCGCTCCTCTCCCTCCCCCTCCTCTCTCGTCCTCACCGGCTCTCCCTCCCACTCTAACTTTGCCTTGATCACCTCTCCTCCCACTTCTTCTAATACCTCTCCTCTCTCTCCATCTCTCTCTCGCTCTCTTCCCATCTGCTCTCCCTCTCTCTCTACCTTTTTCCTTGATCTCCTCTCCTCCCTCTTTCTAATTCCTCTCCCTCTCCCTCCTCTCTCGACCTCACCTGCTCTCCTTCCCTCGCTTCCTTTTTCCTCGATCTCCTCTACTCTCTCTTTCTAATTCCTCTTCCTCTCTCTCCGCTCCCTCTTCTCTCTTTCCCACCTGCTCTCCCTCCCTCCCTCCCTTGTCCTTGATCTTCTCTCCTCCCTCTCCTAATTCCTTTCCCTTCCTCCCCTCTCCCTCCCTCACCATCCAAGAAAAAAATGGGTTTAATTGGTTTCAGATTTACAAGGAGAAAGACTTTAGAAGTTTTGGAGTTCGTCAGTTTCTTGCTCGTCCGTTTTTTTGGAATGCAAGCGGGTAGTGGGTTCATCGGTACCCGGTCGAGTTTTGAATTATTTCTCGTTCTAAGTGCAAGTGTTGCTCTTCATTGCTCTTCGCCGAAGCACCGCTTCCCGGTACTGCAAGGCCTTCTAGAACTCAACCAGTCAGTTTACTTTTTTCTTCTTCAATGCTCATGCTTTCTGCTTTTTTTACGACATGAGGGGTTAAGAAAAAGAGAAAATGGCATTGAACGCACGATGCGCATATACCGCGCATTGGAACCAATACTCTCTCTCTCGAAAAAGAGCGAGCGATAATTTACGAGGGTTGAGTACATAGCTAGAGGCCTATGGGGACAGAAAAGAAGGTTCGAACATGGAAATCCAAAATGTCTACCCGTTCTATTCCTAGATCAAGCTTTCTATTAATAATACACTTCTGTACAAGTGGGGTCTGTTCTTTGCAGTTATTCCATTCAGTCTCTTTCCCAAAGAACAAGAGGGAGTCAGACCCTTCCTCCCTGAACTACCTAAGCTATCTGCAGCTACTTTTTCGGCTGCAAGAATTGGTTGTACACAATTGAACTGCTTTGCATTCAAAGAATTTCAACACACGCAATTTCAACACCTTAACATTATTGTAGTGGTGCAAAGTAGGGCAGCCTCTCCCCAAAACTGTTGATGCTTCATGGATTCCATTGAAGATCTCATCAGGTCAATGAAATGCCTGAAGTTAGCCACCCCGAGGCGAAGTATGTGATTCGGTAATCGATAAACGAGTTTCCAGCAGGTTCGGTGTATTGCTCGAACTCAGATCCAAGCTCGCTCAAGACATCCCTGTTCCCCCATGACCAGTTTCAAGGTCAGTTCAATGATCTGAAGCGGATCTCAAGAAGGAGGGAGGGATGGGGGGAAGGGAGTAAGATCAATAGCATTGAACTCAAGTTCAGAAAACAGACTCAGATCGACTCACCCAATGAACACTCGTCCGTGAATAGCCGCAGAAATCATCAACTTCTTCGCCTGCAAAGAAAAATAACCTATTCCAGTCAGAAGTGGAATCTTGAAACCACTTCGACAAGGCATCAAGGAAATACTTCACACTCAGAGTCCATTCTAGGGGGAAAAAAATAGCATACAGCATCAGCTGCATGTCTGTCTTTCTTCACTGTTATGCAAGAGCTAAAGATCCGGATCACTACTTTCCGGGCATCAGGGATTGCAGAAATTTACCTGAAGCACTGCCACACCCTCTACCACTGGAGAGTACTCGGATGGTAACTTTATTGACGTTTTTGACAATGTGAATGTGCGTCCCAGGACTGTCCCAGAGACGCTTCGAAAAGTCAAAGTAACATCATCCGGCCTGAATGAGAATCCCCCACTTGAGTTTGTGTTCACGATCCCTCCTGCATGGCGACAGTACCAAATGAACTTCATTCAACTGTAGCACAAAAGCCACTCTGCCTTCACAAACGATGCTAAGTATCCGTAGTGTAGAAGTGTAAACGCTCTGATCAACACAAAAATGCAGCATATTCAAAACTCTACAGTAACACATGACTAGCAAGGGAGATTTTTGGCAAATAACGATGTAAGTAGTGTACCTTTAAGTAAAGCTGTAACGCCAACAGCTGCAATAGAGATCAGAACATTGTTCGCTTCCGAGTCGTACAAGAGAAAAGTGAGCGAGGGGTCGTCGATGCCTCCGGGAGAAGTGAATGAGTAAGCTCCGGATATCCATTTCAGCTGAGATTCTTGAAGAGTCTGAGTTCCAAAACCAGCATAGTTTCTTCGAGTAAGTGAAACATTTCAAGGAATAACAAACGAGATGTCAATAAACGGAGATATTCGATTCCAACAATCTCAGTGCTCAGTCTATTTCTCATCTCAAATGAAAGAAGCACAATGGCCCTGCATACAACTGGCAAAGGTAAAATACATAGTTTGCCTAGAGGGCGAAACGAAGACAACAGTTCCTTTGCGAAGATGAAGGGAAAAATGCCTGCTGTACTTTTTTTTCACCCGGAACAAAGAGAGAGTGTAAGGAACAGAGTGAGAGTACACTGCATATCTGCATATCATATCGTTATCTCTCAAACTATATACCTAAAGAGTGTCAATAAGGACAATGAAAATTTATCGTAGCACATATCTTACATACCGCATAGCAAAAAAACATACCGTAATCCTTCCCGATCCTCTGTTCCGCAGCTGCAGGGCCACCACGTCCAGCACAGTGGAGCCGGGAACTATGGTTGGAAGCTTTGGAAGCTCAGCGGCTATGCGCTGCTCCCGAGTGGCGCCAAACTGATAGGCCGTGCGGAACAGACTCGATTCTAAGCTGACAGAAGCGCCCTGCAGCCTGCCAGCCATGGCAAGAAGGAGCACGGCCGCCAGAGATACTACAGGAAGGAGCCTCCAATACGCCATAGCTACTCCTTGGCTCCTCCTGATAAAGAAAACACTCTCCCTCTTGATCTCTCACTATTTGCTCCTTTTCCTCGCTCCTCCTATTCCCCTATCTGTTATCTTGGTGTGCTTCCGTCTATTTCTTCGTTCTTTCGCCTCTGCCTCCTACCTCGCCTACCTCTCCTTCCTTGCCTCTCCCTCCTCTCCTCTCTCTCCTTTCTCTCTCTCTTCTCTTCTCCTTCTCCCTCCCTCCCTCGTGGTCCGCCAGTTTCCATTGCTGTGCGCGTCCCAGCTGGCAGCGCGCGGCGCTTCTAAGAGGACCACGCGGCGTGCTGTGATTGGCCACGAGGAAACATGGGACCGAAACGGACAAATTGACGACAAACCGTACGAATCGGCCTTCCAAGTAAGCCGTACATACCCTTGTTTGACTGCGCCAACGTGCACCAATCAGAAGCCGACTTTGATGCGTCCGTACTGTATCTTGTACGACCTTGCCAAAAAGTGAGCGGCAATATTTGTACGAAACCGTACATGCGGTTGGGAGTTGTTGGGCGGCAGGATGTTCGTACAGTGTGGGGTTAGTGACCGTTGTACGGCCTCAGTATCGTACGGCAGAAAACGGCATGGCGTACGATTTCTTGGCGTATCCGAGGAAGATCTCACCGAGGGACGATTCTATTTAGGGAAGGAAAATTCTATTCTCACACCTTTTTTGTCTACGCACAGACCTCTTTTCGCTGGGCAGATTTTAAAATAGACAAAAAAGGAACACACCTTTCACACCTTTTTTTTTTCACTTTTTTTTTCACATCTTTTTGGAATCGATACACGCTACTAGTCCTGAGCGGCCGAGCGCCGTGAGACCTTTTTCTGTCGGGCAGATTTACTCCTTATCATTTATTTTCAGAGAAAAAAA
>CM074814.1:2155695-2225082 GCA_037447605.1 Zygnema circumcarinatum
CATACGTTTAAAAACAGTACTCAAACAGCGATTGGTAATTACTTTCGTGAGTATTGATTCTGTTTCTGGTTCCATATGGGATTTTTCTTAGATCGACTCCCCAGCCCATGGGAAAATGAGCCAAAAAGGTCAATCCAAAATCCAAACCGTACCAGAATCCGCATCAGAAAGTCCAGTACGAACATGTACGAAAATGGCCCGACATTTCCCTAAGGAAAATTCTATTCTCACACCTTTTTTGTCTACACACAGGCCTCTTTTCGCCGGGCAGATTTTAAAATAGCACAAAAAAAGAACACACCTTTCACACCTTCTCACCTTTTCTTTTTCACCTTTTTTTTCCCACCTTTTTGAAATCGATACACACCTTTCTCCATCGGGCAGATTTACCCCTTCTTGTTTTTTTCAAAGAAAAAAATATCGGCCTGCCCGAATCCACTCGGAGCAGAAGATCCGTCCGCCACGAGATCGTTCGCGGGTGGCCGTCCTTCACACGTGCAATAATTTTCCGCCGTCGATATTCACGCAGATCGCACCATGGCAGATCACCGTTCGATCAGAAGCCGGGCTCTGTCCCACGTGTCCCACCCAAGCCGGCTCCAAGGACCGTACAAAAGGCGTACGCCCGCAGCTTCGAGGAAAGTCAAAAAACGTAATAATTAAAGTTGAGTGCCTGTACCAATCACAGTTTGCCACGTCTAAAACGAGCACGCGGCAGATGGTGATTGGTTCAAGCTCGCAATGTAAGGAATTTAGACTTTCCTCGAAGCTGTGACCGTACGAGTTGTGTACGGTCGAGCCTGCTCGGGTGGGACACGTGGGCGTGTGCCATTCGCTGGAACCGAGCCCGGCTGCCGATCGAACGGTGATCTGCCGTGGTGCGATCTGCTCTAGAATCGACGGTGTATAGATTCTGCACGTGTGAAGGACGGCCACCCGCGAACGATCTCGTGGCGGACGGATCTTCTGCTCCGAGTGGATTCGGGCAGGCCGATATTTTTTTCTTTGAAAAAAACAAGAAGGGGTAAATCTGCCCGATGGAGAAAGGTGTGTATCGATTTCAAAAAGGTGGGAAAAAAAAGGTGAAAAAGAAAAGGTGAGAAGGTGTGAAAGGTGTGTTCTTTTTTTGTGCTATTTTAAAATCTGCCCGGCGAAAAGAGGCCTGTGTGTAGACAAAAAAGGTGTGAGAATAGAATTTTCCTTAGGGAAATGTCGGGCCATTTTCGTACATGTTCGTACTGGACTTTCTGATGCGGATTCTGGTACGGTTTGGATTTTGGATTGACCTTTTTGGCTCATTTTCCCATGGGCTGGGGAGTCGATCTAAGAAAAATCCCATATGGAACCAGAAACAGAATCAATACTCACGAAAGTAATTACCAATCGCTGTTTGAGTACTGTTTTTAAACGTATGATAATGGATGTTTTTGCTTTTCAGAGTAAAATGTACATATAAGTTTTTTTAAATCGAATTTTGGCGGGGGCGACTATTTACAGTGTACTTTATTCTGAATGTAGTGTACGATTTCGCGGGGCAGCAAAAAAAGGTTTTTTTTGGCGAAAAATGTTGTTTCACACTTCTCAGAATAGATACAGACATTTTTTCGTCGGATGTACGGATGGTGATTCGAAATGTACGAAGCGCGCGCGTCTACAAGGTATAAGGGCGCAACACGTGGAGCGACATGATTGGTCGCGGCAGCATATGACGTGGCAAGTATGTTTGGGACCATGACGTGACGAAACGAGACGCGAAAAAAGTGGAGTCCGCGGACGGCAGTCGGAAATGGCGGGAATTAAAACTGACAAAAAAAGATAGGGCACATAACGTAGCGTGTTTCAGGAAAAATCTGTCAGTTTGAATTCCCGCCATTTCCGACTGCCGTCCGCGGACTCCACTTTTTTCGAGTCTCGTTTCGTCACGTCACGGTACCAAATATACTTGCCACGTCATATGTTGCCGCGACCAATCATGTCGCTCCACGTGTTGCGCCCTTATACCTTGTAGACGCGCGGGTTTCGTACATTTCAAATCACCCTCCGTACATCCGACGAAAAAAGGTCTGTATCTATTCTGAGAAGTGTGAAACGACATTTTTCGCCAAACAAAAACCTTTTTTTCGCTGCCCTGCGAAATCGTACACTACATTCAGAAAACGTACACTGTAAATAGTCGCCCCCATTTTGGCCGCCCTATTTGGGACGCTGGCTGTCATCATTGGGGCCAGAGATGGAGGAGGTCCAAGTCCGTTTTTTGTCGAGCATATAGACGACAAACAGGTACGGTAATGTACGGTGAAAGTACGGTATGGTTACGCCGCCCTCGGCGCGGCCTGGCGGGCGGGGGACTTAACGACACGAGGCGCTCTATGGGGAAATAAACTGGTTACTAAATTGATGAAGCACGTCTCAACGACTTTTCAAACTAGAACACAGCGAGATGCGCTTGAACACGTCCCAGTTTGCCTCACATCTCGATGCCTCCATTCACGTCTACAGGCACAGTCGCAGTTACAGTTAAAGCTACAGTTGAGGTCACAGTTCTACGCTCGGCTGGACGGACCATGAATGAACCTTCGAATGGTTGCGGACCATCGATCGATTCGCGACCCAGCCAACCATTGCTAATTGTCGCAACCATTGGATTCAATGGCACCATTGCCAATGTTTCGAACCATCGACTCTCAGCCCGAGCAACCATTGGCCATGGTTTCAACCATTGGATTCATCATTGGTTGCGTCCAATGGTTGTGAGCCATTGCAATGGTTAAAACCACTGAATCGCGACCCGAGCAACCATTGGCAATGGTTCCAACCATTGACGCCGGATCAAAACAACCATTGCCGCAGCCAATGGATGGCAATGGTTGCTAACCATTCGAACGGCTATAAACCATTGCCCATCCTACCGTTGCCATCCAATAGTTATCCAATGCTTGCCGATTTAATGGTCCGACCTGTGCTATACTTCATAACATTCTTCAGTACTTCAAGCCATCTAAAAGGCGACATATGAGGTATTCAAGGGTGCTGGCATACACAAGCAAGCTTCTTATTGCAGGAAATTTTCCCTTGATTGGTTCTACAGCCACGAGAGCTACACCCATGATTGCTCAAATCTACGCTCCGTACACATATATCTCTGAGGAGGTTGCGCACCCATTTAGTGCTGAAGCGCTTCCTCATTAGCACAGCGCTTCATAAAGATAAGGCGTTACTACCTACATTGAAACGAAATCTATCGCACAAAAACAGGAAAAACCAATCAACACTCCTAAGAACATATTTTTTACAGCTCCCTACTGTATGCGACACTCTGATATGTACATCCCTGGCTATATCTCATATTTACATAGTGCTGACATTAGGACACATATCTACATTATCATCCAAATATGTAAAAATCACCATTCCGCCTATTCGAAGTGCTTGCTCTCAGGCCCTGCCTCACCAAAATACCCCTAAGTAAAGCAAGAAATTACTTCAAAGCATGTCATTCATTTAACGAGCGAACGGAATGAACGAGCGAGCCCCTAAAGAAGGAGAGGAGTGAGGGGAATCTCATTCAGGTTTGTCCCCTTCGGTGGGTTGAAGTGGGGACGCAGGCCCAACCAGCACTTGTAATAGTCTGCATCAAGTTGGGGCGAGGAGAGAGCTGCCTTTGTCACTCGGGGAATGTAGAGAACCTCAAACATGAAAGCGAGAGTATCTCCGGGAAGCTTGTTGGGGCCTGCAACTGCCTCCTCCGAAACAGCTTTCTGCAGGCAAAAGGGGGACATTAATTTTGAAAGCGGTGAATGCAAGCAGACAATGGGAAACTGGCAGGACATTGTTTCGACATGCGCAATAGGTTGTGAATCAAAGAATGAAATGTATGAAGTGTAAAGGGTACAGAACAAACCTCAAAGGTGGATGTATCTGGGCCATGAGGAGACATGCTAGAATGGAGGCTGCTTCCTCCTGGCAAGAACCCATCTGCCTTAGCCTGTGAATAAGACATGACCAAACATAAAGTCGATTAGTAAGCTTGATCCCTTTCAAAATATGCCCGCCTGCGAGAGCGAGCACCTAATTACCAGAAACTATGGAACGTCCGATTGATCCGATTGATGAACCACTCTCTCCCTCTCTCTCCCTCTCTCTCTCTCCCTCTCTCTCTCTCTCTCTCGCTCTCTCCCTCTCTCTCTCCCTCTCCCTCTCTTTCTCCCTCTCCCTCTCTCTCTCACTCTCTCTCTAGCGCTCTACATCTACACAGAGACAAGGCGGCCTACTTCATAGGCTCCACGAATGAGGCCCATAAACTCCGACATGCAATTCCGATGAAAGTAAGGCGGACGGAAGGTGTGTTCCGCCACAGTCCAACGCGGAGGGAATATGACAAAGTCCATCAAAGCAACCCCCGGCTGAGCGGTGGGGCAAGTCAGCACTGCACCCAGTTTAAACATATCAAGCATATCAATATTTAAACAAGCTCTTCTGCTTCAGGTATAGACAAACTGCTCCTTCCAGAAGTTTCTCTTCACACGGGAGAGGATGATCTCTTATACTTTTCAGCTAAGAAGAAGCTTCTTACTTAAGGTAAGAAGACTTGCCATATGTAAGTAGGTTCACAAACCGAGATAGCAAAGAAGAAACAAGGTGGTGAAATCTGAAAGCGTACCTGTGAAGATGGAGGGGTCAGGGTGGTCAAAAGAAACGGCATTCATAGGACAGAATTTGGAGAGGTCGTACTGCCAGCCATACCAACAAACCATGCAAATAAGGTGAATTCGGACGTTCAGTTCATAGTTCTGCATCTCATATTGCTTCATCAACCAAATCGCCCACATTACTTGCTTATCCCTAAAACCCTTGTTAGTGGAATCGATCACGTCGATGCCATTTGACTTAAAAACGCTACCGAACTGCGGATAGAAGCATATTGTGGCTTAGGATTTGTTGCAGGATACTGCAGGGATCAAATATCAACCATTCAAACCTGAACCCATGGACCATGCAAACACATGCCCCAGAAGATGTACATAAAAAAATGGGAAGGATGTCCTTACCTTGTACGGAGCATAATTTCCATGCCAAGCCACAACATTGAAGGGCGAAAAATCCTGCTTAGCCTCGAATAGGAGCCCATCAAACTTGTGAAAGACAGTAAAACCAGTGCGGATTTTGTCGTCAAACCACGCAACAGGGGTCAAGAAATCGCGGGGATTGGCCAGACCATTGGCCCCTGCAATGGAGTTTTCAACATTCGGTCTCATTCAGATCGAATAGGAAAATCAAACAAATGATCGGCTGCGGCCCAACACATGGTAATACCACATCAACAGCTACCAATTGAACTTGCCACGTGTCGCGTACCGATTGGTCCAAGTTCTGGCAGGCGGAGATGGTTGCCAAAAACTTCGCATATGTACCCACGAGAGGGTCCATCCGGAAGATTGACAGAAAACCGAACTCCCATCTGTACTACGGCGATTTCTCCAGGGGCTACCTCAAGTTTGCCGAATTCTGTGGTGATCCAAAGTCCTGTTGAGAGAAAAGAGGCAAAATGGAGCATGTGAATGACAATAACAGTAAGGGAGGAAAGCCTTGCCCATAACATGCTCACCGTACCATCATCAATGAGCAAGTAGTGGAAGACAAGAAATGCTTTTAAGCGCTTTTAGTTTCTAGAACGAGCTTAGCTTCCTGAGATGTGAAGCTTGGATGAATTCTACACTCTGCTTTGCTTTATCGTCACTCATTGTCGCAAACCTTCTGAAGGCTTTTACAAGTGAAACATAAGGCTGCTGTCATATATTTTAGAAGTCCAATAACAGGGCCCCAATAATGCTGCATTTTGGACCTCGTACAAGCCAAAATAAAGCCCACAATTCGCGACCTTCAGCATTGCCGTTCACTTCAAGATTTGGTTGACTTACTGCCTTGTTGCGGCACAATGAGGAAATCCCCATCAGCATTCGCTAAAGCACGCTCATCCATGTTTCCATTAGCTGCATATCTGTATACATGCCCCACAGTAATATCAATAAATAGCAGGAAAAGCTTACGTTTTACACCGCAGTCACTTCCTTTTTCATTATATTCAATCGAAAAGGTTCACCTTTACGCTTTAACTGGAAAGGCTTAACCTAAGGACTGAGTTTTTCATTGTTTAGGTCACTGACATGTGCACGGCGTAGCCGCTTTTGGTTGATGGGCTGCCTGCTCCACAAACAGTAATAAGCCCTTCAAGAAAGTCAGTCGGCTCGGAAGGAATGGGTGTGGGCTTCCAACGGAGCTGATTCGGGGTAGCTGTGGTCGACTTATCAGTGAAGTCGGCAGTCAGACGTGTATGGAGCGTGTCATTACAGGGTCGGAATGGCTCATGAGTAACTGATGGTTTGATACGATAAAGCCAGCTGAAAAACATAAACATCTCCCCATCCTTCAAAGGGTGCTTTGTGAAGAAATGACGGAGTTCAGACCTAAATATGCCTAGTCTGACACTCAGGTCTCTAGAACCGCAAAACAAACCAGATCCTACACCCAACTTATCCTGATGTGTATGAGTGGAATGGAGTGTGGGGAGAAAGAACGGGAAGAGAGGGGAGGGGTGGGAGAGTGTGAGAGAGAGAGCGAGAGTGAAAACCCAGGAGCGAGAGGAGGGAAAAAGGTAGGAGGAACAAAAGGACACACAAACGGCGCAGCAGAGAGGCGAGCGACGTCGAACAAAGATTATATGATATTCGACAAACGTATTCTAAGAATGAGTAGAACATTCTAGCAAAGTTTCAAATTTAAAATACTTTGAACACCATCTGACATGAATTGCTTCCACATCGCATGATGCATCTGCATAGTGTGAGAAAGTGCAACGAATTGGATTCTGTCAGTCCGTGATAGGCTGCTGCACCTGCGCTGATTCGACCCTCGCGCCGCCGTAAAGGCAGTTCCAGATATCTGCTCGGCGTAGAGGCCAAAAGGGCAAACCTGGGGGCTGTTCTGCCCAACAGGAAGCGCTCCCGGAAGTGCTTCACTCTGAAAGTGGTTCCCAAATCCACTCAAATATTGAAGGCTGGCGAAGGCAGCATCGCCTTCGACCTCATTCATTCCTAAAGCTGCATCCTTGCCCGGTTCTCCACCATGGATGCTACCGGCTGGCGGCATTCCGAAGGCCTGATCACTTATGCTTGCTCTCTTCTCGCTTCGAAAGACTCCTTCTCCGTCACAACACCCGTTCCTTCAACCGTAACCCCGACCGTGACCCTAATCCTAAGCCTACTCCTAACCCTAAATGGAAACCCTACCACTGCAAGATACGGCGCTTCTTCGTCTTCTACTAAATCCTGACCGCAGCTTTCCAGATATATTCTCGGACCCACATTCCTCCTCTCCTAAATTATTCTTCACGCGCTGTGTGGAGGCCGATGCTGGCATGCAGCCCCAGCCATGGCGAGCATTTCTTCCAGCGCCATATTTACAGTTTTAGGGCCTCAGAGCTGATAGCGGCAGTGCAGGAAGGCGTCAGTGTCACGACACGTCTGCTTCAGGGCCTGGACCAGACTAGCTAGCCAAATATTGACTAACCAAAGTTTGGCTAACTGAATGTCACATCTGACTAGGAGATTGTAGTTGGATTATAGTCAGAAAAGTGACTAATCAAACGGTCAACAATCTAGTTACGTTTTAGTAAGTGAATACGGACGCTTTTAGTCATCAGCGTTTAGTCAGAAAACTACTCTAGTCCTTTAGTTTTTTGTGGTAATTTTCCTCAAGTCATGAAAATTAAGTCGAGAATCTGCACAGCCAACGGAACTGGGAAACCAAGCAAGTGAAAGGACGTGTAACGTTAACTTTAACCTTAACTGCGACGCATAGATCTGTCTGGTTGCCCGCGCACATGGAAATTCATCGTCCGGACTGAGATCGTCCGCCCGGGGCGGCTGGTCCCGCCTTCCCCGCCGGTATCGCTACGGTCCAAAATTTGCCGCCCTCTCGACATTCGCCGTACAAAGGGAGACCGCGTCGCGACAAATCCACGTTTGACGGCGATCAATGCCACATCCCCCCACGTGCAGCTTCAGATTCTAAGGACCATTCCATACCCTTTTTTTTGTCTGGGCTTTAAAAGAACATTTCTGGCTGCCCGACATTCATTCGCTGACCAAGTGCATATCGCAGCTCGATCTCGGGCAGACCGAAAATTAGGGCTCACTGGATGTTTTTCGTCGTCCGTACCCTTTCCTTTTCCAATGTCCCCTCTATTTATTTTCAAATGTAGGCCGATCCCGATCTCCAGCACGTGTCATAAGTATCCCCCTGGGGACGCCTTTCTCCATCATTTCCGTCGGACGTATCCCCCCGAGGACGGCTATCTGGTCAAAGTACCTCCCCGCCGCCCACCTTAAAAGCGCATAAAGGGGGGCCGTCCAGCCGCCTTTACTGTACGACCGTACGGTCCCATCCAGGTCAGCAATGAAGGGCTGTCCTTTTCGGAGGGGACTCAGCTGAGCAGGCCAATCACAGACTGCCACGTCAGATATTATGACACGTGGCACTCTCTGATTGGATGGGTCTGTCTTGAATTGGGACCCACTTTCAGGGAAAGCTCTGGCTGCCTGCCTGCAGGTTCCCAAGGAGGGGGGTGCTGTAGGCCATGGCTGCCAAGGCATGAGTTGGAAGAATGAGCTGCTTCAGGTTGTCATGTATTCCAGCATGCCCTTGTTCTGAATGGCACTCTCGTATTTTCGCTCCAGATCCGTTTCCTAGAAATTCCTGCATATGAACTTTGCGGCATAGTGTCAAGATTCTGCAAACTTTTGTACAATTGTCAATGACTACTGAACCTGTCCCCCGCAGTGCATTCAGAAGATGTGAGATAACTTCAGATCGACTGTGAAGCGGACTTATGCGTGAGACTGAGACACATTCGCTCTCTTAAGTTTCGAATTCTTGCTTCGTGCGGTAGACATTGAAGCCAGCTCTAGGCAATGTGGCATCGGTCGCGCTTTCACGGTAGCCATGAACGGGATATGGAACGAGAGAGGGACCCTGAAGCAGCGTCTGTGGTGTCCATGGAGTCGCAGCCGCTCTCGCAGTCAGACATAGGGAGTACAAACGGTGGCGAGTTTCGGGACAGTGATGATGAGTTCGAAAGCGAACCCGTAGTACTATGCTGCTGTCAAGGCCTTCTCGCAGCTTCTCCTGTGAAGTTGCCGGATTTTCTGAAACTCACCTCTTGGTTGCGGTTCAGTCCAAGGTGGCGCTTTGTTCTGCTTGCGGTTTGGGCGTTCGTGGGACTCATTGTAGCCGGCAGCGTTTTTACTATCACTTACACTTCACATCAAGGCAAGCGGCAGGTAGGTGCTTATATCTTGGACGCATTTCAAAACAAGAAGAAGCTGAGCTAACGTTTTTTTTAGCGGAGACATGTATTTCTCGGGCCAGTTTTTCTAATAGTGCATGAATCGCAGAAAGTCTTAATTCTCTTAATTTCTTCTCGTTTTTCTCTTCCTTAAATGTCAATAAAAAACTTGTTTTTGGTCACTAAAACTAAAGTCTAAACTATTGCCATTTTTAGGAAAAGGTAAAGAATAACTAGTTTGTCCAGTCAAAGCAAGCTTTTCCATAAGCGGCCCCCCGGGGCTTGGTATAAGTTTAGATTGTAGAGCCAATTGATTCTTGTACCGCCAGTTTCAGCTGTGCTACCATTGAGTTGAAAAGAATGCAGGCTCGATGAATCTGCTGCTTCCGCCAAATGAGACCTGATTATTTTTTTCTTTGTCGGAGTTCACGTATTAGGGCAGAGTTATGTTAGGATTTGCTAACAATAAGGGTAGTCACATGAATTTGTACATGTTAAGAAAACAATCTTACTACGCTCTCTAAAAGCACTACATCTGTTTATCTATAATGGCTTGAGTTGTCATGCTTGTGCCGAGACTACTCGTTGTTAGTGCCGCAAGGGTGCTCATGAAATTGCCCTTTAACTGATCTTATTTGGAGAACAATTAAGTGCAGCATTGGAGTATTGCAGGCGCTACTGATAAACTACAATTGTTGCCTAGCTGCGTTAGACACTCTCACGTCCGTTAACTCACTTCTCACGCCTGTTTACTGCTTCTTGTATGGCATCTTGGCTTCCCCTCCCATAGCAATTCATTGAGCAACGATGTGACTCCTGGGCAAGACTCCTCAATGAGGGCTTCAGAGAAACGTCCAACCAGGTGAGCTGATATGTAAGTAGCAGTTGCATTCGCTTTTGACAGCAAACTAGGAGGCTATAAGTGAGTTACTTCAATAGAAAACCGTGTAGCTAGTCCTCATACCCTCCTAGCATTTGAAACATTTGAGAAATGAGCGCGTCATAATGACCAAACCATTCACTCAAGTTAGGTACCCTGCAACTCGTTCTGCTGCTATCGCAATCATATGGCCCACAGCATTTTCAATGTCCCTGTTTTGGGTTTTTTGGGTTTCCATTTTTTTTTAATGAGCTTTTCTCTGTCTTATAATCTAAAGGAAGTAGTGCTCGAGATATTTCCTGTTTTGTACTACCACCTTGCATACTCTGATATGCAGTCACTTAATTTTATGCATCCTCGTGTCCTGCATGACTTGTTAGAACTTGTACTTGTAGCATTTGAACTGTGGGGGCGCAACTTGAGGCATGATGCGGTTACAAATTTATTAGTGCTCCTTTTCGCTTGGGCAGTTATTGGAATTGGTTTATGGAAAGATGCTTTAGTTTCTCATACACAGGCTTTGTCAACTTGCAGGCTCGCGTATTCTCAAATCTCGTCTCCACCTTGTATTTTCGTAAACCTAATGGCACTTTGGACGCTGTGAGTTTTTCAGCCCCATCTACTCTCAGAAAGTCATTAACTTTCAGAAGGCAAAAGCTTGTAAGTCAATTATCAATCTTAGGTGAAACCTTGAAGATGTGCAGCCAGGCAACGTCAACTACCTCACTGAATTCACTTCGGAAAATGTCTGGGTGGGAAATCAGGACACATTTTTGGAGATCGCGGGAGACACTGATTATGCCCGACCCCTCTTGCTGGGAATCAGCTTTGCTCTTCTTGTTAGTGATGCTAACCGGAGTGCTTTTGAAGCTTCAATGGGTCCCGGTTACTGCATTAGGTAAGGTGCTGACCGCCAAAGGTTAGTCTGATCCCAGTAGCTTTCTTGGCAAAGTTCAGGTTCTTCTTGCTGAGAAACCTACCTGAGGAGGAGCATCGATCCTTCTGGTTTAGACTGAGACTATTCTCATTCTTCTCACGTCTTTTAGAAAGCTTATTTGCCAAGAATCCAACTGCTTTTCTCTCTCACCACCGGCAAAAAGAACTGTGTTAGTTTTGCTGAAATACTTAATGATGTGAGTACACAGCATTGTTCCTAACTTTTCTGCAGTTACCTCCTTCTGGGATTGGCTTTGGATTCAGAAACCATGAAGGCCAGTGCCAAAGCAAAAAGCCGGACTATGCTCCTCTTCTATTCGGTCAAGCCGTGGGTCCCTCTGGCAGTTTTATGCCAATTTCACAGTTTTCAATAGATCTCTTAAGTGGTACTTTATCGCCCATTTTTCCTCAGCCCCATTACCCCACAGAACCATGGTTGGCATGTCTGGAATACCTCTCCCAAATCAAATAGCAGCTCACCCTTACCCTTACCCTGCACGGTATCTACCTCTCATTTGGCTCTAGTTTCCCCTTAATATGCCTGTGCTCTACTACTTACTGCTTGCTTTGCTATTGTATGGATGCCATGGTTTCTTGCAGAGGAGAATCTGACTGATTCACTCACCCGGATTCGAGATGAAGGATTGCAAGGAGCTTTGGGGGTACCGTCTAGTGTGACCCTGAATAACATAAGCAGCATCGTCCTTCTAAAATCTTTCCCTGTGTTTTACGATAGAGTAGCTCCGTCCGCTGGCTCGACAGTGGAGGCCTTTCGAGCATCAGTGGGAGGCTTCATTGTTGCTGGTTTTATTTTCCATGGTATTTGGGAGACAGTACTAGAGGTAAACTACAAGAACCCTAGATTATTTATCAGGAATCTTCTCTCTTGTCGTTACTTCCGATGTCTTCTTCAACTGAGGTTTGACTGCCTTCAAGGAATCCCTTAGGAAATACTTCTATGAATAGAGATATGTGAACTTTCCGAAGATGATTTCTCCAAGCATGTAACGCTTAGTATCGCTCTTGTATGCATTTGCGCCGACGTTCATTGTTCATATGTTTCAAGGGAAATGCAGCAGCATTTTTGTACCGTGATTCTGAGGCTCCACATTGTGTGTGCATGCAGAACACCCTTCCCAATACTGACGTGCTTTCCCGCATATATGATGTGACCAATCGTTCTAATCCCATTTTATTACAAGGGTCAAACAATGAACTGATATCTGTTGAGCATGACGACTATGCACACGTTAGTCCTTTGAACTTCAGTGATTCATATCGTCAGCATGAGATCCGCTGTCGGTACGTTGACCTTTTCTTGTTACTGGGCCTGGAGGAAGCACATTGGACTTGTTTTCAAGTTGTCAAATTGTCAGTGTCAATTGGGCGTGATGCAAGGATTGCGGTTCATAGAACTGCTAACTTTTCAGCAGTCACTTTCACCAGTGTGGCGCACATTCAGTGTAATCGCTGTTAACTTTCCATCGTAATTCATCTCTGCGTTTTGCCTTTTGACAACTGAGGCACTTCATGAGAGTCGTCCTCCCTTCCTGCTCTCAAATGACCATCCTTTGTTATGCAGGTTCAAGGATATATATGTTTTCCCTATGCAAGCTCTTGGATGGGCAGCGGCTGTTGTTGCAATCGTTATATTGGCCGGCTATATTGCATGGGCCACATGCTTGCAAATGCAACGCTTGGAGATGGATTTTCGTCGGATGGAAGCCTTGAAAGACAAAATGTAATTCAACAATCGCAACTTAACCACTTGTTGGCTTGTGTGAACTTGGGGGGGTTGTATGGAGTGGTCACAAGCAAAAGTTGCAGTGGAATATCCAGAACCTTCGCCTGCCATTAAGCTGATCTTGGTGTGTACATTAAAGGTTTGCAAATCGGTTAACTGAGACTGAGTCAGGTTAATCTAGCGTGGCTTCTGCTAAACCAGGATATATGTGTTCATTGCAATTCAGGAAAATGGCCAAAAAGGCTGCTGAGGCTGCAAGTCGAGCTAAGGGCACATTTCTAGCTACCATGTCGCATGAAATTCGTACACCCATGAATGGGGTGATAGGTGAGGCACCATACAGACTTCTGTGCGGAAAGGGGGTTACTGTGGCTTGAAAAGATAGAAAGGTAGCCCTCTCTTCTTGAGTTCGGCTTCTAGTTGAATTGCCTATTTCCGGATTGAGTTTCACTTTGGCAAAACTTGCACCATCATTCGCTCCTCTTTCGCGTTGATTGATAGAGTTATGATTTGGACTCTTTGAAGTTTTGACACTCTCTTAGCATAGACATTCTGTCCGTCAACTACAGAGGTTTGGACCCCCTCCATATCCCGTTCGGCCACATAATCAAAGGCAGGAATTTGCCGAAATGTGGTGCCATAAGGTGACATGCTCGAGTGAACCGTAGTCAGACTGTTGGCTGGTTTGGAATTCGTTAAAGAAGTCGCAGTTGTTAGATATATATGGATGAATGTGTCAGATATCTGTGCTGCACATATGTATGCTAATGTATGAATGCTGCGTGGCAGGCATGCTGAATCTACTGCTGGAGACAGGGCTCGATGCTACACAGTTAGACTACGTGGAAACTGCTCGCACGAGTGGGAGGGCATTAGTGGAGCTAATAAATGACATTCTGGACCTATCCAAAATTGAGGTAGGAAACCAACCATTGAGTCGAGAATTTCAAACGTAGGGACGTCTTTGGACTACATTTTAGAAGGGTGGTGAAATGGGCCTGGCTACCCTATTTCGAGATAGGTCTAGATGGAGAAGGCATGGCAATGTTCGTTTGCGTATGAAACAGAGTGTCTCTGAATAGCCATTAGGGAGCTAGTAAATTTCAGCAGTGATCTTACATTTTCTCAATTGGTGTTTGTGGGCTATTTGTGAAATATATGTTTTTTGTTTCAGGCAAATAAAATGGCCGTGGAGAAGATCCAAATGGACATCCGAGCGGAAGTCGACAATGTTCTTAGTATGTTTGTTGAGAGGCTACGAGAAAAACCACAAGTAGAAGTGGCAGCATTTGTGGCGGATTCTGTCCCACCCACCACTTTGGGTGATCCTCTCCGTCTACGGCAGGTACATATGTTCTGTCTACTTCCTATCACTCTGATGCAGATACAAAACAGTGAGTTTTAAGGCAGCACTTTTGCTCTTTCACGTAATGTACCTTTGGTTATCTGGATGAGAGTTTTTGAAAGGACCATGGTGGGGAGATGTCCATGCTTTCCTTACAGGTTCTTATCAACCTGCTCTCTAATTCTTGTAAATTTACCAACAAGGGCCATATCTTCATCGTTATTCGAGCTGCCTACCCCGACGAAGATATCCGCAAAGTTACTGCAGCCGTCGTTAGTGGCGAAAGCAGTCGACGAATGGACCTTCCCGATATCCACAAGCTTGAAACAATATCGGATACGGTTGAGCTTCTGCCTCTTGACGGTAGAGATTTCTTCAGACCAAAACGGGTCAACGAGATCACAGAACCGTGTGCAGATGGAGATACGAAAGTAGAGGGTGGAAACCGGACTATTGGGGGAACATGGTTAACACTGAGTGAACAGGAAACAGTAGAGAGCTGCAACAGCTGGTTCAAAATAAAGCACATATTGGACGCAAAATCAGGTGTTTTGATGCCATTGTCGGGCAGTGTAGGAGGCCAAGTCGAGGACAATGCCGGGAATCTTGTCCGACTTGTCATTTCAGTGGAGGTTAGTACTCACCTCCGCTTTTCAATCCTGAAGAGACTTCTTTCTAACGTTCCTTTCAATAGTGAAATTTACCCTTCTCACGTACTAGTGGGGTCCTCCATTTGCCTTTTTTTGACCTGCAGGATACAGGTTTAGGAATTCCATATAATGCGCAGCAAATGATTTTCAAACCATTTGTACAAGCAGATACGAGCACCACCAGGACACATGGTGGAACAGGTAAATGGTTGAACGTTCCCTTTTCTTAAATATGCAGTTCAGGAAAGGTAACAATTCATTCGCTCATCCTTTTTTCTATAATGGGTGGTGCAGGTATCGGCCTGACGATTTCGCGACGACTTGTGCAACTCATGGGAGGCAAATTAGGGTTTGTCTCCAGACCCGGAGTTGGGACCACTTTCTTCTTCGATATGACAGTCCCGTGTGAAATGAAGCCGTTTAAATCACCACGGACGACAGAATCTGCGAATCATAGGCTGCCAAGTGGCATTCAAATGACAGACTTACAGAACATATCAGTGGCTGTTCTTGACGATCGACCGGTCTGGCGAGCTGTGGTGGAGAGTTATCTTCGGAGGTTGGGAGTACAGGTCATAAACGATGACACTACTCCTCTGAACGGAGATAGCATTTGGACAGGGTCGGTGGGAGATGGGAGAGCAGCCAATGGGGTATCTCCTGCGGGAGATAGTCAGGGGAATCCTGGGCAAGCAAATGGCAGGTCTCACAGATCGGGAGGAGAGCGTAATTCAGGGGAATTTCCAGGCAACTTTTTTGGACCTGTCCTTGTAGTGGATTCGGATTGGCTAGCAGCACATGGAGGTGTCCGAAGGGGGTGGAGAGAAAACATTCCATCCAGAATGGAAGAGAGATTGGGTCTGCACGGAGTGAAGAGTCGAGCAATTCTAATGTGTAGGGATAGGGGGATGGAGGAGGCTGCTAGAATAGCTGGTTTTGATGCCATGTTGGTAAAGCCATTGCGACAAAGTGCATTGGCGGGTTGTTTGGCTCAGTGCTTTGCTATTGGAAGTCGGAGATTCTCGGGAGGGAGTGTAGCTCCAAGAGGGCCTATTCAGGTGTATGTGCCTGATGGTATGAGCACTAGTGAGAGAAGGGATGGGGAGATGGAAGAGAGAGCTAAAGCAGAGAAAAAACTGGTGGAGGCGAGTACGCCCCAACCACCGTCGGAGTCGGATGAGAAAGAACTGCTTAAGGAAGCATTTCGAGATCGGCTCTTTTTGGTGGTAGGTCGTGCTAAAAATACTTCCTTGATGTTACTTCTGACCGTTGAGTTTGACTTCGGCTTGGGTGATGGACTTGTCCATTGAAAAATCCTGAGTGGAAAACTGCAGGAAACCACTCCCATGTGGAGGTAGAGCAGAAACGATGTGAAGGATCCGACTTACTTGTGATGGGGGAATTTGTATTGGTGTCAGGTGGATGACAATATGGTGAACAGAAAAGTGATTGCCAAAATGCTGCAGCGGTATGGAGCAATTGTGGAGGCAGTGGTGGGAGGACCGCAGGCAGTAAAGCGGCTTCAAGAACCGCACGAATTTGACTGTGTGCTGATGGACATCCAGGTGAAAATTCCCAAGAAAACTTGTATTTTTTCTGGGACTGAATTGGCAGGAAATGTTCTTCATGAACATGGGGGTTGACCCATGTATTCTTTCCCCTTTTCCTTTCTGAATTCAACATTTGGGGGTGCACAGATGCCGGAAATGGACGGTTTCGAGGCAACACTGCGGATACGAAAGAATGAGTTGGAGACAGAGAGATACAACACTCATGGCAGGATCCCAATTTTTGCACTCACTGCAGACATAGTTGCAGGGACTCGGGAGAAGTGCTTTGAGTCGGGGATGGATGGCTTCATGTCCAAACCCATTGAACAAGACCAGCTTTACCGCGTAGTGCTGCCTTTGTTTACTGACTTGCCACAGGGAGACAACGCTATGCCTTGAGAGAAGGCCCGAGGGTCTATTCAAAAGTAGGGGCAAAGGCGTGGCAGGTAGGCTCTATCCAAAATCTCAGTAGCTCATGTATGCAGTTATATAGACAGATGTGTTGTACCTCTCCGCTCACTTCTAGTGCTGCTGCCGTGATGCCCCAGAAAGCTTCTCTATATCATTATCTATTTAAGGCACAATTGTGTCCAAATTGCCCTGTAGAAAGTAGGATACATTGAAGCTCCTTTTATTTTTTTCCCTTTGTAGTGGGCAACTTTGCCCCCAACAGCAGCTGAGGCACAACTCATAGAAAGTCTTTCAGAGTGTTTAGTTGCCAAATCAGTGCTTCTAGGTACACAGACAAGGATCCCATTATTTGCCCTATGCTTCTTTTTAAGAAGAAGCGGGGGGTTACATTGATGTACTGCAGTCTTCAGGGTTTTTTCGAGAATAATGGGAAGGCAAATGGAGCTGTGTAGGCTGCTGTTGGGGGATTCACAGGGGGTTCTATGCAGTGATCAGTCTCAGTTCGGGGGTACAGAGGTCGTCGTATTTTGCATGACAGAAAGAACTATGGAAATCGTTTTCGTTGGGGATCATTTGCTTTTTGGACCTTGTTGACAAAGGGATCGTCGTATCCTTTCAGAACCATAGGTCCTTTGTTTACAATAGTCTTGGAAGGTGGAGAGACAAACCCTAAAAGCATGGAAACCCCGGATGACCTTCCAACTGAGTCACAATAAGTTCAGTTAGATTTAGCGTTTCTATGTCTGCATCCAAACAGGAATATGATGCCATTTTTGTACGCTGAATTCTGTTTCCGTCCATGCAACCGCATGCATACAAGGGCCCATGTGAGGGTCCATTCCCATTCCCCACTCTGGAGCTGTTGTGGCCTCCGTTTCTAAAGAAATCAACCTGTGCAGTAAAAGTAAGAGTTTGGGAAAGAGAATTAGAAAAGAAAGCCTCTACCAATCCCCTTTCTTATTTTTCTTATCCTTTATGCAAGAAAAAAAAAAAAAGCGTCCATTCATCAGTTAGTGAAATTTAGTGAATTCATCAAAGCGAGAGAAGCTGAAAACCTTTTGAACCATACTCTCTCTTTTTCCTCTCCACGAATGACGACTCGCCATGTACTTTTGTATACGTGGCGACTTGCTATTGGACTACAGTAAGCCCAATAATCGTACGGATAATGTTAAAAAATGTACGGCTCAACTGTACGGCAGTACAGTAGACCCCCCCAATATTTTCGCCCCTCTTATTTTCGCTCCCCAATATTTTCGCCCTGAATTTGCCAAAACCACTTTTTAACATAATACTGCCCGCCTATTGTTAACACGCACCCTTATGTAAACCGCTCGCAGCCCCGAGCGGGCGCAAGCGACCGTCGATCTCCCGCGATCGCGGAGCCGCAGTCCCTTACGCCCCCGCCTGCCGTACGCTCCGCAGCCCCGCGAGGCCCCGCCGCCGGGTCGGCGCAGCTCCGGAGGCCTGGGTGGTACGGACGTTTTATCACCCTTTTTTTTTTTTTTGGGGCGTTTTTTTTTTTTTTTTGGGGCGTAATTTTTTTTGAACTTTTTTTGTTTTTTTTTTTTCCCTTTCGTTGTTTTTCTTTTTTATACCACCGCGGTGACCCCGCTACACAGAGACAGGGTCCAGGCACCGCCGCCCGCCGCCTACTCGCGGCTAAGTTTGAAAAACCACGAGGACCACTCCCTCTCCAAGCGGAGACATCGCCGTTGCGTTGCTCATAACGCAATAGCGGACGGGGGGCGACGACCATGGAAACGTACAAAAAGCGATACGATACGATACGATATTTGCGCCTTTGACAATACGGACTGTCTCTCCGCCGCTAAGGGATTCGTCCTCGTGGTTTCTTTATGCTCTTCTCCTGAACGCCCTCCCCCCTCGCCCCGTCCGCCATAGCCCGAGCAAGGGTCTTTCTGTTTGTGTTGTCTCTTTAATTCTTATCCCTTTCCCAAATATGTTATAGTTTTATAAAGTTTCTAATGTTTCTTATATATGTTTTTTTTTGTGTAGAGCGACCACGGAGTAGCTTTCAAATACCGGCACATTGAAGCAGCAAAATTTGTACAAACGCTTCGATATTTTGCATATGTTTTCTTGCAAGATGCGGTGTATGCTTCAGAAATTCCAATGTTCACAAAAAGTGTGAAGAGTTTCAGAGGTGAGGAGTTACAGAATGACCTTAATTCTTTGTCATTTAACCTCTGCCTTTATCATTCTTGCTTAATTCTATTTGTGTGTTGTGTGTTTTTGTTTTCATTGAAGAATTTTTCAGTTTTGCGAATGAAGCGAGGATAGAGGGGGTAAGGATGAAGGCGGTATATGAAAGGAGTCGCCTTTCAACAATCGAAAATTTACATTCAACAATCGAAAATTTACAAGCAACATTACAAGCAACAATTCAGTTATGCATGGAGGGAGGAGGCATGCAGGGAGGAGGCGTGCAAGGAGGGATGCTTGGAGGAGGCATGCAAGGAGTAGGCATGCAAGGAGGAGGGATGCAAGGAAGCATGCAAGGAGGAGGGATGTAGAGAAGCATGCAAGGAGGGCTGCAAGGAAGCATGCAGGGAGGGCTGCAAGGAGGCATGCAGGGAGGGATGCAGGGAAGCATGCAAGGAGGGTTGCAAGGAGGCATGCAGGGAGGGCTGCAACGAAGCATGCAAGGGGGGCTGCAAGGAGGCATGCAGGGAGGGCTGCAAGGAAGCATGCAAGGAGGGATGCAAGGAGGCATGCAGGGAGGGCTGCAACGAAGCATGCAAGGAGGGCTGCAACGAAGCATGCAAGGAGGGCTGCAAGGAGGCATGCAGGGAGGGCTGCAACGAAGCATGCAAGGAGGGCTGCAAGGAAGCATGCAAGGAGGAGGGATGCAGGGAAACATGCAGGGAGGGCTGCAAGGAAGGAAGGAGGGAGGGAGGGAGGCGTTGCGAGAGAGGCGGTGGCTGCGGGACATGCCTCGATATTTACACTGCAGCGTGCTGGTGTTTTACTTGACTCGTTTACAGAATTTCCAATGCTTTCAGTGCAATGTAGTAGGTTTGATGGAGAACGATGGCATTTACCAAGAGACTGTGAACCATGCCACCAGCCTGCAACACTTTCAACATTGAGGGCTTTTTAACCAATAATTTGTAAACTAGGCCAAAACATATGTCGATAAGATAATCTTGCTAAGCTTTTGGAGTGCGAGTTCCATTGGGAACAGCACTATAACCACACAGAAAAAAGCTCGAAAACACTTACACACACAAAAACGCGCAACTCAACTCAATCGCACACTCCCTCCATCCCTCCCTCATTCCCACGCGCACAAAGGTAATGCTTTGTAAACGTACCAATGCCATTCGGCGGGCTATAATCCTACAAACCTTTATAGGGACACAAGTTGTAAGCTGGACAGAAGGATCTACCAAACAAGGGAAACAACGCCGGTTTCATTCATACCAGCCACTAGCAACTACTCACACTTTTAACAATCAAATTTGTACACAAAACCATTTCATATATACAAGGTTTCGAATTTTGTAAACGCATACCATCAAGTTGTTGTGTGTCCGGTTCTCTCGATGTACTGGTCTCTACACATTTTACAATTTCGTACAAGTTTACAATTGTCTCTTGGTTTCAAATTGTGGCTTGTGTCTTGTGTGATACTGTGAGTTCCTTTTTTTGCCCAAGGGTCGGGCCGCGCCTTCACATGCGTGAACTGAACGCGCAAGGGATTGCGTACTACGCGTACGCGGCGGCTAAGCTGCCTTCGAAACCACCAGGACCACTCCCTCTCCAAGCGGCGAAATTGCCGTTGCGTTGCTTATCACGCAACGGCGAATTCACTCCATGCGAATGCCTTCTTGGCGGCATCGTGTCCGCCCATTTCATCGACGGTTCTTCGCGAGCTGCGAAATCAAGCATAACTATGGTTATATTTTCGCTACCCAATATTTTCGCCCAATATTTGCCGAAACCATGGCGAAAATATTGGGGGGGTCTACTGTAGGTAGAACGGAAGTGTACGAACATAAATGTACTGTACAGTACAGTACAGTATTGTTCAGGGATGGCAATAAATCCGTACAAGGGACTTTTAGAGTTTTAGATTTCAGAATTACTGTAGAACGTTCTAATATTCAAACGTTTCAGAGTTTTAGAAACTTCTATAATTGGCGTACGACCGTTGAAATTGAACATGCACGGATGTCGATCTCAATTTTAGGTTAGGACTTGCTGTGCGACGGCGCTGGCCCTTCAGAGGGGCTGCCGTACGATCGTACGACCAAACTATTGTTCGGTTGTTCTAAAAGTGTTTTATAAAACGACTTTTATAATTTTCAATGGGAATTTTAAAACACGGCACTGCGTCAATAAATCCATCCCTAATATGTACAAAAAGGACAAGGCGGCGAAGGCGAGCCTTGGAAGAAAGCGACCGCCATTGCCGCCATGGCGGGTGAGCTCCGCTGGGGGAGGGGGGAGGAGAGGCAGCAGAGAGAGGGCGGCGGCAGCAGGGGCGACAGGCGCTTGGACGAAAGAATGGCAGCCATGGCGGCGCAGATCTGGAGGTTCGTCTAAGCTTTTGCACGTGTTCTGCCAGCTGTGGCGTTCCCTTGAGCTTCCAAGATCCAGCCCTGGAAGGGAGAAGGGGGAGAACTTGAAGGAGCTATGGCGCTTCTCAGAGCCTCTGTGCTTTACCCACTCCTCCTGTTCGCCTTTGTTGTGTTCCTGTTCTTCACGAAGGCACCTGAAGCAGATGATGGGCAGCTGCCCGGGCAGCAGCACCATGGCTCCCGCAGAGGGTTGCGTGTGAAGCTGCATAATGCAACTGCTGCAGTGAACCCTAAAATGGACCACATTACATTTGATCCTGTGGTAGCTCAGTACGAGCAGCGGCACGATGATAGGGAGTGGGAGAAGCGGTACATCAAGCATCATGAGGAGGTGATGCAGAGAATTCGGAGGCATCATGAGAGGGAGGTGATTGATGAGAACATCGCGGCCCGGAGGGAGGAGCTTGCGGAGAGGGCGGAGTTATATGGGCTGAACAATGAGGAAGAGAAAGAAGAGGAGGGGGAGGAACATCATGAGGAGGAGGAGGAGGAGGAAGAGACGGAGGAGGATGGGGAGGACTTTGACGACTCGGAAGGTGAGTGGTGGGGGAGAGTGTCGGGCATTCAGGGTGCGGCAAGCGTTGACTTTTGGTCCAAATGCATGCTTTTGGCGTAGGAGAGCAGGAGGGAGGTAAAGTCCTGTTGAACTTTTTGGATCAACTTTTGGGATCAAGAACAACTTGGGCAGTTCAAAGGTCGAATTTTTTAAGGAGATTAGTGTGTGGAACGTTGAGAAAAGAGGAGACAAGAAGAATTAGGCGAAGAGAGTTTACATTCTGTTTAAGAAAGGCTCTGTAGGACAAGCCGCGGATTGCAAAGCATTAGTAGCACGACCGAGGCTTCCATTTGGACGTTTCTAGTATTGACTCCTCCCCCTCCTCGTAAGCTGTTCCTGCAAGCATCACTGCAAGAGCCTTCGCACTATTCGATATCCAGTTCCTTGTCCCCCTTAAAGTTCACAATGGCCGTGACAGATTGTCAGTAAACCCTTTTTAGTATTTTAGTAAGTTATTGGGTAGAGGTTCCAGAAACGATCTCTGAGAGTTGATCTTTCTTTTGCTACCGGGTCTCCGATGGAATGTCTAAAGTTTGACGTTCTAATATTGCTCGTGACACGTGAATGAGGATGAGTACCTTCGAGTAGTGAATTGTATAGGTATTGAATCGAAATCGATGCGGTAAACGAAATTCATTTGGAAATTTTCGCTAGTGGGCAATTTCAGTTGGCAGAGGCTGACGTAAACAAAACTTGCGGAAGTTGACCTTAGTGGAAAACTTGCATAAATTTTTAGAAATCATGCAAAACATTGCATAGAAGAGCATCATGGACACAGAAGTTGAGAATAATAGCGGTCAAATTCGTTCTCACCAACCTACTGCCAAGTGTGTTGCTTATAGACGAGTTATGTCTCTCCCGTTCTCTGCCGATGATTGGTTTGTTCATGCTCGGTTTAGGTTTTACCTTTCGTCAACCCCACATTTACAATGTCCATCAATTGGTTCTAGTTTAGCCAGAGCCGCTTTCGGCATGGTCTCTCTCTCTCTCCCTCTCTCTCTCTCTCTCTCTCTCTCTCTCTCTCTCTCTCTCTCTCTCTCTCTCTCTCTCTCTCTCTCTCTCTCTCTCTCTCTCTCTCTCTCTCTCTCTCTCTCTCTCTCTCAAGTCACGTAATTTCCATTTCGAATTTGCTCGACTCAAACACCATCAATTCGAAACAAGTTAACCTCATCACATCATGAACTTTGATTCGTATTTTTGTTCGTTCGATATCCTTTTGGTGCATAATATATTAAGCTTAACACGCTGCTGTTGCTGCTGTTCTTATTGTTATATGTCTGCAGATTACTTCTCTTATGACCACTTCAACATCACCTCCCGTCTGCAAGTTCTATTTCCTGCTATCGACAGTATTGAGACTGACGGCCTTATCACTGTAGACGAGCTCACAAAGTGGCACGTGCAGCAAGGGAGAGGAGCGAGTCTGCATAGAACGGAGCGAGAAATTGAGTCGTTGGATACCAATCATGACTCCCTCGTATCTCTTAAAGAACACCTTCACGATGAGTCACCAGGCGACGCATGTAAAGTCGAAAAGACTAAAGCCGAAATGATTAAGTTTTTGTCTTACATTCTTGAATTCCTTGCATTCTCTGATTGCTGTTCTCTGGTAGAGAGGACTTGTCTGCATTGTTCTTTTCTTCGAACGCAAGAGAAGTAAAGAAATGAGTTCTATCAAATGTGACTAAAACAGGGGACTGTCCCTAACCTCTACAAATGCTTCCTCTTCAATCCGTCACGATTCTGCAATTGCTGAGGGAACAATGTCCTTTGAAATTCTGGATAATATCTTGAGAGTATCTTGCTTTTGTATCAGATTGTGTCCTTTTCTGACATTTTAGGTTTTTTGCTTGTCAAGAAGACAATGAACGTAGGAGACCCATTTGGGCAGGTAATGTGGACATCTATTAAGCTTTTTCGTCTTGCTGTTGTGAAATATGATGCAGTGAGTTTTAACATATCCGAGGAAGAGAACGAGTGGATGAGGAACGCTGTAGAGCAGTTCCCTCTCGCAGATTTGAATGGAGATGGACTGCTCGACAGGGAAGAGTTTCAAGAGTGAGCCCTGCTACCACCACCATTGGAAGTTAGGGTTGGACCTAAGGGTTTCCCTTTGTATTTCAATCGACTTTAGGAAGTCATAGTTTCACATTTTATGATCCCGAGCAGGACCTTGAACTTGGAGAGAGAGAGAGAGAGAGAGAGAGAGAGAGAGAGAGAGAGAGAGAGGAGAGAGTATATGGTTTTATGAGAGAGAGAGAGAGAGTATATATGGTAGCAGAGAGAAAGAGAGTGGAGAGAGAGAGAGAGAGTATATATATATATGGAGAGAGAGTAGGAGGAGGAGAGAGAGAGAGAGAGAGAGAGAGGAGAGAGAGAGAGGAGTATGGTGGTGGTGGATAAGGAGAGTGGCAGGAGGAGGAGGAGGAGGGGGGGAGGGGAGGGGGTGGAGGGGAGGGGGGAGGGGGAGGTGGGGAGGGGGAGGGGGGAGGGGGGGAGGGGAGGGGAGGGGGAGGGGGAGGGGGGAGGGGGGAGGGGGGGAGGGGGAGGGGGGAGGGGGGGAGGGGTGGAGGGGAGGGGAGGGGGGAGGGGGGAGGGGGGAGGGGGGAGGGGAGGGGAGGGGGGAGGGGAGGGGAGGGGAGGGGAGGGGAGGAGGGGGGAGGGGGGGAGGGGGAGGGGGGAGGGGGAGGGGAGGGGGAGGGGAGGGGGGAGGGGAGGGGGGAGGGGGAGGTGGAGGGGAGGGGGAGGGGAGGGGGGGAGGGGGGAGGGGAGGGGAGGGGGGAGGGGGAGGGGGATGGGGGAGGGGGAGGAGGGGGAGGGGAGGGGGAGGGGAGGGGAGGGGGAGGTGGAGGGGGTGGAGGGGGGGGAGGGGGAGGGGGGGAGGGGTGAGTGTGAGGGGTGAGGGCAGGAGGGGGAGGGAGGGGGGGAGGGCAGGGGAGGTGAGGGGAGTGTGAGCAGGTGTGGAGGAGGGGGAGGGGGAGGGGGGAGGGGAGGGGGGAGGGGTGGAGGGGAGGGGGGAGGGGAAAGGGGAGGGGGAGGGGGGAGGGGAGGGGAGGAGGTGAGGGGAGGGGGGAGGGGAGGTGGAGGGGGTGAGGGGAGGGGAGGGGAGGGGAGGTGGAGGGGGGAGGGGAGGGGAGGGGAGGGGAGGGGAGGGGGGCAGGGGGAGGGGGGAGGGGAGGGGGGAGGGGGGAGGGGAGGGGAGGGGGGGAGGGGAGGGGGGGAGGAGGGGGTGGGAGGGGAGGCAGGGGAGGGGAGGGGAGGGGAGGGGAGGGGAGGGGAGGGGAGGGGAGGGGGGAGGGGGGAGGGGGATTCCTTCCTACTCCCAACTCCAACTTCATGCCAATCCTGACTCGAGCTCCTTCTGGTCGTTGATCTTGAGTCTGCTGCAGTTTCCTTCATCCTGAAGATTCAGAGAATCCGAAACTTCAGCAATGGCTCCGGAAGAACGAAATAAAGTAATTTATCTTTACCAACGCATCAGCTGCTTTCCATTCTTTTCTTTTGATCCTGCTTAACCAACCAGTTCATAAATTTGAAATTCAGATATAATTTACTCAGTCCCTTTCAGAAATGAATCTGACCCGGAAAGTATGGTCTCTCCCACTGACACGTGGCAGGAGCCGCGATGGAAACCACGACGGAAAACTTTCATTTGACGAGTTTTACAACGAGCTTTACAATGAACTGAGAGACTTTGGAGAAGAGGATCCGGTTGATACTGCCGTACGTTCACACGTGGGAAAAGACCCCCATGAGTCGAGGACCAATTTAACGGATGCCATGGAAACGAAGGTGAACAGATCACGTGCTAAGTTCGAGGAGCTGGACAAAAATAAGGACGGGTAAGTGCTTAAACATCGCCCACATTTCTATGCAGGGAAACAGTTTAACAGTTTGTTGAACTGTTTGTTGAACTGCTTATGATTAAGAGAAGAAATGACAGTGTTGTTAAGTTGGAAAGGGGTGGGATGATTTTGGGTTTTTTGACGGCAGGTTTTTGACAGAGGATGAGATAGAGCCCGTGATGAATAAACTTCAGCCAGGGGAGAAGTTTTTCGCCTACCAACAAGCGGAACACATGGTGGACCAGGTGAGCTGAACCTTATCATGTTGGTTGTGATTTTCAAACATTGAGACCAGTTTGACCCTTAACAAAAGTCAATAGTCTTTTTAGTGACTAGCTTAAAGGCAAGGCGAGGGGAGTGCATGGTCTGCGATTTGCTGCTGTGCTACTCCTAGACTTGTGTGAACTGAATTCTTCAAAGCAGTGTTAGTCTATGGGAAGAGGGAACGTTTATGAGATTAACGCTTTGCTGACGAATGTTGAGAGCACAATGAAAGTTTACGGTGTTTATAGTGACGACTCAAGGGCAGATTTGTGACCAAATTTTGAGCTATGTTCGCGCTTTTGGGGCTGGGGTCGTATGGGGCTCAGGCTGATGAAGATGGAGACAAGAAATTGTCATTAGCAGAGATGATAAAGCATCCCTACGTGTTCTATAATGTGGCATATGAGGAAGAGGACGAGGAGGACTTTTCACACGACGAGTTTCGCAGATGAACATACAGGTGAGGGAGAGGGTGAGAGAGAGGGAAAGAGCGTTTTTCATGAAAGTAAAAAGTTTTGGCCCAAAGCCATCATCTCCTGATCAAGCCGAAAGGAACCCTTCATGCATAGTTTGTCGTCAGACACATGTCTCTTGTTAATGTTAATCCACTCATCTCTGTAAAATTATCCCTGACTTTGAGTTAACTAACACAGAAATAAGCGGATATACCCCAACTGTTGAATGGAATTTTCTTTAAGGCAAGCTTAGGCAGTACGTGGACATTCTATCTCCCTTTAAAGAGAGCGGAAGTTTTAATCCTAATGCTTCTTTGAACCCTAATGCTTCATTGTACTCTGCACATTTGCAGGATTTTCCTCCTGAGCACGAGCTCGTGGTGTCCCTAACTCCGGGCTGCTTCTAATTTAAAAAAAATATAGTTTCACAGCCCTCCCTGGTCAGCCACGGCTAAGCTGTCCATTCCAATGTACACCATGAGTAGTACGGACTCGTTGGATTTCTTCTTCGGGGAGCCGTTTTTAGAGTTTCGTTTGAGAGGAGGCCATGTAGGGTTGCGTATGTTGCAAATTTTGGATGTTTAGGTTTGCATTTGTCTTTATACCCTTAGAACTACACCAATTCCTGATTGTTTTGCAGGAGGTTAGAGGTTATTTTGGGCTGGTTAGCATTGAAAGGGACTATCCCAGGACCCTCTCCCTCTCCCTTCCACTCTCTCTCTCTCTCTCTCTCTCACTCTCTCTCTCTCTCTCTCTTTCCCTCCCCCCTCCCCACCCCCCCACCTCTACATTCATTGTTCAATTTGAGGCATGGCTGCTTTCATGCTCTATGCTCGGCTAATGGTCCTCCGCCAATAGAGTAGCATGCTGCTTTGGGCTCCGTTTGAATCGGCTATTTCAAGGGTACGTTCAGAAACAAGGCAGTAGCTGGTTCAGGACTATAACTGTATATGTACAAGTTGAGCCTTTAGTCAAATAGCAGGACTCGTCTAAGCGTTCGTTTCCACTTTTCCGTTTCCATCCTTCTTGTGTGCGCTACAATTCTTCGTATTTTGCCGCTCTCTAGATCGACTGTGGGATCACTTTCCATCTGTATTTCTGCCTCAATGCAGTAAAGTATACGTAGCTTTAAGGGCTGTTTGTATGCTCAGCTTCGGCTCTCTTGGACAGTCATCACCGCGACTTGGTTCCACGGACAGCTTGGTCTGCGCAAGGATGTCACGTTAGCAGGAAGGAGTTTATTTCGGAATGGCGTGAATTCAGGGGTCAGATTTTGAATTGTTTTTTCAGGTACGGTTTCAAAAAAGTTGTAAAATACAATTCTGCTTTAGTAAACATAGTCACATCTTCTAATATAAGTCAACTTGGCCTTAATCTCTTCCAAAGCTCCAGATGCCCACAGATGCCCTTGAGCTCAGCAAAAACAGTCTGAACAGACCTGCTAAGGAACAGGATTTACCTCTTCCTTGTCGTTGCTCAGGGTTCTCAGGGTTCTAAGGGTCTAAGGGGTTTCAGGGTTTCAGGGTTTCAGGGTTTCAGGGTTTCTATATTTTCAGGGTTTTAAAGGTTTCCGTGCTATTTAGGGTTTGTAGATGGAGCCATCATGGCATACTTTCGCGAAATTAGCACCCAGCTAATGAACTTGGAAGCGTGAGTTGATGTGCTTTCGAGAGTAGTCCCTCGCCCAGTCCTCAAGTGCCCTCCACAGAGGGAGAAGGAAGGGACGTTCACCATCCTGCGAGGGTTCAAGCATTGAGTGATGTAAATCGGCCCATAGACCACATAGGTCATTGCCCAACAAAGGGTGGACGTTTCTACACACGGCCAAGTGGGGCCTAACCAGAGACAACTAACCAGAGAAAAAAGGAATAGCGAATCTAATTGACCGATACGAACTGAAGCCGTCAGAGGTGGATGGGGGAGGGGGAAAAGGTGGGTGGAGGCAGGGTGAGAGGGAGCGGGAGAGAGATGTTGGAACGGAGAGGGAGGGGGAGAGGGAGAGAAAGAGGGAAGGAGATGGAGGCGTTAAGGGAGGGGAGGGGAGGGGATGGGGAGTAGGGGGAGAGGGGGAAAGAGTGCGACGGGAAGAGGGAGGGTGGCGAGACGAAAAAGAAATAGTTTGCAAATTGGATTAAGGACAGCACGTACGGAGTACACTCGCTTGCTCACCTCTGCAGGATCGGTCTCAGCCACAAAGAGCGCTTGCTTCTTGTTGATACTGCAATACAAAATAAGAAAAATCAAAATGGAGCTCAGGAGTTCCAACGGGCAAAGGTGCAGAAGGGACTTCAACGTGCAATGGAAATAACAAACTTCAAGAGGTTTGGAATTGAACACAAACGAAGACCTCCATAGGTTGAAAGTAATAAGGAGGCGGCGGAGCTATTACCTTGCACCAGATGATCACATGAAATGTTAATGCATATTCCTACTTTATAAACTTGTCGCAGCCCCATACACCGGACTGAATGTCAGCAGGGAACAAGATGCAGTGCAAACCTACCTGCTCCGAAAAAGCCAAATTGCATCCTTCACATGCTGCTGGAGATCACATTGAAGCCCAGGATACTGCCGCACTAAATCCCCAATCCGCTCCTGCATGTTCGGATCCTGCCAAACAAGTTTTATTTGCTGATTAGGGAGTTTGAAGCTGTGTCTGTTCGCATCTCTCCGTCCTCCCTACCCCTCTCCTCTACAGGTGTGACCGCAGCTTACTTTTGTATGGAACTTCTTCCCAGACTTCTCAGGCTGTAATGCATTTGAAATATGCGACATCTGAACGCCACAGGTCATCTCTGAGCTTGGTTCGTTGAATAGGGCACAGCTTATATGTTCTCGTATGCAAAAGGAACAAGCGAAAGCAAGAGATAGTAAAGTCAGAGTATGCACCCACCTCAAGAAGATCCTCCACAATTCTGGAACAGTGAACTGTCAGAACAAAAGGAAGAAGAACACAAAACGTCGTAGGTGAGAGTTTTAGACAGACACAAATCAGGGCAGAAGTTACTGCCAATACCAGCCAAAAATCCTATGATCAGGCGAAATCCTGTAACAAGCATTTGCAAATGTTTGCTTACAATCGACAGCGCTATAAGGAACATCCGAAAGCAAAAGACTTCCCACAGCTGCAACATCGACGCTTTGCAGCACGTTGCCGACATTCCCACAATGCTTTGGCAAATTGCTCAGTGTTGGACCTGCAGATTAAAGGAGCTACCAACACGTAAGCTTGAAGCTCAGGCCGGCCCCAGCGGTATTTCTTTTGATTTTTTTTTGGTTTATTGTCAATGTGTTGCATTTGTACATGGTTTAGGTGTTCTTGCAACTCATGTTTGAGGGCAATTCGCTCTTACACACCGTTACCACGATTTGGCCACCGTAGAAAAGATACTCATAGGTTTCTGATATGCGGCTGGTTGGAGAGCCTTAGAGCAATTGTGTTTGGATTGCAACAATGCAACAATTCAGCACTTTGGCAGCTTTCAAATGACCAAGACGGGAAACGATCTTACCTGAAGCATAGGGGGTTTCGGGCAATTGTGAGTATACAGATTGAAGAATAATTACCCAGTCCCTGGAAGTGGCCATAAGCTCCTCGGACTGATACAAGCCAAGACCATTGAAGGTTAGCCCTGCTCGCCAAGATAAGAGAAGTATTCTGACTCTTCCAAAATAAACTCGGGTCATCTCTATTTTCAAGTTCCATGACCACAACTGCGAAAGGACGTCATTCCACATTTCCACATCTGTCGACGTGAACACAACTCATTTCTCTCTTTTTCTGGAGTTTGAAGTTGTAAATTCTCCTGACTCTGCATCAGAATTTTAATTCTGACCGAGCATAAACAGAGTACACCTTTTAGACCGGAGTAATTCTGCAACGCAAGGCAAAAATATCCCTCAGCAAAGCTGTGGAGTTTTCCTTACCTCTTCAAACCCATCCTTCTGCGCAAATGCAGCCTCTCGAACAGCCGAAGGAGGAGCGGAGCCATCGGTGAATCGTTTAAACCAAATTGAAGCACATCTGTTCCATCAGACACTTTTGCTGAAAGTTCACATACAAACCAACCTATAGCTTTACCTTTTTTTTTGCAGCGACGTCGTCTACAAATCATTTGATACGAGAGATTCCCTATTGGCATCTACGCTTCCAACAAGGGAACCTTGGACGATTCTCTAACTAAAATACTCCTCATTATAAGTCCCACAGGGTCTGGTTTTCAAGACGTTACCTCTTTAAGAAGTCAACATCCCCAAAGGTACCACCAAAACTTGCACGAAGCAAAAGACACCTGCAGACACCATATAGAAAAGACGAGGTTCATTATTCAGGAATTGCAAGGGGCTTGCAAAAAAAGCTATGCTCAAGCATAAGCGTAGGAGCTGAAGACTCTAATATGCTCACATGCATATGTCAATGGCAGGTGAACCGTTCACAAGGGCCACACAAAATGTCAAAAATACAAAAACGATGAAATCAATTGCGTTATTGGAAGGACGAGAACGAACTTGATAAGAATTGCTTTTTCTGGAGCCAGACACGCATCTACTTGATGCAGTTGGAGTGGTGGGATCCAAGTCTCTCCTGCAAACAAGCAAGTCAGGAAAAGAAATTCGCAAACTTGAGGAATCATATTCAAACTTCAGAGGAAAAAGAGAGACGCTTCTTCAAGTGTGATAACTGTGCACAGAATGCCGGTTTTCGTGACTTGTTGAAACTTTCCGTCGTACGAAACTAGCTGCCCACCTGATGCTTCTTGAGTAAGAACGAAGGGCTTGTTCAGGTAACATTTTCCATGAATGACCAATAGGCTTGCAACAGGGGAGAGGCTGAGGGAGGGGGTTTAAGAAAGCGGAAGGAAAGGGAGAGGCAAGAGAGGAAAGGATGGCATTTGGAGAAGGGGAGAATGAAAAGGAAAGAGCAATCAACAGTCAAATCGACATGGGAGCCAAGCACATACCTGTTGAGAAATCTGGATCTCTCCACCTGGCTGAAGAAAGTTCGTGGACAATCCTCAAGCAGTCTACGCATACAAAGTTGATCGACAATTAGTGCAAATTACTTCGTTTCTAACTTTCGCTTTTGACCGTTTGTGCTTCAAACAGAAACAAGAAAATGTCAATTGGTCAGCATAAGACAGGCAAAAAGACTCACTTGAAATTTGTTGAGGTGAAGGGTTAAATCCCTGTGTAAGAACAACGGGGTGCAGAGTCAATAGCTGATATCAGTATTGATTACTATGATGATAGTACTTGTGTGTGTGTTGTCCTCATTAACATCCTCAATTCAATCGTGGCGTACTTATGCTGGACTTCTAAGTATAAAGAGCCATGACGTGCACAGAAGTGGGAGAGTTATCTGATAAAACTCGGGCTTACTGAGAGCCCGGCAATAACATCAGTCAGTCTTTCCTTTTCAGTTTTGAAATGGGAAAAACGACAAATAGGATTACTTTGGATGTTGCTGCGGTGAGCCACATAAGCAGGGGCATTTCTGGGTGAAGCAACACATCTTCAACTGCAATAATGCTTAGACGTCGTAGAAATTCAATGAGGCCGTGCTCCTGTACGTAAAGGAAAAGTAAGGGTGTTCTCAGCACAGGTTCGCCAGGACCTGTAGAAATGTTCAAACATCTTCTTCGGCTCATGAGAAGAGATGTCCAAACATTTGAAGTCACGGGTTACTTTCCTGCCATCTGGCACATCTGATATCTGTAGCTGCTTATCGCTCATGATTTGCTTACTAGCGTACCTTGATGAGATGAACAGCCACCCTTATTGCAGGTCCAGATCGGCATAAGCGGATATTCTTCTGAAGGCTGCTCTTCAGAAGCTGCAAGATAAAAAAATGTCAGACAAACTTCTGAAATTGTTGACTGGGGAATTTTGAATACATGACAGGAACGGTATCCACGATATCATGTAATGATAGTTATCTGTGGCATACCGAAGGCGAGAACCTCTTCCGGATTTTAACATTCGTATTGCTCATAAGTTTCGAATTTTCCCAGCTGACAAAATGACCTCCTGAATTTGATGGCACGTTTGTAGTTATGTGGAGAGTGGTCGAGCCTTCGCCGCTCCCGTGCTTGAACTCCATGTCACACTTCCATAGAATTTCGGTACCATTACCACCTACACAGAGGCCAACAATAGTTCTTTCTGCCTCCCGTTGCCTTATAAGCAACTTTTTGTATGCGCATCCTTCTTGCTATAGCCAGCTCTCAGGCGACAATACTCTTGAGTATACAAGTGTTTATCCGGAGGCTTTATAGATTAAAAAATTCAGTACTCTGTTCACGGTTTGTGGGCTCAGCTTGAATCCTAGAATACCGAGCTCGTCTGAGAAACTCACATGCTTGCTGAGTCCATTTACAGCAGCTTCTTCCTGCTACCGCTTCCTCCAAACTGTTCACCGCAAGGCAATATGTTCATTGAATGGAGAACTACTACAAGTTTGAAAGTTCGCACAAAAGTAGACAATTAACAGCGATTGAGTAAGACGACTAAGTAGACGATAAGCTGGCTTTTCAAAATTGCGATTCAAGTTCTTAGCAGTAATGGAACAGCACAACTGATACAAGTCTCAATGCTCGTGGTCATTTTGGTGCTTACTGGAACCATTGTTGATTGCGTCTCGAGCGACTCTTCTGTGATGCCAGTAGCGTCGCGAAGGCATTTTTTCCCGAATAATCGGATAAAGGATCGTTCTCATTCAACCATTTGCTCTTCGTTGATTCGTTTACTGAAATAGTTTCGAAAATCTCTGACTCTTTTGCATCGCGGCCGGCAGGGTCCACCGATGTGGCTGACTGGACATGTTCCGACTTTTGAAATAAATTACTCTGAAAAAAGGAGTACAGGCTTTGCAACTTCGGAAAAGTCCGGCGACGTTTATTCAAATGCTTATCGGACTTGAATCCGGGCGATTTCTTTCTACTAGAAGAGAGAAGAGCTGCTTCCTCCACTGATGATCTCTTTCCAAGCGTTATACTTTCGCTATCCTTCTCGTCAAGAGTCATATCTGGAGGAAGATCAGCTACCAAATCCATGTCTCTCTGCACAAGCTTCCATCCCCTATTAACTCAAACGGTGCAGGAGCTGCAGCATTGCCATAAAAATTTCATCATTTCCATAAGAGCAAGAGGTTGCGGCCTAGCCAGGACCTCCGGCAGCCAAACCATCCATGGCAGCCTCCATCTGCGATTAGGCAGCAGATTGGGCGAGGGCGGGAAAATTCCCGCTTTCTCCTGGCGCTGGGACGACCCCCGGGCGTTCACGATACAATACAATACGATATGATACCGTGATATATCGTATTGCCATTGTACTTGGTACGATACTAAACGATACGATATACAGATAGACGAAGGTGAAGGGATGCCAAAGACAGTTTTCATAGACAGAATTTCTTGAGTCAGTGCACTTGTTTTTCAAAGATGCTTTTGCATTTTCAATGTCTTCGCATCCAAAGAGAACGATTTTATCTTTCATGTATTACGAAAACCATAAACAATACCTCCAGCAAAAATCCTCCAAAGTTTGCAAAACTCTTGAATCCCTATGAAGGCCTTCAGAACTCGACCGACCTATTTCTGTCCCTCCCTCTGACTCTCTCCCACCACTTCCGCCCTTGAGAAATGTGTTGAGAGAGCAGGGGAGGGGATCGGCCGTGGCCATGGCTTTCCTCCCCAGGGAGCTCGCAGCTCGTCTCTCGTCTCCGCCATGGCGCAGCCTTCTCCTCCATGGCTTCCAATCCCTCTCCATTTCCTCGTCTTTTCAGTCGCCGCGCGTCCTTGACACTCCTCTCTCTTCCCTCGCTTCCTTCTCTTCTTCGGCAGCTTCTGCAGCTGCTGATTTGGATGCATCTGCCGACATTTTTCTGGAATCTCCCGTAGACTTCAATATTGGTGAAGATGGTAGAGGAGGTGGCGAAGGACAACGCGCAACGCATGCACGAGACGCTCCCCCTGCATGGAGGCATGGACATGGGCATGCTGATAGGCCATTATGGCACAGGTTGCCACCTGTTGAGCATTCTGATGGATTTTTAGGTCAAAATGGAGCTCCAACAGCATTGAAGTGGGTGGAGAAATGCTGCGCGGATCTCCCCAACAGTTTCTTGCGGAAATTATTTCGCAAGCGCCAGGTAGAATAGGCAGAGAAATTCAATTTGCAGAAAGGATAATGGTTCAAGATAATCTCTGGAGGGATTAAAGGTTCCGCTTTTCCATCAAATGAAAAATTCTGGTGTTGCTATAGTCATAACGACAGTGAGCAAGTGAAGAAGGGTCGAAATATAAAACTAACTCTTATGAACAGTCACAGCTTTTGAACGTGTGACAAAGTTACCACTGTAGGGATTCAGGGGAAAGTGACAGTATTAATATGAGATTGAAAACTCGGCAGCTCTGGCCTTAAAGCAGGAGTAGAATTCTGTAAAGAGGAGAGTGCGAACATTCTAAATTTTTGGATTGCCCTTTCAAGTCAATGGAGCCGAATTTAGGATTCCACTATAGGGAGTTTGTCTTAGCTGAGACGTCCAGCGATGCTCAGGGAGCCTTCGTTTTGTATTCTGCATCCTCCTGACGTTCCGAGGCAATATCGTTGTCTGTGGAGTCTTTAGAACTCGAAGTCTCAGCATCTTGTTATGCTTAATTTCAGTGTTTTTTTTTTCCCTTTTTTGTTTCTTGGTACAAACAGGTGCGCATTCTTAAGTCCACTGTTGTTCGAGCACCTGTTTGCAGCGATTCCACACTGGATGGTTCTGAAACGGACCTAGATTCCCAGCTGTTCCAAGATGCAGAGCCTGAGCATCAACAGCTTAGACGAGTGAGTTTCACATGGCACAGCCCAATACATTTGTCTGGCCATTCTGCAAGCATTTATTCCATGATAAAACCTGAAACGTGAGAAGGTGATAGGATTTTTTCTCTTTTTATGCAGTTTTGACAGTTTTGGGCACTAATCAATTGGCCTTCAGACTCTCCATGGATTGGACGCAATGTCTTCAGAGTCCATTCGTTGGCTTGAAAATTTACCGTTCTTGGAAGCTCATCTATCGGTTTTGTTTCTCTTTTGGTATCTTCTTACACTTGCTGAAAACCACCAATCCTGTTTTCTGCATTTGCAGGTTAGTGAGGGAGAGATTTTGTCAGCAGGAACCATTGTTCATTTGCCAGCCCATGTCACGCTGCAAAGGTCTTTTGCTGGTCCGAATGGATCGCAAGGGGGAGAGTCTGTACCATCCAAGGAAGTAAAGGACCATATATTACCTTCAGAAGAGGATGTGGAGCTTTTGAGAAGGAGAATCCTTTATAAGGTGAGCCACTCGCCGATGAAGCATGTATTGAAATGATGCACTATTGGCGCATGTCATGTGGGTGTTGTGTTCTAAGCAATTGGAGTTTAAAGCCATTGGTGCCACACAGCTAGAGTTCATCTTTCTTATCTACACATATTGATGGTGGTGGTTGCAATACAGGACGAGCACATTATTGTGCTGAACAAGCCACCGGGTCTTCCTGTTCAAGTAGGTTCTTTCCTCCTTTTTAAGCTCCCTGGAGTATCTCCTAACTTGAGTGCTTTGGTTTCTTAAAGCTGCTGATACATGCATTGTCAATCGTGATGCAGATTGAAATTATTCAGTTCTTGGCATGTCTTTTCCATTTTTTTAATTCCCGTCCTTAATCTGTGCTTGCTGCTATGGAATCAAAACACATTCCATCCATGCAAAACAGAGGTATTTGTGAGTTTATCGTACTTGTGGGTCTAGGTTGGATTGTGGTGGCCTTGCAGGGTGGCTCTAACGTGAAGTGCAGCCTCGATTCGCTGATGGCCTCTGCCCTCACATTCAAAGCTTCTGAATCTCCCCGTCTGGTGCACTTTTCTCCATGCTTCCTAGCAGCAATCGTGCCTCCTGCTTCATATTATCAATTACCTTCCTTGCTCCGTAAAGGCCGGCCTGGTTCAAAATTAGTTTTAGACCGTTTTTAGTTGTGACACCCGCAACGGGACTGCAACCCTGTATACGCATAGTCTGTTATTTATAACTTTTTTGTCTTACACTTTTTTGGACCGTTTCTTTTTGTGAAAGTGCATAGTTCTTAGAACAATAGAGAATTCTCAACAGGAAGCTATCTCAAGCTATGCCCTGTACATCTCAACATCTGCTTATCTCCCAGTTAACACTTCGCTGAACCTGTGTTGTTGCTGCATCGTTGTCTTGCAGGTACATAGGCTGGATAAAGGTACGAGTGGCGCCATGGTTTTGGGTCGCACTCAGGAGGCAACCCGCTTTCTACATGCCTTGTTGAGAGAGAAGACTGCAGCAGCTTCTGCTTTGAAGCAGGAGGTGGGCAAACATGAAGGCACTACTCAGCATGCTAACCAAGTGTCGTTGGTGACATGCAAATGTGGTTCAGTTTGATTGTGCTGCTTGGAAAACACAGACATGTGCGTTAAGCAGTTTATTAATGACATCTGAATCGGAGGTTGTTCTATGAAACTGTGGGATGGATGGTTGGATGGAGACGTTGGAAGTACAGAAGGACGAAGGAAGGGGGAGTATGAGGAGAGCTTATTGGGCTCTTGTGGCGGGCACTCCTAAATCGAAAAAGGGAGTTATCGACGTTCCATTGATACGAGTGAGTAGGATAACTTATTCGTTGTGGACCAAAGTACAAGATGCAAATTACTCAACATTGAGAAAGCTTTAAATGTTAGCGCGTTAGTAACATTTTCTCCTTGCAATCTTCGCTCTTTTTTTTTTCTTTGAATTCTGAGTTTTGGAGGGATGGCGGCAGGTCCCAGCTTGCAGCGGAAAATCTGACAGAGTAGTTATTGCGGAACAAAACAGCAACCGGACGGACAGCATGAAGGCAGTAACTCAGTACAGGGTGATCCAAACGAATTCAACAGGTATGAAAATGAGCACATAGATTAGTGGCAGTTTTGAGACAATGTTTGTTATTGCAAGAAAATCTTCAGGGCATGAGATCATTTAAGTCTTATCCCTTTTACTTCTTATTGTATGTCGTTTGTTCTTCCACTTCCGTTTCTGTGATTAACGGAAGTACAAATAGTGACATATCGGCACTGAGGGTAAATGTTTCAAGAAGTAAAGCATTGAGCGTCTGTTTCATGAATCAACATTCTCATCATCTCAAACAAAAGTTTGAACCGATGAAGTCCTTCAAATACCTGAAGGTTTTGGATCGGGCCCTTTCCATGTCCATAGCAAGTAAAGCATGCTTTCTTATCCTGTACTCCCACTCACATAAGGGAAGTGCTGTGAGGTCATTGCAGGATTTACATGGCTCGAACTTCGCCCTCTTACTGGTCGAAAGCATCAGGTGAGTTGTGTCGACGACTCCCTCCTACAATATGGAGGATATCAAAGCAGTGGAAATTGAACTCTGACTAGGCTCTTCGAGCGTAAGGGAGAGCACTTTCGCATTTAGGGTTTTTGAAGCTGTGATCTTCCAAAACTTGCCCTTTAGCTAGCCTACTTTTTAATCCTCAAAAATTCCTTGTTGTTCCGCTCTTTGACTGGTGGTCCGTTTGACTCCCGTGCATTTCAGCTTCGGGTGCACTGTGCTTCAGTATTGGGGCTGCCCATTGTGGGCGACTACAAGTACGGGGCCTGGGTGAGTGATGCGTGGCGACTCAGGGAGGAGGCAGATCGAGGTAAAGGAGAGGGAGAGGATGAGCATCCAATGGAAAACATGTCGCGGCCTTTAGAGAGCCGTGGACCTGGCAGTGAGGTGGCTGGGATTGGTGTTACTATTAATGTTGCAGGAAAGGGCGGGAGTGAGAGTGATGGGAGTGGAGAGTTGGGAAGGATAGAGAGGTTATTAAAGTGGCATGGGAGCCTTAGGAGTATCAAGCCATGGCTGCATCTCCATTGCAGACATTTGTGGCTCCCTGATTTGGTGGAGTTGAAGAAGAGAGGTTCGGAAGGGGGGGTGAGAGAGAAAGAGCGGCACTTTGTAGCGCCATTGTCTTCACACATGGCGGAGAGTTGGAGGTTATTGGGCTTCCGATCAGAATAAGGTAGAGATTTTCGGTTTTTTTGGGTTACAGCCTTGGAGAGCAGGAGTGATAGTTGCTTCGCTTCTCTCTATGACTCCCTCCACTCAGCCCCGTTGCCAAATATGTGTGTCAGTAAGCTTGGATGTGCGTACAGGCAGCATGCATGTGTCTGACCTTCAATCTTGGAACGTGACTCCGTCGACATTTGCTTTGAAATTGCCGGTCATGAGTGAATATGCAACAATGCACAGGAGGTCGGAGGATGTTGAACGACCTTTTTATCTTGATCAATGTGAAGTCCTAAGGTGCTTGGGGGCGATTGCAAACATGGAGGGGGAGGGGAGAAGGAAGGCATTAGAAAATCTCCAGCACTATTCCAGAGTCAATGATGCTGCTCGCGAGGCTATTGCGTCGGCTTCAGCACTGCCTGTGCTTATTCCTCTGCTCCACTCCAAGGACTCCTGGATAGTGGAAGCAGCTGTGACTGTTATTTTCAACATTTTTTTGCTCCCTCAGTATAAACTGGCAGCGATAGATTGCGGTGTTTTGCCTGCTCTGGTGCGAGTTTCTCTCGAGGCTGAAAGCAGCACTGCTCGTGAAGTTGCTGTAAATCTATCACTTCCGAAAGCAGTGAAAGAGTAAAAGGCGAATGATCATTGCGCAAGTCCTTGCGCAAAAGTCGAGAATGCTCATTTGGTGTTGATCATCAGAAGTACATTGAAAAGGGTCACTGTGAAGAATTGACATGAAAAAGTGTAACAACGACCTTCAACACAGCCAGCAAATTCTAAAGAGTCGAAAATGAACACTGCCAATGTTTGGCACCGTACAGACAAGCTGCAGATGGAGGGTTCCATACAGAGACAGACAGACAGTAATGTTGCCAATGGTTGGCTCCATACAGTAGTAGCCGTACATTGAGCATCCTATGGACTCTTTGCTCCTGAACATGATGCAGATGCCATGAGCACCCATGGCCATCATCATCATCATGTGCTCAAGCCATGGGAGCCAGTGCATGCAGAGCATGTCCCTCCGCACAAGAGAAGAAACGAGCAAAGAAAACACCACACGCATTGCAGTATTCGCATCTTCAGAGGACCACACACAGTTGAAAAAAACACATTTCAGAAACTTCAAAGCGTGCAGTTTGCTGAAAATAAAAATGACTGCCAAAAGCAATGGAAAATTAAAAAAGTAGAAGCCCAACTTTCTCTCTAAGCCCCAGCCCTTCATCTTTTGGGTTTTCCACGTTGTCATTTTCTCCAAAGCTAACTCACAGTCTGGACTTTGCATCCCTTTAAAAAAAAAGTTGAAAAAGAAAAAAGGTCAAATCTTTCACCTACGGCAAACTTCTGCTCGAGCTTAAAAAGGAAACCGAGCCTTAAATATCACTAAAAATGACACCTTTAAATTATTCAATGCCAAAATTTGGCATTTTCTGGCCCTCCTCTACATTCTTCCTCTCACCCAAAAGTTCAGCCAACGACCATGCAGAATATTTTCAAACGTTGGCCTCTCTTCCTTGGCCGACAACATTTCAAAAATCAACTTCTTTGCATGGTGTGACACCTTTTCCCAGTGCGGCCCGCTAAAGGGCCCCTGACCTTGACCGGGGAAGTCGCCCCCCAACATTCTGTATAGAAGCACACCCGCGGACCAAACGTCCGCAGGCATTCCGTACGCCATATCCCACGCGACCTCCGGCGCCATATACAAAGGAGTCCCGCAAACTCCGCCATACACCTCACTCCCGTGCTCGAGTCCGAGCGATAACCCGAAGTCGGCAATCTTTACGTGCTCTAACCCTTCCCCTTTGTCCTTCACTAATATGTTCTCGAGCTTCAAATCTCTATGCAAGAGATTTCTCGAGTGCATTTCTACCATGCCTTTACAAATCTGATGAAATACTTGGGCTGCTTTCCATTCAGGAAAGCATCCTCCCCACTCGTTGAGTTGGTCGAGGAGGGACCCCCCCTCGCACAACTCCATCACGAAATAAACATTTGAAGCGTCTTGGAACACTTGCCTCAGTTCGACAAAGTGTTGATTATCTTGGAGGCGCCACATTGCGAGTGCTTCTACCTCCAACGCCTCCACGTCAGCAGTTTCCTTCACCACGCATTTGCATGCGACCAGTTCCGACGTCGCGCGATCGCGACACGCCCAGACAGCCCCGAAGCCTCCCTCGCCCAATTTGAAGAGGAAGTCGAATCGCTGGAAGGGATCGAAGAGCTCGAACTGTGGAAAGAAGAGAGGGGAGGAAGGCTCCTCTCGGCCTCTCTCCTCTTCTCCGAAAACGTCAAAGTAGAGGGGGCCCAAACAGACTCGCGCCTCCTCTGAAGGGATCTCCGCATCCCTCAACGATGCATCTTTGGCCTCCCCAAAGATGGTGTAATAAAGCCCGCCGAGGCATTCCCGCGCATCACACGAAGGAACCTCCTCCTCCGCACTCCCATTCGTCTCTCTCTCAGCCTGCCTCTCACTCTGTCCCAATCCCTTACTGTCTCCCGAACCCATCTCCTCTCCCAATCCGAGTCCCTCTCCCTCTCCCTCTTCCTCTCCTCCATCCTCTACCTCTGCCTCATCCTCTCCCTCATCCTCTACCTCTTCCTCTTCCGGTCCCTCTTCCTCTCCCTCTTTCTCTCCCTCCTCCTCTATCTTGGCCTCATCCTCTCTCTCACCATATAACACTTCCTCTGCCTCTCCCTCTCCCTCTTCCTCTCCTCCATCCTCTACCTCCGCCTCATCTTCTCCCTCATCCTCCACCTCTTCCGCTTCCGATCCCTCTAATTCTCCCTCTTTCTCTCCATCCTCCTCTACATCTGCCTCATCCTCTCCCACTTCCTCTACCTCTTCCTCTCCCGATCCCGCTACCTCTCCCTCTCCCTCGTCCTCTCCCACTACTTCCACCTCTGCCGCTCCCTCCCTCGCCCCCTCTTCCTCTACCAATTCGGTCAATCGGTCATTCTCATACCTCACATGTCTCAGTCTCGGAACAGCGCTAAATCCGAGCAATTCCGGCAGCGCGACATCCGCGAGGAACGCGATGAAGCCGCGCGCCTCCTCCAGCAGCAGCGCGCTGTCAGCCATGGCTTCCAGTAGGCCCCTCCGCCCCGCCGAAGACACGACCAGCCCCATCTCTCTCCCTCTGCGCTCAAGGCCGCGTCTTTCTCTCTCTCTCCCTCCCTTATCCTCTCCCTCCCCCTCTCCCTCTCTGGCCCTCCCTCCCTCAGAGAGGTGTTTGACCGCGCGTCCGCCCGCCGCCCCGTCACTCGCGCTGCGCCACGAGGAAGTAAAGATCAGTCGCCACGTGGTGGCATCGCAGTGGTCGATGTTACCACGTCGGACGAAGCGCGCGGCCGAGATCGCTTTTTAGCGCCACGTCATCATCCCGAGGGCGGGCCCGTCCGTACGGTCGGAGGGCTCCCTCGCGAGGGCTTGAAAATTTGCGCAGCTTTTGAGGAGTTTCGTTTCGTCCGCCACGTTCGGGCAGAAATAAATGTTCCCGCACGCCCGAAATGGCTGTACGGGCGCTCCGCATCGCTTGACGGACGGCGCAGATGCGTTCACCGTTGGCTGCCCGCGGCAAATGTTTCAGTCGGTGCTGCCTGCCCGCTTCCCGCCGTCGAATTTTCTGATCTGACGATGTTTCGCGTCCTCGGCCTCCGCCAAATGTATCACTCGCGAGGTGCCCTGATCCTTGGCACGTGGGATGGCACTGAGTTTTCTTGAGAACCAGTACTTGGCACATGACTTCAATTATGGGAATAATACTACGCATATTACGTATTCTATAAATATGTCAACTATTTTGTCAAGGTGTTGTTACCGGCCATTAGTCCAGATACGTCCAAGCGCGCTTTCGCTAAAGACAAAATGTCATAAAAGCTGACCGGAGATTGGCCAATCAGCGTGTGCCAGCTCATCCATACGAGACCACATTATGCCACGTGGCATTTTTTGGGTCCACATGGCGCGCTGTGACGATGCCACGCTTCGCTCTCCTCCTTTCGTTCCGCTACGCGACAGTTTTGTTCATAGGTGGCACTCTAAGAGGATGATTTCAACCTGACGGGTTTCTTCTTCTTCTTCATTTTTTCTTCTTTTGGGCGAGCGACCAGTGGACGAACCAACCGCCCATCAACAAACAAACGCAGCGCTTGGAATACAACACAATAATACGATACTGGGGGGGGCAGACTTGGCGGAACTTCGCTAAGAAACGGACACACACGCCAAGCTCTAGCACTACCTCTAGCTCTAGCTCCAGCTCTAGCTCTAGCTTTAGCTCTAGCTCCAGCTCTACCTCTAGCTCTAGCCCTAGCTCTAGCTCTAGCTTGATTACAACAACAAAAGACAGAGAGAGAGCGAGAATCATCCATCCATCCATTCATCCACCCATTCATTCATCCATCCATCCATCCATTCATCATACATACATGGCCTGTCGCGACAACAAACCACGCACACTGGATTCGCCTATCGCCCCGATACGATACGATACGCGTGGCGCATGCCAGACTGAATATCGAGATACTTCTGTATCATATCGGTCCTCGGTTTTGGACTTCGGCAGTGTGGCGCGGTCGAGGCCACGTGATATATCGTATCTCCTGGGATATATCAAATCGCCGTTTAATACCAGGTCTATGCTAGTTTCCAGTTACTGTTCAACTGCCTTCCAGTTCCATGCTAGATTTTATGGGCTCACGCTCCAAAAACGTTAGCTGAGACTGCGGTTCGCTGTGGCAAATTTGGTTTTAGAAATTCTAGGAGAGCCGTGCACTGCAGGATACGATTCACGGGGTTAGAGTTCAGGTTTTTGGGTTTTAGAACATCAGGATTTAGGGTTAAGAGCATGCAGGTTTTGGGATTTCAGGGTTTACTCAATGTCCAAAACGGCATTTGCCTCCCTTTTTCTTTTTTAAATCACCCAATTCTCAGTGACAATGTCAGAAGATGTGGCATTGATCTCAAGATGGCGATGCCATCAAATGTGCATGGACAAAATCATCATGGGAACATGAACATGACATCATCACCTTGTCATGTATTATCCACATGAAGCGCCAGGACCACTTTCAGAGGGCGGTCTGCCTCCATGCCCTCCTCCTCCTCAGGGGGAGCGCAGGGTCCCAAATCCGACCTCGCCCTCCCCTCGCCGCTTGCAGGCCCGCCCTCCTCCTCCTCCTCCCTCCTCCCGAGCCTCCTCACCGCCCTCCGAGGGGAGTCCGAGTCCGTGCGAGGCCGCGAACCGCCAAAGGGCGACGCAGTTTTCCATTTCTGCCAAGCCCCCGCCCCCACCGGAGGAGTCAACCTTCCTTTCGGCTGCGCCCCAACCAACTCGGAGAAGGAGGATAGGGATGCATGTGTCCTGAGCTATTGGCGCTATTGACACAACGGTGGGCCAATGATAGCCGGACACCGAAATCTCTATCAAGAGAAGGCATTCAACCGTGGAAGCCATGTTTCCTTCATATACAGTTTCCTTCCTCTGTGAAAAAAACATGAGGGAGACTATGAGCCACCCCTTGCCCTGCCCCCTCCAATCCTTCCTTCCGGGGGACCTCCCGCCCTTGCCTTACCTTGCAGAGCAGACGGCCACTCAGGGCGAGCCTGCGACCTCTTCCTCCTCTTCAGATTCGCAGGAGATTTCGAATCGTCGCCGGCCGGAGGACGTAACTGCGAGCGGGAGGGAAGGATGAAAACTGAACCCGTTCACCGTATCTGAAGGACGGACGGTCCCCCAAGGAACACCGTCAATGGGATTTTTAAGTCGGACTTAGAGCACACGTGTGAAAACTCCTCATCACATGCATTGCGTGAACTTTGAAGGATGTTTGCAAGGTGGGACTCCAGGTAAATATGGTTGGGGGCCCCTCCCTCCCGCCCTCCCCCCTTCCCTTGCTCCCCCTCCCCGTCCCCTTCCCCCTTCCCACGTTTCCCCCGTCCCGCCCCTTTTTCCCCCCTCCCCCTCTTCCCCCTTTCCCCCCCTTCGCCCTCCTTCTCCCCCTTCCCCCTCCCTTCCCCCTTCCACCCCCTTTCCCTTCCCCCCCTTCCTCCCCCCCTTGCCCTTTCTTCCTTTCTCCTCTCTCACTTCTCATCTCCTCTCCCTCTCCTCTCCTTCCTTCACTCCCTCTCCCCCTCTCCCTCCTCCCTTCCCATTTCTCCTTGCTCCCTCTGATTTGCCTGCTCCTCTCACTCCTCCATCTCCTCCTCCTCTCCTCTCCTCCTTGCACTCCTCCACTCCTCCACTTCCTCCCTTCCACTCCCTCCTCCCTCCTTCCTCACTTCTCCCCTCTCCACTCTCCCCCTTCTCCCGCTCCTCCTTCCCCCTCCCCCCTTCCCTCCCCCCTCCCTCCTCCCTCCCTCCCTCTTCCTCCACTGCACCTCCTCTTCCCTTCCCCCTCCCCCCTCCCCTCCTTCCCCCTCCCCCCTCCTCCCCTCCCTCCCACTCCTCCTCCCTCTCCCACCCTCCCTCTCCTCTCCTTTCCCTCCTTTCCCCCTCCCCCTCCTCCCCCTTTGCCTCTTGTCTCCCTCCCTCCCCCTTCCCTCCCCCTTCCCCTTCCCCCTTCCCTCCTCCCCCCCTCCCCCTTCTCCCCTCTTCTCCCTCCCTCCCCCTCCCTCCCCCTCCCTCCCTCCCTCCCCCTTCCCTCCCCCTCCCTCCCTCTCCCTCCTCTCCCTCTCTCCCTCCCCCTCCACTCTCCCCTCCCCTCCTTTCCCCTCCTTCTCCCTTCCTCCTCCTCCCTCCCTCCCCCTTCCTTTCCCCCCTTCCCCCTTCTCCCTCCCTTCTCCCTCCCTTCCCCCTCCCTCCCCCTCCCTCCCCCTTCCCTCCCCCTTCCCCCTCCCTTCCCTTCCCTCCCTTCCCTCCCTCCCTCCCCCTCCCTTCTCCCTCCCCCTCCCCTCCCCTCCCTTCTCCCTCCCTCCCCCTCCCTCCCTCTCCCTCCCCCTCCCTCCCTCCCTCCCTCCTCCCTCCCTCCCCCTCCCTCCTCCCTCCCTCTCCCTCCCCCTCCCCCCCTCCCTCCCTCCCTCCCTTCCCCTCCCCCCCTTTCCCCTTTCCCTCCCCCTCCCCCTTCCCTCCCCCTCCCCCTCTCCCTCCCTTCCCTCCTCCCCCTCCCTCCTCCCTTCCCTCCCTCCTCCCCCTCCCCCTCCTCCTCCCCCTCCCCCTCCCTCCTCTCGCTCTCCCTCTCCCTCGCTCTCTCCCTCCCTCACCTTCTCACTCCCCCACTCCCACTCCTCCCATTCTCACACTCGCCCCTGCGCCCTCCCCCTCCACCCCCACCCTCCTCCCCCTTCCTTCCCTCCGTCCCTCCCTCCTTCCCACCCTCCCTCCCTCCCTCCCTCCCTCACTACCTCCCTCCCTCACTACCTCCCTCCCTCAAAAACTAGGCCAAAGTTAAAAAGACCATGTCACCAGCATGCGGCCTACAGCAAGCTTTGCTTCCTCCGGTGAGCTCTGGCTCACCTGCAGCCGCTTGAAAACTGTGAACGCATTCCTCTGTGGAGAGGTCAAATATGCGCACTGCACCGTCCTGTCGCATCAATCCAGAATAAAAAAGAATACGATCAGCAAACACCATCGTTTCCGGCTCTACGAGAGAGTTACGACACACTGAAAACTCCCTGCTGACTAACTAACTACTGACTACTTTACTTTACTTACTTTCTAACTTACTGCACTGCTGTCTGCTGCAACAGTGGCATCCCTCTGTCTACCCACAGAGGTCATGGCATGAACGGTTAACATCCCTAAAATCTCTAAAATGAAATCTGACCGGTGACAAAAGGTGCGAATCTATCTCAAAAAGGTGTGTGAATAGACCCTCACTACACTTGGGATGAACGGTTAACATCAAGCAAGAGAATCTCCACCGCCCATACCTCTCCGCCTGATGCCCAGTGCCGACCACACGCTTCAATGTCAAATGCGATGCGCTGATTGGCTCCTGTACTTAATCTCTGCAATCTATCTCCCCCTCACAGTCCCAGAAATGGGTCATGTTCGCAGAGCGCACCTTGACAGCCCAAACATGTTCTAGAGTGAGTGCTGAAGCTTCATCACTTCCAAATTCCTCCCCTCAAAATAACTATGTGCAGAAGGCATGTTAACACTGCACGATGACTACTTTCAATGCAGACATCAGAAATGAAAAAAAAAGGTGTCCTCGCACATGTGCATACGAATTGGAAGAAGCTCACCTATAGACTACTCCTGCCGTTTGGCGCACATCCCAACACAAAATCTCTGCATCCTGCCACAATAGAATCCGCCCCTTCTCTCTTGGTTGGAAAAGGGCGCCTTTCTGCTCTCCTCTCCCCCTCTCTCGTCTCGCCTCACTGTATCTAGAAGGTGAGGGAGATGTGGAACTAGTCGAGACATGAAAACTAAGCATTGAGCCATCGACAATTCTTAACCACCGCATAAACAGGTTTCGGACTCGTTGGATGAGCATCCAAAGATTCCTGAGTCATTTAAAGATAAAGAAAAAAATTACCGCACAAGAATGCGATTTAACCGTTCCTGCCCACTTCTGAACACACATCATGTTCGTTGAAGTATACAATCACCCAAAATGGCACTTTTCCAGTTAAACCAAAAATCATGAGCGATACATACAGATTACTCGCACTTCACAGAGCCTGCATAGCCCAAACAGAAGAGATGGAGACAAGGGGAAGACGGCTACACCTTTCGTCCGCCCGTGTAAAGATAATTCCCATCCCGGGAAAACTGAACCTGCAACCATTCGTCGTCTAAACACCATGTTTATGTTTTTTCGTGGATTTTCTGTTGAATATCACCAGCAAATTGGCCGTGAAGCAACGGGAGGAGAAGAAGAAAGCGGGAGAGGAAGGGAGGTAAGCATGTGGGGAGGAAAGGACCTGCGTGACACCTCCCTTTTGCCCATGCAGTACGCAGAGGAGTTCCATTGTCGATTCACTGTAAAGTCCGGTTGTGCGATTGTATGACCCACATGCAAACATCCCCGAGTGGTCCGGATTGAAGGCAATGCACGAGATGATGATGCCTGCAGAGAGGCCAAAAGGGTGAGAAAAATATTGTGTCCGTCATTTCGATAGCATGCACACATCAGGAAGGAAGGAAGGCGATGAGAGGAAATGGCTGCTGTGCATGCTGAAAGTTGAAGTGCAATTCAGAGGTTTCACCACCTGTTTGACCGTCTTCGCTTCTGTTCAGAGTAGAACGCTCGGAATAGTCTCGAACGGGCCGGGCAGTATCAAAGACTCTGATCATCTTGTTGTACCCGCAGAAGAGCCTTCACACCATCCGCCAAAAAAAATTACTTTAAAGCAAAACAAAAATTCGAGTAAAGTGAGTTCGACTTAGTTTGACTCATGAGATAATTACAAGAGGAGTTGTTGACAAACGAGCTTCATTATGCTTTCCTCTGCTCTCTATTCCGGTTCCTTGGAACAGAACAAGCGGGAAAAAGCGGACATTGTTGCAAAATGAGGAGAGAAACAACAGTAACCTTTGCTAGAAAAAAATAGAAATCAAGTTCAGAATGCAGTCCAATCACCCCACGAGCAGACCTGAACGTGAACTACAAATTTGCTGTTGAGCTTTAATTTCTCGTTCCATAGCCTTCACATGTATAGGCTGATCTTGGATGCCACTGGAGCAACAGTCTGAATGACATGGACTGTGCTCACTTTGTACCTGATGTGTTGAATGCCAAGCTATAGGCAGCTGTAATCTCGTCCATAGCATCATATGCTCGATATGTGCAGCGCAACTGCCCCCATTGCCCCACAGCTTCAAGTCAATTTGCAGCTTATTGCGAATTCCATGTTCGAGGTCTGGACAACCTTACCGACCATTGGGTTAGGGGAAAATCTGATACAGAGCAACCAGCATCAGGAATAGCCTGCCTATTTGCAGGTTGCTACGTCAAGAAGCACACCATAGAACCACTGAGCGCACTGCTTCCATCTATCTCAAAAGCTAAGTATGGTCGTTCTAGGCTTACCATTTTTGGAAAACGATGGACTGCCTATTCAACACAATAAATCAAGCATCGAATCTCATGTTTGCGTGAATCATCCACGCATCCAACATGGGCGGCTTTTATAGGTGAACCTTACGAAATGAAAGAAGGGAAAGGATGCCGGCTCATCACCTTTGATGAGAGCGGGTGCCCATTCAACCGGAGCATTCCCACACCTATTGTGCAATCCAGAATAAACCAGTAACTCCATTAACTGGACCTTCTGCCACTTTAAATCCTGACATCACCTCCTTCCTAATCACCTATAAGTGAAAAAATGGAATTTCAACTGTGTGCGAACATGTAGAGTCTCCACACAAGTCAATCAATTGCTGGAGAAGTAAACATGCATACTCAGCAGTATTTTGATGCACTGGACTAAGAACCAAATAGGGTTGTGAAACGCAGTTGGGGATACTTATACATTTCAACACCATAGTCCAACACTGGCTCTCCATGGATCTGACCATAGCCCTCGTCCTGTGATCGCGTGTCGTAGGCCGGACCGTACGAGTCACACATGTCATTCAAGTAGCCCTCCCGAAGCTCAACCAGTCTCGCATGATGGTCAATTCGTTCACTCTCTGCATTAGTGACAGTCGTCCGCTCTTCAATGACAACCTTTTCCCCATCCTCGCCAGAAGGGAAAATAGTTTCCCTGTAGACAGAGGTCGTAGAGAGAGATGCCATCTGCAATATTGGGCACAAGGAGCGAGGTCCATGCCTTTTATCAGCATCCTATGCAGCCAAATATGCAATACGATCTTGACGATAATAAAAGGGGCGTTTCTTATTCTTATAGACCAGCTAAATACGTTACCACTACAAAAAACCGCCAAAAACGATACAAAACTACCTTTCAGCCTTCTTATACAATTCCTGCTTGGAACTGATGCTTTTAATCAGGAAGCTTGCCTTAACGTTGCCAACCCTAAATTTTAGCCAGAGTAGTGCAAAACCTGCTTTGATTTCAGAAAGGCGGAACATCACCGTGTCCGTTAGAAGATGCTGAAACTAATCAATGAAAAGTCAGTCATACCTTTAGCAGGAGCCCTCTTCCTGCACACAAGGGCAGCGGCCCCTTCCCCGCGAAGATGAGAACGGCCGCCATAGCCTGATGGGACCCTCCCTCCCGGTCAAAACCAAACTCGGCCCGAGCAGGCGGCACCGTCTTGCATGGCATTCGGGTTCCTTTCCGGCTTTCAGACTCCGCGAGCTCGATTCGTCGTTGTCAAAAGGTTCAAGTGTGAACGCGCCAAATCATATCGTTCATCCACGAAAGTCACGATTGTCAAGCAGGACCAATCAGAGAGTGCCACGTATTCAAACATTTATGTTACTGTTTCTTAAAGCACTGTACAGCAGAAACTGCACGGACGAAAACCAAATTCTACAGTACTGTACTTGTGCCGTACTTGTGGTACTGTACGATCATACCCGTCCCCGGGTGTACTGTACAGTACTGTACTGTACGAAATCCGTACCTTGAGGACGCGGCGCAATGAAAGAAGTCAAGACCGTACACGTTCGTACGGTCTTGGCTTGTACCAAACGGTCGCCCTCCCTCCCTCCCTCCCTCCCTCCCTCGTCTACGCAGAAGCGCCTCGACCTCTCCGATGGCGGCTGGAAGCAGCCTGTCCCTCTCCTTCTCCCTCTCCCTCTCCCTCTCCCACTCCCACTCCCTCTCCCTCTTACCGGCGGTGCAGAAGGAGCCCGGGTCTGCGTCTGTATTGCATGCAGGGAAGAGGAGAGGGTGGCAGGAGTGTTTTCAGCAGCGGAGCGTGAGGAAGGGAAGAGGGAGAAGGCTTCTGTCGCCGCCTGCAGTTATGGCACAGAGAGGACCGGCAGTGGAGAAGGCGGTGGTTGTTGGAGGAGGCCTTGCAGGGCTCCTGACTGCCTATGCGCTGCGCCGGGTCGGCGTAGATGTGCAGGTGTTCTGCCTGACCATGGCTGCTGTGTCAAGGTTCTATGGCGAAAGCGTCTTTTCGGGGAATACTTTTGCAGCTGGTTTGATTTTGAACGTTGATGTTTGATGATTTTTTCACATTAGCATGTTTCACTCCACTTCAATACATCAGGAACAAGTTTAATAACATTGGATTTTTCCCGTCTTATTCATGTCAGGTGTATGAGAAGTCTTCGTCAAGGGATGAGACTTCAGGCACAATGATTTCCATCTTTCCCAACGGCATGAAGGCATTGGCGGCCATCGATCCAAACCTGTCTGCAAAGGTGCGCTGTTCTCTTTTGAAGGGGCGAGTCAATGATACGCTTTCATTTCTTTTTTATTGGTTGAAATTCAGAAGCTATGAGAAAATTGCGCCTCTCTTGTATCTAAATCCGGAGACTCTACTCTTATCTGTACTGTCGAAACAGAGAGAGGAAAGAATGAATGCATACTTTCTGCCAGTATTCACTCCTGTCATGAATCTTCCCTACAGAACAAGTAAAGTAATTCTGACTTGCAGAAGAGGCAAAACAGGACTCGTTTTAGGTATTAATCATACTGAATTGAGAACCATGCATTTTCAGATTGCAGAGAGGGGTGCGCTCTGCATAGGTCTTGAGGCGCGCTCTCCGGAGGGACGTCATTTGATGTCGTCGTCTACAAGTTATTCGGAAAAGCACGGTCAGCCTCTCGTATGCATTCGCTGGTCAAGGATTCTCGAAACTTTTCATGAATTTCTGAATGGAACAGGCTGTGTTCATACTGGCTACGCATTCACCGGCCGCCTTTCTGAGGTCCGCTTCAACTCAACTTCAACTTCGTATTGCCCATTTGCAACAAGATTTTGGAAATTGAGAGTGAAGAGCATGAAGCTGTTTCTGGTATACTCTTTGTTGTTTTATTGTCGGCAAGCAGAAGACGTTGCTTATTTCCTTTCGAGGCCAAATTTGTTTGAAACTCCTTTAGGGGATGAGTGATTCGCTTTGTATTTGAGCCGCAAAGTGCGATATGCAATCGAAATAATGCGCTGTGCACCTTTGTGTGTGCAGGAAGCCGACGAGGTCACCGCTGTTTTTGTAAAAGATGGAGAAGAAGTTACCTTGAAGGTGACCTCGTCTTGTCTGTAACCATGCCTGAGAATGTGAGCCTGCTTCACGCAAAGACCATTACAAATACTGAAGACTTTATCTATTTGTTCTGCAGACTCCTTTGCTTATCGGAGCTGATGGAATCAGTTCATTGACACGAGCTGCTATTCTTGGAGAGAAGAATGTCGGGCCCCGTGACAATGGTCGCACTGTATGGCGTTTGATTATGCCGGATAGTGCTTTTTCACACGAAGTAAACATTCACATCGTTTGGCTTCTTTAAGATTGTCAGGTCCATCTTTTCAGAAGTGTGCTCGTTGCTTTTGGTTACCATTCTTTTATTTGTCATTGTTTTGCCGGCTGTATTTGCAGTTTTGTCCGAAGCTTCAGACGACAGCTTATGTAGCTTCAGGGAAAACGTTGATAATAAGTGATTCAGGAGAAGGTCACTTTTATTATGCATTCTCTTGCACGGACGAGGGTTCGAATAGCATCACAAAAAAGCGATCTTACGATTGTTAGGTCCATCTTTTCAGAAGTGTGCTCGCTATTTTTGGTTACCATTCTTTTATTTGTCATTGTTTGCCGGCTTTTTTCGCAGTTTTGTCAGAAGCTTCAGACGACAGCTTGTGTAGCTTCAGGGAAAACGTTGATGATAAGTGATCCAGGAGAAGGTCACTTCTATTATGCATTCACTTGCACGGACGAGGCTTCGAATAACATCACAAAAGAACGATCAAAGTCAGCCAAAGATTGTAAACTACGACTGTTGAAGCTGTTTGAGGATTGGCCTGCATATCTGCCCATTATCGAGGTAAGAAACCTAACTATGTTACCTGTAAACTTGGAGCTGGATTTTCTCCGGGTATCTGAAGCTCGGTAATTTGCTGAATATCTTGATTTCTTGCTGCGACCCGTACTAATTGCACTAGCGGAGTTGTTGAGTTTGGTTAGGCCTTGGATGAGGAAAAAATTGTGGAAAGGAGAGTTGTGGATCTGCTGCCTCTGCCCAGCTGGAGAAAGGGAAGAGCGCTTATCTTGGGCGGTGAGTTTGACGACTTCGAACCCCCGTTTTATTTCATGCCTTGGTCACCAAAAGGGTTATGTTGTTACATGCCCTTTTCCAGGATGGAAGAGGCTTTTGCTGCCTTTTGTTTGACTTGCGGAGAGGCAATGCTACTCTTGTTTCAGATGCGGCGCATGCGGTCACACCTACCATGGGGCAGGGGGCCAATCTGTCGTTTGAAGATGTGCTTGAACTGGCTCGACAGATCGCAGAGAACTCTTCTCTTGAGTGAGTGGCAGCCGCTTGCTATTTAGGTGGTTTTCATAGGTCCAGAGTTTTAAGTCTTCTTGTTCCTGTGATTTCAACGCTCGTATGAGTCGGAAGAGTAGGCGAGGTGACAGTAGCCGAGTGATGTTGATGTGATCCAGCAACACTCGTAGCTGTCTGCAGATTAATGTCAGAGTGTTCCTTTTGTTGCGATTTAGTTATAGCCAAAGATGACGCGGGTGACATCATGAAACTCAACATAACGCACATTGATAATGCAGTGTCTGGAATCCAGTAACTATTTTCTTTGAAATAATGGAATAAATGTACGTTTGCGGAGGGGTGTGGGAGGAGGCTTGCTAGTAGGAGTGATAGTTCCTCAAGTTTTGAGTACATAAGTTGGTTGACATTTTCCTCGGACTTGTGCAGGGAGGCGTTGGAGAAATACATGACGTTTCGACGGGAACGGGTTGAAGCCGTAGTCTCGGCCAATCAATCGGCAGCAAAACAAACGTACACCAAGAATTTGGATATCGGAAGGGCAAACGCAATCGGAGGGAACATAGTATTTGACTATGACAGAATCAGCATTCCCCTCCCTGTACTCGATGTGCAGTATCGCTGAGGGCCATATTGGCCTGCCTCCACTTGTAAGTGGAGTGGAAGTGGTGGAGAGGAGGCGGCTGTTGGCATTTCTCCTGTACATATAAATCTGAGAGATACAGTCCTTGTTCCTTGCTGGTAAGCTAGTTATTTATCTGGTCGTTGGATAGTATGAGTAGTTTAGTTTGTTTGACCATTCAAAGTCTCTATATTCAGTTGGTGTAGTTATGTATGAATGACAGGATGTGGCATTGATCTCACGATGGCGAGGCCATCAAATGTACATGGACAAATAATTATGGGGAACCACGAGGAACTGGCCGCATAAGACCTAAGGACTAAATGTATGAATTCTGCTTGTGAAGTAAATATGAGCTTGTCACGAAGCGCCAGAAAAACCTGGGACAGAATTTTCCATGGGATGTCATTGGAATCTGGGATCTGTCCTTCACCATCGGACTGAGGCTGCCTTTGACGTCAAAACGGGGCGCATCCATGATCCGCATTTTTCAATATGTTGGAATCGATGCCCGAAATTGCATCTTGCAGAATTTCCAAGACATAATTACCAAGCGAGCGGATGAATCTTTGGAAAAGCCGCCCAAAAAATCAAGGTAACCCTAATTCATTGCTTAAGTCTCTCGTCCAGTTTTCTCAACAAACTCGAGCAATAAAATTCCCAAGGTTTTATATAGACCGCAATAGCAGTGTACCCGTCCAAGGTCAGACAAGCCTCCAACGAGACTCAATCCTTGTACTAACGTTTTTACATATGTCCCTCCACTACGTACCCTCTCCCCCCCATAAACAACTCGAAAGCTTCAAGACCCTAAATCTGCATTCACTTCCTGTACCATGCAGAGACATAAAGCTATGATTCAAAAAACAGGGTCGATCCTGCCCATGAAAGAGGACCCCTCTCCCTTCTTAAAAGATCCTCTCCAGCTCCTCCAGGTCGGGAACAGCGACATCGCGCCTCATAAGCCTTTGGAACTGCTCCGGAATGGGGGCTCCGGCCTGCACGCAGATCTCCACCACTGCAGGCGCCATCCCATAGTAATTGCGGAGCTCGTGGAGGAGAGGGGGGCCCTCTCGCTCTCGGAGATGGTACACAAATTTTGGGGGCAGAATGTCGTCAAGAATCGCATCCTGCCATCCGTGTTGGCCCCGGCGCCACTGATGCTTCGCTGCATTGCATAATCGCACCTGCCCACAAAAACAAAGAAAGAAACATTCTCGCCCTTCATTTCTATTAGTTTTGGTATTCTGCACTACTCTGTTCTGGCCTCTCTCCTCGGTCCTCTCTTCGTCCTCTCCCACTCTCTCTTTCTCACACCCCACCCCTCACTCTCTCTTTCTCTTTCTCTCCCTCTCTCTCTCACACACAATTGTCCGGCATGCCCTTTTCCTCGCTTTTCACTCAACCCTTGCATGTTCTCTCCCCTCTACGGACAAAAACAGTACAGCCTCCCTATTGCAGTCGAAACGCTTTTGTTCCAGATTCCGTTACTATCCTACTGACATGATAGAAAACACTTACCTTGTGTCCCTTTGGGCCCACATGAACTTCCGGACAGTATCCGCATGTCCTCACTTCATACTTGTGCATCAAAAGTGCCACTCCCTCCCTCACTTGTAGCCAAGCCTGCAAGGTCCTTTCTGCTACTCGAACCAAATCTGGGTCCTCCCCAATTGGCGGCAGGCCATCGACATCAAAACGAGGTTGACTGTGCTCTGCAATACCACTCACCAAATGGATTCTCGTCATCACCCCATAACGGCAACTCATATGTGAGGGGAAACAGCTCCAAAAGAGGGGATTGTAGTGGACACTCACATACCTCGCAGAGCTTCGGAGAAAGTAGAAGGGAAAGGTCTGCTGATTTGCTCGCTCTCTGCATCCGCGCTTCGAACTTCTGTATCTGACTCACTTTCCGGGCAAGATTCATCGTCACTCTCTCCACTCTGCACCTCCTCTCCTTGCAACTCCCCTGCTCTGCTGTCCACTGCAGCATCCTTCCAAGTCTCCTCCCGCAGCCTCTCTTCAATGGTTAAAGCTCGTGAACGAAGCCTTTCCCCTTCACTCCTCAGCCTTGCAATGCGTTCCCCTTCCATCTCATAGGGCGTACTCCTCCTCGCTGATTTGTACTCCGGTACATCAACTCCTGCCTGAATACATAACTCCACAACTGCCGGGATGCGGTCCACTTTCATCCTGTTCTCATGGCGGATGACGGAGAGTAATCTGTCCCGCAGGTGATAAGTCTCCACTTCCGAAACAAGGTCTTCCATTGATGCGCGTATCCACATGTGGGACCCCCCTCTCGTATGCGTATCCTTCCCTGTGCAGGACCGGATTTGATGGCCAGTGGGCCCCACACAGACCTCCGGACATGAGCTGCCGAGAAGAGGCGAACCGGAAGGCTGTGAGAAAACAAGAGCACAGCAGGTCTGTCATCGTAAAGACTTTTCTAAAGGCCCTAAAACCCTAAACTCTTGAGAACTCGTTCATGGGACGATCAGGCCAATGCAGGAACTGCGAAGTGCCAAACGCAAATCTCAAGACTGGGATTCCCACTATGAAACCTCTTCAAATGTGGCAGAATGTTCGCTCTATAATCGTTTCTCACCTGCAAGCAAAGGCGGGAAGGTCTTTGAGCATGCGCCGAACACCCTCGCGGACAGTGGTCCTTGCTTCCATGACCTGATGAGCGACAGGAATGAGAGCTTCAACCAATAGTCCATTTTGGGGGGCCACAAGTGGAGGTGGCGTTATCCCTCGTTTTACATCCTTCTTCCTGCACGGCGGAAAAAGCCACGCTGTCCTATTTGTTCAAAGCAGAAGTGAGCATTAACTTTACTTCCAGAGACTGCCTCAGTTGACACTAACTCGACAGGTAGTCCTGACAATTCGTCCTTCAATCTTCTTTAAAACCAAACCATCAATGACATAACTGAACTGCATTTGCAACACCTTACATTACAGGAGGCAGAACAAAACTAAACTAAAACAAACTAGGTCTAAAAACGAAGCTGCGACAACCCTAAACCTTCAGAGAAAATTAATCTTTATGAGTGACAGCGAACTCTTCAACTAAATCTGATACTCTGAAACGTTACTATCAATTAGTTTGCTTGCTTAGCTTGCTTCTATAGGTGCAAGACCAATCCTTGATCAGCAGACTCCAAACTCAGACTCAGATTCAGACCAGACTCAGAACTCTCGCCCTCTCGCTCTCTCTCTCTACTAAGTTAACCTATGAAATTGAAGATAACGATCTTTTATTCGCCAACGGCCGTCCGTCCCTTTTCTCGTCAATACATATTGCCTGCCTTATAAGGCGGGTTTGCTCACACTTTCTTTGCGTCCTTCTTCATTTTTTCCACTGCTTGCCCAAAACGCTTCCGCCGTTTCATGGGAGAGTCGTTTAAAGGCCACACACCCTCCTCATGGATCTCCATCGCAACAGCGGCTGGCAATGAAGAAGAACGGAAAACTTTCCTTGAATGCTGCTTCGGACATGAGAGCTCCTGCAATTGTGAGCATAAAGAGGTGAATTGAAGTATGAGTCCCCACAATTTCCTTGAGAAGTGGTTAGGAAGTGCCCTCCTGCTAAGTTTCAGGACGTCTTATGTGAATGGGAAATTGACTGAAAATACAATACAGCCTGTCTCCCCTCCACCGCAATCTCTTTCCCTTGTCTGTCTCCTATAAGGCAACCGTAGGAAATTGTTTTGAAATTATAATCGCGGGAAGAATTGCGGGAGAGAAGTCCGACCTATGCTCCTGCACCGTTAGAGATAAAATATACGGCGAAGCACTTAGCACCAAATTGAATGCGTCAGGCCGCTAATCGCTCGCAGAGTTTCAACACCAATGCTTCCAATCACTGCAACAGACTCCCAATCCGACAGCTTCTAGTCTGGCTTTCCCTCTACAAAATGACCTAAATTCAGTATGATAAATTCAAAAGAACAGCTCAAATACCGGGAAAATTCTCTTGGAATCGCCCAAGCGACACCGTAGGGACGGTCCGAGAAAGGAAGAATTCAGCCTCCTCTCTGTTCCTGAAGATCCTGGAGCTGCTCCTCTCCAATTCACCCCCTCTGCGTCTCGAGATAAAGCACATGCTGGAGGTGAAGGCGTGGCCAGCAGCGAGCTGACGAGGGCAGGAGGCACAGCCATGGCTAGACAAGCTGCAAGGTAAAGGTTTGCAACAGCCTTAGGGAGGGACCTGTATAAAAGCGCCGGTATCCAACCAATGGGCACGTACCACGTAGCACAAATTGTCTACGTGGCAGCTCGCCATTAGACGATGCTTCTGTTCGCTGTCGCAGTTCACCGTTCCGTCGAGTTCCAGTTCAACGGTGTAGGTACTGTGACGTGGCAATTTTGCATAGATTCGCGTTTTGTTGGCCAACATGGCCATGATGGGTGAGATTCATGGTTCTTGTGAAAGCTGGTTGCCTTGCCAATTGACCTCAAATTTGGTGATGTCGAAAACATGAGCGTCTCAGTACACATGGCAGAACAAAGTTTTAACATTGTCTGCACTTTGAATTGTCTTTGAATCTCACATAATAACGCATTCAACAACAATATCTGAAACTCAGCTCACATGTTGTACCAACACAACTTTCCTCTACTCATGTTTCGCAACCCATCAACAAGTTGAAGAAGCATCTCACTTGCATGCTACAAGCACGAAATCATGCACGAATTCCAACGTCCCAAAGCACAAACATCCTTTGTCCTCAAAACCTTTATATACAGCAGCACAACATGTGCCATCCTTTACAAGACCCATGACCTAGTCTCCCTAAACCATTCCTCCCAAAAAGCTACGCAGTGAACCTTCCATGCTTGACAAAGTGAGGGCGATGGCTCCAACACGAGGGCGACGATGCTTCAATTGACTCAAGTCAAAAGATGGGCCGTCATGGAGGTGGTGGTGCTGGGGAAGGTTCTTCTGGGAAGGGATAGGGCTCAGGGTAGGGGTAGGGCTCAGGCAAGGGGTAGGGCTCAGGCAAGGGGTAGGGCTCAGGGAAGGGGTAGGGAGAGGGAGGGAGAGGGAGGGAGAGGGAGAGGGAGAGGGAGAGGGAGGGAGAGGGAGGGAGAGGGAGAGGGAGAGGAGAGGGAGAGGGAGAGGGAGAGGGAGGGAGAGGGAGGGAGAGGGAGGGAGGGAGGGAGAGGGAGGGAGAGGGAGAGGGAGAGGGAGGGAGAGGGAGAGGGTGCTTGTGGCGGCGGCGGAGGCGGCCTCGCTGGAGGGACATTGGCAGGGAGCGGACCGAGGGCCCTAAAGGCGAAGAGGTAATCGATATAAGCGTCTCCAGAATGCGCAGCACATTGTTGCTCTCCAATTTGAAGGAATATGTCCCTGGTGATAGGGACAAGCTCAGGTAGACATTTCAGGGACATAATGAAATGAAAAACAGAGCATGATTGGAAAGGCCGAAGGATAGTTAGTCAGAGGTTAGGTTCAATGACAGCATGAGACTTTCAATGAAACGTGTAAAAACAAGCAGCGGTCCATCTGCATCAGCGCAGTTCATGTTATTTTCCAAAAGAAATGGGGCAAATCCCAAGAAGGAGGCCCACAAAGCAGCGCTACAGAACGGCGGTTCGTAAACTTCAATGTCACCTGATAACCAGTCGACCTTCAATTCTCGCAGTTAGAAGTAGTCTCGTGCCCTGTAATTGCAATTTCAAGCACACTTCAATGCTCAACGACTGCTAAGTTTGCTGCAAATAGAAAATGCGAAAGCGCATAACGAATGTATCTGTTTTTAATCCTAAAGAGCAAACTACTCCTTACTTTTGTCCAAAGTAAATAATTCTTCACTATCTCAACCCCCCCTATAATCTGCAAGGATGTGAAGGAAGGGTGCGACCTCACCAGTATGAATAGCCGGCCTGTTATTGTGGGAGTGTACTGAGGTGGCACTTTCAATGTTACATTTTTGGCAGAAATCGACTTGTTAAAAGCCAAGCCACCCACAGCATTGGCAGAGAGAGTAACCATCTCAGGCCGGAAAGTGAAGGTCCCACTCTCGTTCGTGTTAATTACCGCATTTCCACCTGCCCGGTTCAATCTGACAATATTAGAAGCCTGTCGTTTTATTGTTGGCGATTTCTTGTTAATGAAGAATGGCAGCAAGTGAACGCGGGAGGGGGATGGAGAGAGGGAGAGGAGAAAAGCTATAAGTTCTGGAAAAGAGGAGAGAGGGCGAGTCGGAAGGGAAAAGATGTATGCATGCAAGCGCGTTATTATCCATACGGGAAAGGCAGAGGAGTTGGCTGAATGGCTGCATTGAAACTTATTCATGAATGATTGAAAGGAAGTGGAGACCACTCTCCTACCTTCTATAGTAACTGATGGATTCACAACTGCAACGGCCACCAGCGTGCTGTTTGATGCAACGTCGTACACATACAAGTTCACGGCAGAGGTGAGGACTGGTTCAGGCTGGCGAAGCCAAAGCTTTTCTGAAATCCAACGCACTTGTGATCCTTGCAGAGGCTGCATGAGCAGATGAGAAGCATATGAACGCTTATTTTTTAAGCAACAAGGAAGAAGATGAATTGATGTTTTATAATCTCTAGGATTCACCAGTGTGCCACAGTTCAGGAATTGAACAAGGAATTGATGTTTGTGATAAAAAAATAAAATAAACATGTGATCCTTGCACGCATCGTAGACGATATTCTGCACTCTTCAGCCCCACCTCTTGATTCTCACAGTAGCAATGTCCAAAAACATGAATAACACCCTTTCTGGCAGCAGCTGGAGCGAAGAATGGCATAGTATTGTTTTTCAAGTACTTCATGCTTATGATTAGCACCTCCAGATGCCACGTGTCACCTTCAAGGGCTGTGGCGCTACTTCTGTCTGCGGCTGATAGGTCACAACGTCCACCTGCACACTCTCCGGCACAAACCGCGGCAGCGGGAACATCTCAACCGTGACATTTTCAGCAGTCCCTCCAAGACTATAATCCGTGAAGAACACAGTCGGCTCCAGAGAAGTAGGAGCCGCCTCAGAACGCAGCATTTGCGAGATTAAGATTGGCAAGGACAAGGCGAAGGTCAGTTTCAGAATGGCTGCCATGGCTGTCGAGTCGCAGAATCAAGGGCGATTGTTGCTCCCAGAAGGCTCGCTTTGCAAGAAGCAGGAAGCCTTTCAGACAGTTGTTTCTAAGAAGGAAATAAATTCCTGAGTCTGTCAGTCATGGTCAGTCAAATATGGCTTCCTTCGCACTCCTTCCTGCAAGGGAGCAGTCTTGGCAGCCGAGGGTGGGCGGAAGCAGCTTTGCTCGGTCAAGGGAAGGAAAGAGCATCCTGAAGAAGCGGACCGCCGCATGCAATGTCATGTCTTGCATGCATGCATATCATGATCCATGCATGCATGCAAATCAATCTTACAAATGCATGTCTTGCATGTATATCATGATCCACGTATGCATACAAATCTTATCAACGCATGTCCTGCATGCGAGCGTATCATGATCCATGCATGCATGCAAATCTTATCAATGCATGCATGCAAATCTTATCAACGCATGTCTATGCATGCATATCATAATCCATGTGTTTTGCATGTATGTAAGTATTGTCCATGCATGCATACAAGTTATGAACATGCATGTCATGTCATGATATACGCATGCATGCAAGCCATGGTCCATGCATGCATGCAAGCCATAGTCCATGCACGCATGCAAGTCATCTCCATGCATGTATGTCATGCCTACTCGATATATCGATGATATATTGCCCAGGCCAATACGATTTGGTACCTGGTACGGACTTTTGTCGTCTTGCGGCCATTTTCGTGTTGTTGCCTTCAGGTGCCGGCACTTTAAGAGTAGGATGGCCGCACGGGCGATAAAACTGAGACACGTCACGTCTACAAATGTGGACACGTGGCGAATTAGCATTGGTTACTATTTCCATAGAACACGCAGCCCACGAGCCAGTTTCGCAACCTTGGACTGTTCTTTGTCAGTTTTTGGTCTTGTGCCGTAAGGCAGTTAAACTAGAATTAGGGACCATAAACCGGCCGTTAAACGGCTGAACACGTGGCGCAAATGGTCAATGATCGGAAGGATTCGCCGTTCCGCATCGACTTTGTTGACCTTGGTTTGATCAAAAAAGTGGGTTGATGTGGCGGTTGAGAAGTGGATCCGGAGATCCATGATCGTACTGTACTTGTACCGGTCTGTTTGTGAATTTGGTGGAATCAACCGATCCTTTTTTCAGTCAAATAGGTTGTCGGGCCTTGAAATCTAACCAATGGTAATCCGCCACGTGATTATACTGTATACGTGGCGTGTCTCAATTGGATTATACGTTCCTTGTTTTATTGTCGAGTAGAGGTCCGGACCGGGCTTTTAACTCAACGGAACCGAAAGGTTGCCGTACAGTGCTGTATGAAAGTGCAAGTACAATAGGGGGTCCTCGTATTTACCGCCCTAAGGAGTGCGTCCTCAAGAAATTCGCCCCGATTTTGCCGAAACCACCTTTTTGTACGGTAACGTGGTGTTAGCCGTACTGTTCGTACTATTCGTACTGTCCGTACTGTCCGTACTGTTCGTACTAGCTGTACTAGCCGTTACGGGCTTACGCAAAACTCACCTATTCTCCCCGCACTTGCCGCCGTAAGAGGCGCTCGCTCTTCTCACCTTCTTCTTGGCTTCAATACGATACGGTACAATATGAAACGCCCCGATACGGTACTAGCCGTACTAGCCGTACGAGTTGTAGTATCCGATACAGACGATACGGTACGATATGGAACGGTGCGATATGTACGGTCCAACATGAACTCTAACATAATACCGCCCGTCTATTGGTAACACGAACCTTATATATGCAAAATCAATATTTTCGCCTCATATTGGCCAAAACCAGGGTGGAAAATATGAGGACCCCCTACTGTACAGTACTGTACAGCTTGTGGCAGGGCAGACGCACTCTTTAGGGTTTCGACCTTTTTTTTGTAAAATAAAATCTGCCCGACGGGAAAAGGTGTGTATCGAATCCAAAAAGGTGGGAAAAAAACATTTTAAAACCTTTTACATCTATTTTAAATCTGCCCGGCGAAAAAAGGGGTGTGTCGATCCAAAAAAGGGGTGGAGTTATCACTACCTCTTCTTTTTTTCTTTTTTTCGTTTTTTACTTTTCGCGGCTGCTTCAAGGGAGGGCTTGAAGCGTTGTCGAGCCTAGGCATAATTTTCCGCTCCTAGTTTTCTTCTTTTGTGCTTAGGTCCTTTGCGACCAGTTATTCCTCGTGGTTCCCATGTTGTTGATTTTGTCCATGTACATTTGATGGCATCATCGCCACCGTGAGATCAATGCCACTTCCACTCACTCCCTAACCCGTGCCCCCAACCCTAGCCTCAACCCTTGAACTGACTTTACAGGTTGAACCAGGAATCCATACACCAGATTCAAATGTTTCCTCCCTGAGTCCACGCCGTCCAGGCAGCCCGGCACCGACCAGTTTTTTGTCGCATTGTCAGGACAAACGACAAAAGTCCCCGCCCGACGTATAAGCTGGCGCAGCCCGTTTCGCGTACGCGTGTCGACATCTAATTCTGTCACGTGTCTCCTGTGTTTGACCGTACAGTCTCCCCATGCCACGTGGCCGTGGCCGGTTTGTGCCAGTCGAGAGCGAACGTCCAACGTGGCACAAATGCGTCGAATAGAGAGACGCCACGTGGCAAATCTAGCAAGTGATCGCCACGTGGCGCTGTTGCTCCGTCTGCTCTTGCAGGCACCTGGAGGAGCTCCAAATTCCAGACTGCCAAGAGCGTTTCTTGGAAGGGCGGGCGGGCCTGCAAGGTAAGGAGAGAGGGAGAGGGTGGGAGGGAGGGAGGGAGGGAGGGAGGAAGGGAGGGTGCACATCATCACTCTCGCATGAGGCAACGCAAGAATTTTGAGCCTGTTCAGAGAGCTCTCCCACCGGAAAAGCAAAAAAAGAAAATTCTAAATCTTATAACAAGAAAAAAGTTTTGCCATATATTTTTGTGTGAATACTGACACCTCCTAATGGCGGCCAGCGAAGCTCGGATACTGCAAGGGCTGGAACGGGCGCTGCTGTCAAAAGGACGGCTTTTGGGTGCTTCCACTGAACCGGCCTTGTTTTGTGCAGGGAGAAGGAGGAAAATTGCTCCTGCAACAGGCGCGTGGACATCTTTGAGCCTGTGCAAGTCTGATTTGGGAAGGCCCTCTGATTCGGACGGAGGGAGGAGGAGAGAGATGGCATCGAGCGCTACTGAAAGAATGGAAGGATTTGATACTGGAAAGTGGCTTCAGCAGGGCAAAGTGCTGATCTGCATGTCTGGTACACTTTCCACAGTGACTTTCTTGCAGTTCTTGGAGTTCTACATTCGTGACATGTAGGGACGTTTTCTACATCGTTGTTGAAAGTGCTGCCTGCTCGTACGGTGTGAAGCTGCAGGCCTATCGCTTAGTATGGCTGGCCATCGTCAAGGTGGACTGCTATACTATGTAAAGTAAAGTGTTAAAAAATGACGTCCTTGATGGCGATATCATGAGGATTCTGTCTGCAGGCGCGGACCATGTTACACTCAAGGGAGGAAAGGAACAAGAGACAGGATTTTTTTTGAAGGAGCTGGGAAGGCCCCTTATGAAGCTCCTGGATTCAGGTTTCGACGTTTTGGTAAGGAAACGTGCATTTAGTTGTTTGGAACTACAACGCGTAGAAAATCAGTCTGGAAAAAAAGTCAGTGACCTTGAGAAGAAACTCGACGTCATAACTCTGCTGCTAACCCGTCTGGACAATCCTTTCCTTTGTAGTGCAGTTCGCAAGTCCTATTGGTGAGGCGCCAAAGATGGACCCCATGTCTGACAGCGGCCTTTGGTTCTCAAAATTCTGGTCAGGTGAGGACACCTTTTGGGCATAGGAATGATTGGCAATGGATCATTCGTATAGAAAAAATCCTTAAATTTATGTGAAAGTCTATACATAAGGTTTTCCGATACCATCCTTGCAAAGGAATGGATACTTGCTGTAAAGGAAAAAAATCTGTGAGCTTACACCGCTAAAGGTTCTCCTTATTCCACTGGATGTCATGGTATACTTTCATTTTACTTGGCAGGTTCGACACTGCTTGTTCTAACTAAGACGTGCACTTCAAATTTGCGTGCAGAATTGAAAAATGAGAAAGCACTTCTTCACAAAATGGAAGTAGAAAAGAACTTCAGCTCTCCCCGTAAATTTTCGTCCTTCACTGACGAGGAACTAAGTGAATACATCGGCGTGCTTGTCCCTGGAGGTCTATTTCTTTCCAGCCACACACTCACATCTGGCCGCAACTCCTTGCCATGTGCACAGGAATGGCATGCTGCGTGTGGTTTACGAATCTGAAAGAAATTACATTTTGCTGGTTGAAGGAGAGTCCGTTTCAACACATGCGCTGTCCACCTATTTCTAATCAAAAAATGTTGATCGTTTATCATAGGTCATGCGCCTATGGCTGACTTGTGGAAAGACGAGGACCTTGGCCGCATTCTTCTTCACTTCCATAACAGAAGCAAGCCAACAGGTCAGAACAAAGCAGGCTTATTTCACTCTTATCATAGTGCATGGTCTTTGAGAAGGTGTCGCATACTGCTTCCTGCGTAGGTAGGTGTGCACGGCAGAGTGACCAGGTTTGAAGTGGCTGTTTACATGCACACAACCTGATGGCGGATTAGACATTACTGGACTGTAACTATTCAATTGCCGAGGTGTCGACAGCTTCAGTGCATATGTTCTGTTCCTTTGTTCCGTGCATGGCTGCACTATATAGTTTTCCACACTAATATGGCTGCATGGGCGACTCCCTTGTCATTAGGAAAACGCTGCAGGTTGATTTGCAGTGTACTAAACATTGACATCGAATGCAGGTCTTATTTGCCATGCTCCAATCGCCTTGCTGGCCACAAAGCAGGTGGAGAGTGATAAGATATGGGCATACAAGGGCTACAAGATGACCTGCTATTCTGATACAGAGGAGAAACTGAATGAGGCTTTATGGGGACAGAACTTGCCATACAAGGTATGGAACGACAAAAAGTTGGCCATTAGCTCTGGGGGGGCTGCAGAAGCGCATTTTGCGGCTATTCAGCTGATTTAATAATGTAAAAACATACCACATGGACCATTTATTGCTCGAAACAATAGGAGAGCGTAGCAATCATTCCGTGCCAGAAATTCCCCCCACCTTCGTGCATGACTGGATGCAGGTAGAAACAGAGCTGCGGAAGAATGGAGCAATACTTGAAGAGGCCCTTCCAATGATGCCTAAAGTCACGACAGATCGGGAGCTTATTACTGCTCAGGTACTTTTGGGCTACAAATTTCGTCAATGTCATTTTGCTTGATATGCTTAATTCTCGAGAATTGAAATCTTGACTCGTAACTGCTCGGGACCATGGCAAGCTGACTAGTGTCTGATAAAGGGACATAGCGATGCCGTTTCTGTGTCTTGTTTTCAATCTTCCATTGACTAAATGTTGATGTGACCAAGGATTAAGCGCGGACACGTGTACTCGATGTGCAGGGCCCCACGTCTGCTGATCAGTTTGGAGAAGCCTTCGTGTCAGCGCTGAACGCAGAACTGTCCAACAAGTCCATGGACCGAGTGGCCCAAACTATCTGAAATTTGAACTCGGAGCGTCATCTCATGCAGCTTCAATTTTCAGATTGTTGCTGAAATTGCATTGGTGGATTTCTTGTTTTCTTTGTAAATATAAACGGCCCATGCTCCAAAAGAACAATGCACAGTACCCTTCATTTTTTGGTGAAGCCTATGTGAAAGTGCCTTCAAAAAAAAAAAAAAAAAAAAAACTCTGCGTTGCAATGTTTGAAATGCGTTGGCTGTACCCGTCCAGAGGAGGAGGGCTCTCACAGAGGAGAATTTCAGTGACAGAGGCCTGGTAGACGCTCTATGACGAAAAATCGCTCGCTGTTTGACGGAACTGGTTTATGAACAGTTCCACTTACAGTTGGGTCTATGGAACGTCGCCTCCAGGGGCCGCCCAGTGGGCAGCTTGACCGTACGGTCGACCATACGGGCAATCTGGCTGATAAGCAACACGTCGCGAAAATCCATTGGTTTACGCAATAATGTCATGTTTGCCGTACAGACTTGGTCTGTCGTACTATCCCATCACGACAAGAATATTTTACACGTGTCGTATCCACAGGCTGCTGTGCGGGTCACACCTGTACCGCAGAAACGACAGCCTTTGGATGTGTGAAAGATGTGACTCATCAGCGCCAGATTTGTCGTTTTGTTGCTGAATCCCGACAATTCAAACAGAGCCGCGCCTGGTCCGTACGCACCGAATTCAACGCGACAAAAATATGTTGACTTCAAGGGAGAATCCGCCAATCGGGGTGCTTTTGACTACTCGTTCGCCAATCAGAAAAGTGTGACCTGGAAAAAAATATACGTGGCAGTCCGCCATTGGTTTCTAAAAAAAGAAAAAACTTTTTGGCGAGCCGGTCTCGAACCGTTCACACGCGCCGAAAAAAAACAAAAACACAAACAGAGGGCCTTTTTTCCATCCTGTGTCGTAGTCGAGAATTGTCAATGAGGTTCCGTCACGTGTAACTTTTCTTCCCACGTGGCGTGTCACTATTCGACAAAATATTGAGACAGGACCTGCAGCATGTACTTCCTCTCTCCCTACCAGAGCTTCCCCACTCTCCCTCTCCCTCTCACTTCCTCCCTCCCTCTCTCTCGCTCTCCCTCCCTCTCTCAACAACTGCAACCCTATATGCCTCCCTCTCCCCCCTACCCCCCTCCCATTCTTATGGTCTTCCTCCTGCATCCTCCGATCGAACCCTAATCTGCCCTTCACTAGCCCTAATCGACGCTCTCCAGCAATAGTTCTCCTATCGAACCCTAATTTATATCTCGAACCTTCACTTCTCTCTCTTCCCTCCACTTGCTTAAAAAATGCAGCCCTCCATGGCCTCCGAGCTTCCCACCCCGCGCTCCCGCACTGCTCATTCAAGCTTTCAGCTTGAGGCTCCCACCTGCTCCTCTTCCCACAGCGCCGATCCCCCTCCTCCCCTCTCCTCGCCGCTCCCTTCCATCCCTGCAGACTGGCGCCAAGACATGCCTTCTCCTGGAAGGCGGCATCTCTACCAGACACAAAACAGCATGAAGAAGTCTGCTTCCAACTCCCTTCTACCGAGACAGCAGCAGCAACAGCAGCAGACGCACTTTAGAAACACCATTCTTCTTTTCGCAATGGTGCAGGTTTTTATAGTGTGGTTAGTTGTAACTGCAGTTGTTTATCTTCAGGATTTTGCCTTAAAACCAATCACCGTTGCAGGGATCCAGAATGGAGCAAGCCAGGGCTCTACAATAGGGCAGGATTCTCTCCTCCGGAAGATTGGACAACGACTGAGGCATAGCTGTCCTTTACATCCTCCAGTATGTAGATCGGAGTCGGAATTGATTCCTGAGTCGTTGCGAGAGCTGAATCATTCGGTTTCAAGAAGCAAAAGCGACCTTCCAATGGTTTTTTTTTTCGCTGGAATTGAAGGATCAGGGCACAAATTTTTTGAACAAGTGTTTCGAAACCTTCCCGTCAATTTTTCAAGTGAGCTTCTTCTTCCATAAGTGAAGTCCTGTGCACTTTCCTTTCTTTCGCATGACGGGGGGCGGTGTTTTAGCTCAGGGGAAAAGCCCATCTCCATGATTGGTGCAGACGATGCTTTTTCTGTTAGTGATGATGAGTGAAGGTAATTTGAGAGTTGATACCGCTGCCAGTGGAGTTCCTGAAGACAAATTTAGAATTTGTCAAGTCATGCGATGCGGTTCATTAAATATTTTGTAAAGAAGAACTTGATGCCTACAAACACGTTATGTGAGCATTAACTATGGGAGGGAGTATGGTAGAGGAGACTTGTGAGGCTTAGAATAATGAAATATACAGAACAGCCTGAAAAGATGCCTTGCCTGTGATGAGGTTCCTCCTCCTTCGAAAATATAATAATAAGGACCACAGCATTGAAAGTTCTCCTTCCATGTCTTTCATTGCAAAAATAAAGCGGGACCCTTCTTGAATATCTATCTCCTTTCTACCCGTAAAATGTGCTCATGGCAGTGTAAGACTGACTTGAGAAAACTACAAAGCATCTGAAATCTATAGCGTCGAAGTAACCCACAACGGCAATCCAACTTTGAACCTCGTCAAGAACACATTGAGGTTGATTTCTTGCCCTGAAACTCCCCTTAACTCTTGTGTTTAGGGCGTGAATGGTGGCGGTGAACTCAGTTGTTGCTTTCGAACCGGAATTACATCTGACCGTGGATGAGAACCAAACGAACGTGCATCCGCGAGTGGCACAAAAATATGCAGAGTATGCCCCTTTCTGCCTTTGCTTTCTCGTTCCTTTTCCTCTCACCATATCACTCCCCAAACTTTCTATGCTTAAAAGCCTCGACAGCACAAACACCAAATTCTGAATATTCCTTTCGATGTTGATGTTTTCCCTTCAGCTGTCCAAAACTTCCATATGCTCGTCCGCTAAAAGAGTATGCACGCGAGATGGCCCACCGGCTAAGAGCGGCTGGAGAAGGTGAAAATTCGCACACCCACTTCCAATTTCGCAACACTCCTTGCTTCCCTCGCCTCCTTTAAACCCTGCCTTCCTTCCTTCCTTCCTTCCTTCCTACCTTTCATTTGAACAGTAAACAAAAGCACCTAAATTACGAAAGGCCATTTCCAAATTTCCCTCTCCCCTCTCTCCCCTGCCCTCCTCCCCTCTTTCTTCCCTCCACCCCCGAAATATGAACTACTGAAATGGACCAGAT
>CM074814.1:2225182-2236755 GCA_037447605.1 Zygnema circumcarinatum
TTACCTTCCCATCAAGGATGCTTGATTCCTGTGCAATAACAAAAGACTGCTCGAAAGTGCTAGCCTGAATCGTGAAATGAATCATGGCACCCAGACAGCGTCTGCGTGCGCTTTGAACTGCAGGATTCCCCATTGGCAGAATGCGTTTTTGGAGTCTGTGATGATATTAATGAACATGTTGCGCAATACTCTGGGAAATTTCTTATCTTTCAAATAGAACTGCAAGCATTGCTGCATATTTTTGTAAATTTGGAAAATTTCGAGTGATTCATGGAGGAACAAGAACAGATTACATTTGGATTTCAGCAAAAAGCACGCTCACACATTGCTGGAGAAACGAGGAGACGTAACAAACAGCATGTACGAATGCATTCGTGTATTTTGCAAAATAGAAGGTGTGTCGATGAGTTAATATTAAATGAATAAGCCATCCTCTTTATTGTGATCGAATGAAAGAAGGGTAATCATAGGAACATAAAATTTGGACCGTGCGAAATACTCTTAATCATTCGCAAAGCGGATAAGTGCGAGGGTTTAGAAAGAGGAACAAGTTTTCGTCGTCACTTAGAAACCCACAGTTGAAACCGAAAAAAGTATGGGTGTGATTGATGTATCCAGGAAGGCAAGCTACTCTCTGAAACGTGCTACATGCTATGGGGAAATAAACTCAGCTGCAATACCGCATACATGCATACATCTGGAAATGTTAAGAAGTTGTGCTGGCCTTGGCGCGAGTGGAGCGATAGGCAAACACCTAAAAGACAACGAAGACAGAGCCGAGTGTCAAGCCTGAGGACGTTTTTTCTTCAGAACGACTAAGGTCGTAATTTTCACGTATTTATATTCGGTGCTTCTTTTTATGTGGGAAAAGTAAAAAGCAATCTTCTTAAATGATAGGTGGTGGTGGTTGCACACCGGATTTGTACGAGCAGAGGAGCAAAATGGCTTACAGGATGAACTTTCTCGAATCTGAATAAGAGCAATGTCAGAAAAACAATGCTTTTGAATGCAGCGTTCAACATGGAACTCGAACATGCGTCGCTTATTCGTAATGAATTGAGCCGGTTTTGGATATTCTCCCACAATTTTCTTCTCCTTCCCCCCTGCATGGCAAATCTTCCTGCTTTCTGCTCGCCTGCTGGCGCTTGGCCTCCACGCAAGGCGCCATGTGTCGGCACCATGTAGATTGATGCCGCCATGCCTATACCTCGGCCAGAGATGCACTCAGTATTGTAGTTCTCAAGCCGCCTGCAGAAGAAGGTACTTCTGCAAGCTGCGATGCTGCGCTCGCCTGCGCCTCTCCTTGGCAGAAGCTCTGTCCAGCTCGTCTTACAGCCTGCAAGCATCTCATCTCTCGTTCTCCGCCCTCAGGAGAAGCAGTCTGTCTGGAAGCAGGCTCAGAAGGGGCGGCAAGTGCGAGCCATGGCGGGGATAGTGGACGTGATAACAGGCAAGAAGGGCAGGAAGCTGCCTGACGTGGTGGAGGCGAGTATTGACGAGCTGCGCAACTCCAAGTGGGAGTTTGAGAAGACGATGCGAGAGGCGAAGAAGGCGAGCAAGCCGGCGGATGATGTGAGGAAGGATGCGCTCCTGGTGGGAGCACAGGCCCGGCTCAGTCAGGCGCATCAGAACTACTGCAATGCTTTTGTGCTGTGGAGCGAAAAGTGCTTCGAACTTGACGAGCTTGTATCGGATGAAGATCGCAAACGGCTCAATCTTCCATCCGATGAGAATCCTCCAGTAGGTACACAAGGGGAAACAGCTGCTTCTGAGGAAACAGCTGCTTCTGGATGACTCCCAGGAGAGGAAAAGTAGGATGTGCCGCTGGTCTGAAGGAGATTGTGGAGGCAGATAGACTTCAGTGCATCTTTTCTTGTGCATGAATCTGAGACCAAACAGATTTTGAAGCACGTAAGGAATTGTAACCTGTACAAAGTTAGGCATGCAGACATTTGATACTCCAAAAGTGGCTGCGGGATAATTTCTCTCACTTTTGTGTTTCCTTGTCAGGTTTGCCGACCCTTTTGCTGTTTCAGGTCGACAAATTGCATGCATGTTTGGGTTTTTCCTTTTTGGAATAAAATGAGGATTGGCCTGTGGACGTAAGAGATTATCGTGTGCTGTTTCAGAAATTATCTGAAGAGTGTCCCCTGAATTGGTTCAGATTGTTTTGATAATCTAAGGATTGTTGATAATATAAGAGAATTTGATGTCATGAAAATTCTTGCTTGTTTCCTGCTGCTGTGAAGTGAACGATGTTTTCACCATCTTTGGGGATTCTGCGTGTGATCGCGAGAGAGAGAGCGAGAGAGAGCGAGAGAGAGGGAGAGGGGGCATTATGTCCAGCTTTAACAATGACAGATCCGAAAAAATTCAGAAACGGAAATACCGGGCACGATACAGGATGTTGCTGCATCACGAATGTAAAATTTATGCATCTGATTGAACCGCTCAACCAAGATCTTTCAGATCTTATAAAAAAAGGGGGGTATCAAAACAGTTTGGATACCCAACAAAGCGACCAAATCCTCTTCCTACTCCCACCCTGTCTATAGTCTTTCATACATCCTGCAGGACCTTAGAAACTCCTAGACACACTGCAGCAAATAGAGAGTCTATTACTTACATCTGCCAAATGCAAACAAACCAAACTCTTATGTTTGAAAAACAACATCCGCACTGCCTGACCAGAGGGCAACCAACCAAACCCTGACTGCATGCTTCAACCTCTACCAACCATTGCAAGCAAGCTCTCCTCCAGCCCCTCCTCAATAGAGCGGCGTTCCCAAGGCAGTGGAGGGGTGCGTGAGGTAGTAGTTGGCGATGTTGCCGGCGGCCCCTCTCGGCCAGAAGCCGCCGGGCTTGGAGGGGCTGCCGGTTCCGTACACAATGCTAAGAGTCTGCGCGGGGTTGCGCGCGTAGGAGAGCGAGTCCGCGTTGGCGGAGAGGATGTTGGTTGTGGTTCTATTCTCCGCTCCGAGGTATTGGGGCACCACAATGTTCTCGTCGTCGATGGTGTCAGATCCATCCAAGCGGTCGCGGAGCTGCACATGCATGCATAGGTGAGGACGAGAAACCCCCCTCTAAAGCAAAACAATGAGCATTAATAGCTCTGTTTCGATTAGGCTTTGTCCTCCCTGGGGCCCCAAAAAGCTCACCGAAGTAATCAAGCCGGTTACTTCCACCACCTTTTGTGGCTCGGGTAGAGCCACCGCATTCCGCTTCCACCACAGCGTGGATCGCAGGATCGCATCCTGCCCGCCCTCCACTCCTAACACGCCCGCCAAGAGCTGCCGAACCCAAGCCCATGCTCAGTCAAAGATATTACATCCAGAAACTCCTTTTGTACTCATTTCAAAGCTTTATCAAGCAAGGTACAAAGACGACATCTTATTTGCAACAGTTGGAAAGAATAAGACATACCTCTTTGGCAGGGATTGTATTGAGGAGGGGGTTTGCGCCGACATAGGCGGTGAGGCCCACGTACGGCAGAGTGAAGGCACCCAGAAGCCAACTCAAGTCGTTCACATATGGGTTGAATGGAACCTCCGGTTCGGCCCCTGCTGCTTCCTTGAAGAGAACAGCCCATGCGTTGCCAATGTCGATGAAAGGGCGGGGAATTTGCTGGTCTCCAAGAAACTCGCGGATGATTCTGTACACACGCAGTGGCAGAAACAGAACATTGCCTCGCCCACCAAATGGTTATGCGTTTCGAACTACGAGGATCAATGTCAACAAGCTACGAAAGTCTCACCATTTACTATGTTATGCTGTTGCACCGATGTTGGGGATTCGATTCATAAAGCATTAGAACTGAGATAAAACTGAACAAGTTTCCACTAAAAATAAACTTCAGGAAGTGGCAGCATTTTCACCTGATGTGGCCAATCTCCTGGAAAGCCAACATTTGCGCTATTTTCTCGACTTCTGGTGACAAAGAGGCCTTCTTCCCACCAATGGGAGGAGGGCCGCCTCCGTTGAGCTCGGGGGCAAAGGCGTCGAGGCCGACTCCAAAGGCGGAGAAAAGATAGAACTCTGCCTCCAGGTGCTCTAAATTGAGGGCCAGCTGCGAGGTTTACAAGTGAAGTGAGAAAATAAAAATTTAGTCAAACGAGAAGGTATGGCGGGGTTTAGGTAAGGAGCACTGTTTGCCGAGTTCGTTGATAACCCGGGCATTGCCTCTCATGTGTACGAAAGAAAGAAAATTCTCAAAGAAACGTGGCAAAGGAAAAAGAAACCAAGTTTACGTTTCATATTTTTGTAGCACCCGGAAAGTCAAAACACCAGCAGCATGCAGCTGCAGAATTTAGAAGCGCTGCTGCTGACCTGGAAGAGGTCCGTCTCGCTGAGGGGAACCCCAGGTGGAGCAGGCGGGGCAGTCGGCAGCTGCGCCATGGCGGGCATCCACGCCCCTGCTAGGAGCAACACCGCCACGAAAAACACCGGAGACCTCATCGCCATAGCGTCTCCTTACTACCTCCTCCCTATGTTTCCCCTCTCCTCCCTATCCCTAGTCACTTGTTGCCACTCCTCTCCCACTTCGCCCACTTTTGATACCCTATCGTACTCCTGAGTCTGTGAGAGTTGGTCCGCCCTCATCTATTTGTGGTGCCATGAGGCAATAGGGATGCGCGAAAGGCGAAGGTATACGAGGAGGGGTGTGACGGCACGTCGATGCGTCGCCAAAGCGGAGCTGCATGACCATGCAAGGCCGCCGGACAACTCGAAACCCGCCGACGATGGTCTCCGTGTACCGCACAGTTTCAGTCGAACTGAGATTTGAGCTCTCCGTTAAGTTCAGTTCAGTTCAGTTAAAAGAAGGACAAAAAAACTTCCCGTAAACAGTGAGACTGGACTTAACTGCCATGTAACAAAACGTCACATGTGGAGCAATGAGCTGTACGGTATGTCCTTCAGCGGTTCCTTCTTCGTGGTTTCGACGGGAGGAAACCACGAGGAGGGTCTAGAACTGTGCGCCATATGGGTGTGTGAGAAAGAGAAGCGATTGGACAAAGTGTGAGCGTTCCAATCCATGCAACGGAGAGCAATGTGAATGCAGCGGAGGGAGATGGCCGTAGGATTGGCCTCACAGATGTACAGTGAACACGTAGTTGCTCCCTTCACCGCTGTATGCAGAGAGCGGAGCAACTTGCTGTCTGCCTCGTCGCATGGGAGAGCTTCTGCTCCATTTCTGTCACGCCTGTTGGCGCTTGGCCGCCATGCAGCATTCCAGCTGTCGGTGCCATGCAGGCTGCAGTCGCCATGGCTATATCTTGGGCAGCGCTTTCTCTCTCTCTGCACTCTCTCTCTTTCTGTGTTGTAATCTCGCGCCTGCAGCAGATATTTCTGCACATCTGCAAAATGTTGTGCTCGCCTGCAGCGTTTCTTTGCCGGAGCTCTGTCCGGCTCGCCTTACAGCCTGCAAGCATCTCATCTTTTGTCCTCCGCCCTAAGGAGACGCTGTCTCCCTGGAAGCAGGCACAGAAAAGGCAGCAAGTGCGAGCCATGGCGGGGATAGTGGACGTGATCACAGGCATGAAGGGCAGGAAGCTGCCTGACGTGGTGGAGGCGAGTATTGACGAGCTGCGCAACTCCAAGTGGGAGTTTGAGAAGACGATGAGAGAGGCGAAGAAGGCGAGCAAGCCGGCGGATGATGTGAAGATGGATGCACGCTTAGTGGGAGCGCAGGCCCGGCTCCTTGAGGCGCATCAGAACTACTGCAATGCCTTTTCACTTTGGCGAGAGAAGGGCTTCGATCTTGTCGAGCTTTTATCGGATGAAGATCGCGCAAGGATCAATCTTCCAACTACGGACAGTGCTCCGATAATCGCAGAAGTGGAAGTGGAAGCTGCTGCGGCAGAGCTCCCGGGAGAGGGAAAGTAGGATGTGCCGCGGATCTGAAGGAGGTTTTTGAAGGAGGTAGTCAATAGTGCATCGCTGTGCATGAATCTGAGACGAACGCAGATTTTTGGGAGAACATAAAAGAGTAGTAATCTGTAAAAACTAAACATGGAAACATTCTTTCCAGAAACGCCTGTCGAATAGCATGAGCTTGCACTAGCTTGTCTCTTGCTCTGCTTTTCGATTTTCATTGTGACTGACAAAAGCACGTAAAACCCTAATAACCTGTAGTGCTGCTGATGTTTGCACATATAGCAACGTCCTTAGCGAAAATTTTGATGACAAGACTTGGTAGGAACAACCCTCTGAATCAAGTTCTAAAGGAAGTAAATCTGTATGTAATCTGAGTGAACAAATCTTTTCGAGTTTTATTGTGTCAAGCATGAGCTGGAAGCTGTGGCCTGGCTAATTCGAACCTTGAAAACTTAGAACTACACTTGGTTCTATTATGGTGCTGTTTCCCTACTGTTATGAAGATGTGTTGGAGATATTTTCCATCAATATGGCTATTCTTGTGAAGATTGCAAATGCTTGTTCGGAAAGAATGGCGAGGTGACTGTCAGAACATACTAAATTAGGATGTGTGATGAATTTCCATGTTCAACAGCGAGAGAGAGAGAGAGAGAGAGAGAGAGAGAGAGAGAGAGAGAGGCTTCACTGCTTTCACCCAAAACCATCGCACGGACGGCCGACCCTCTCGCTGTCGTTTCCATGCTTCACGCAGTTCCGTGCCCAAATAAAACGGAACGGACCGCGACTGCCACACATAGAGCGGGCCGCGCCGCAGCGCGTGACTGCGCCTCCGGGCATATGTCCTCGTCGCGGCGTGGAGCGCTCCGCCACGTCAGCATCATTGTGCTGGAATTGCTTCTCGGCGCCACGTGTCGTGCTGCTACTCGCGGGCCAAGGCCGCGGGATCGCCCCCTCGCATGCCGCCGGCGCTTGCAAAAAGTTGGCCAAGGGTAGACATAAAAGGAGAAGCCTGATCTGGTCTGCAGTACGAGGAAGCAGGCTTTGGAGACACAGGAAGGGAGGGAGAGGGAGGGAGAAGCGGGAAAGGAGAGGGGCTGAGATAGTGAGGGAGAGGGAGAGAGAAGCGGGAGAGGAGAGGAGGAAAGGGGCAGAGACAGAGAGAGGGAGAGAAAGGAAGCGGCCACAATGTCGCGTATCTCTCTTGCGGCTATGGCGGTGCTTCTGCTGCTGGTGGGGCCATCCGCCATGGCGCTGATTCCCCCTCCTCCTCCTCCTCCGCCTGCGGCTCTGGGGGTTCCTCTCGGGGAGACTGATCTCTTCCAGGTCAGCGCTACATTGAATCTTATGAAAATTAGGACGTCAGAAATTATGCAAGGATCGCTTTTAATATTGAGAAGCTGAGTTTTATTACGTTTCCCAATGAGAAAGGAAACGCCATGACTAACGTAATGTTGATTTTCCGTATAAACTCTGGCAGCTGGCCCTCAATTTAGAGTATCTGGAAGCGGAGTTCTATCTTTTTTCAGCCTATGGGGTCGGTCTCGACGCCTTTGCCCCCGAGCTCAATGGAGGCGGGCCTCCTCCCATTGGTGGAAGGAAAGCGAATTTGTCGCCCGAGGTGGAGAAAATAGCTGAAATGCTCGCCTTGCAGGAGATAGGGCACATCAGGTGAAGGTCCTTGTCTAATACCGCAGATCTTTAGCAAGCCCAGTCTCATTGTTGTTGAGTCTTTGCGCATCACTATGTTCGCGCCATTGTGCAAGACATTTAGATGTGGGGAAAAATTACTGGACAATGCCGATTCCTTTCACTTTTCATGCAATCTACACCTATTTTAAATATTAAAGGAGGTACTTGCATGCAGAATTATCCGCGAGTTTCTTGGAGCCCAGCAAATTCCCCGTCCTCTCATAGACATTGGTACGGCGTGGTCGGTCCTTTTCGAGGAAGCAGCGGGAGCCACACCCTCCGTCCCATTCGACCCGTATGTGAACGACTTGAGTTGGCTTCTGGGTGCCTTCACTCTGCCCTATGTGGGCCTAACCGCCTATGTCGGCGCCAACCCCCTCCTCTACTCAGTGGCGGCAAAGGAGGTAAAAGGAAGTTTGTTTGTTTTTATTGTTTGTTTCTGTTAGTCACTCATTTCCTTCGCAGGTAGAAGGGGAAAGACTTGCGAAAGATTGAAATTTCTAATTCACTGGAAACTTGAATTGTTTCGCCTGTGGCAGCTCTTGGCGGGCGTGTTGGGAGTGGAGGGCGGGCAAGATTCGCTCTTGCGCACAACGCTGTGGTGGAAGCGCAATGCGGTGGCGCTACCTCAGCCTCTGAAGGTGGTAGTCATGACCGGCTTGATTACTTCGGTGAGCTTGCACGGCCTCACAAAACCCTTCCTTTTAAGAAAAAAAAAAAAGGAATCTAAAGCATAACAAGCCTCATTCAAACCAGAAGACCCCCTCCTTTGTAAAGGAGCCTTCTCCGGTAACTTTTAGTGATGCAAATGTGCCTTGAATTCTCGTTGTGAAGTGCTCCAACCCATGCATCTGATGCATGTGCAGCTCCGCGACCGCTTGGATGGGTCTGACACCATCGAGGACGAAAACATTGTGGTGCCCCAATACCTCGGAGCGGAGAATAGGACCACAACCAACATCCTCTCCGCCAACGCGGACTCGCTCTCCTACGCGCGCAACCCCGCGCAGACTCTTAGCATTGTGTACGGAACCGGCAGCCCCTCCAAGCCCGGCGGCTTCTGGCCGAGAGGGGCCGCCGGCAACATCGCCAACTACTACCTCACGCACCCCTCCACTGCCTTGGGAACGCCGCTCTATTGAGGAGGGGCTGGAGGAGAGCTTGCTTGCAATGGTTGGTAGAGGTTGAAGCATGCAGTCAGGGTTTGGTTGGTTGCCCTCTGGTCAGGCAGTGCGGATGTTGTTTTTCAAACATAAGAGTTTGGTTTGTTTGCATTTGGCAGATGTAAGTAATAGACTCTCTATTTGCTGCAGTGTGTCTAGGAGTTTCTAAGGTCCTGCAGGATGTATGAAAGACTATAGACAGGGTGGGAGTAGGAAGAGGATTTGGTCGCTTTGTTGGGTATCCAAACTGTTTTGATACCCCCCTTTTTTTATAAGATCTGAAAGATCTTGGTTGAGCGGTTCAATCAGATGCATAAATTTTACATTCGTGATGCAGCAACATCCTGTATCGTGCCCGGTATTTCCGTTTCTGAATTTTTTCGGATCTGTCATTGTTAAAGCTGGACATAATGCCCCCTCTCCCTCTCTCTCGCTCTCTCTCGCTCTCTCTCTCGCGATCACACGCAGAATCCCCAAAGATGGTGAAAACATCGTTCACTTCACAGCAGCAGGAAACAAGCAAGAATTTTCATGACATCAAATTCTCTTATATTATCAACAATCCTTAGATTATCAAAACAATCTGAACCAATTCAGGGGACACTCTTCAGATAATTTCTGAAACAGCACACGATAATCTCTTACGTCCACAGGCCAATCCTCATTTTATTCCAAAAAGGAAAAACCCAAACATGCATGCAATTTGTCGACCTGAAACAGCAAAAGGGTCGGCAAACCTGACAAGGAAACACAAAAGTGAGAGAAATTATCCCGCAGCCACTTTTGGAGTATCAAATGTCTGCATGCCTAACTTTGTACAGGTTACAATTCCTTACGTGCTTCAAAATCTGTTTGGTCTCAGATTCATGCACAAGAAAAGATGCACTGAAGTCTATCTGCCTCCACAATCTCCTTCAGACCAGCGGCACATCCTACTTTTCCTCTCCTGGGAGTCATCCAGAAGCAGCTGTTTCCTCAGAAGCAGCTGTTTCCCCTTGTGTACCTACTGGAGGATTCTCATCGGATGGAAGATTGAGCCGTTTGCGATCTTCATCCGATACAAGCTCGTCAAGTTCGAAGCACTTTTCGCTCCACAGCACAAAAGCATTGCAGTAGTTCTGATGCGCCTGACTGAGCCGGGCCTGTGCTCCCACCAGGAGCGCATCCTTCCTCACATCATCCGCCGGCTTGCTCGCCTTCTTCGCCTCTCGCATCGTCTTCTCAAACTCCCACTTGGAGTTGCGCAGCTCGTCAATACTCGCCTCCACCACGTCAGGCAGCTTCCTGCCCTTCTTGCCTGTTATCACGTCCACTATCCCCGCCATGGCTCGCACTTGCCGCCCCTTCTGAGCCTGCTTCCAGACAGACTGCTTCTCCTGAGGGCGGAGAACGAGAGATGAGATGCTTGCAGGCTGTAAGACGAGCTGGACAGAGCTTCTGCCAAGGAGAGGCGCAGGCGAGCGCAGCATCGCAGCTTGCAGAAGTACCTTCTTCTGCAGGCGGCTTGAGAACTACAATACTGAGTGCATCTCTGGCCGAGGTATAGGCATGGCGGCATCAATCTACATGGTGCCGACACATGGCGCCTTGCGTGGAGGCCAAGCGCCAGCAGGCGAGCAGAAAGCAGGAAGATTTGCCATGCAGGGGGGAAGGAGAAGAAAATTGTGGGAGAATATCCAAAACCGGCTCAATTCATTACGAATAAGCGACGCATGTTCGAGTTCCATGTTGAACGCTGCATTCAAAAGCATTGTTTTTCTGACATTGCTCTTATTCAGATTCGAGAAAGTTCATCCTGTAAGCCATTTTGCTCCTCTGCTCGTACAAATCCGGTGTGCAACCACCACCACCTATCATTTAAGAAGATTGCTTTTTACTTTTCCCACATAAAAAGAAGCACCGAATATAAATACGTGAAAATTACGACCTTAGTCGTTCTGAAGAAAAAACGTCCTCAGGCTTGACACTCGGCTCTGTCTTCGTTGTCTTTTAGGTGTTTGCCTATCGCTCCACTCGCGCCAAGGCCAGCACAACTTCTTAACATTTCCAGATGTATGCATGTATGCGGTATTGCAGCTGAGTTTATTTCCCCATAGCATGTAGCACGTTTCAGAGAGTAGCTTGCCTTCCTGGATACATCAATCACACCCATACTTTTTTCGGTTTCAACTGTGGGTTTCTAAGTGACGACGAAAACTTGTTCCTCTTTCTAAACCCTCGCACTTATCCGCTTTGCGAATGATTAAGAGTATTTCGCACGGTCCAAATTTTATGTTCCTATGATTACCCTTCTTTCATTCGATCACAATAAAGAGGATGGCTTATACATTTAATATTAACTCATCGACACACCTTCTATTTTGCAAAATACACGAATGCATTCGTACATGCTGTTTGTTACGTCTCCTCGTTTCTCCAGCAATGTGTGAGCGTGCTTTTTGCTGAAATCCAAATGTAATCTGTTGTTGTTCCTCCATGAATCACTCGAAATTTTCCAAATTTACAAAAATATGCAGCAATGCTTGCAGTTCTATTTGAAAGATAAGAAATTTCCCAGAGTATTGCGCAACATGTTCATTAATATCATCACAGACTCCAAAAACGCATTCTGCCAATGGGGAATCCTGCAGTTCAAAGCGCACGCAGACGCTGTCTGGGTGCCATGATTCATTTCACGATTCAGGCTAGCACTTTCGAGCAGTCTTTTGTTATTGCACAGGAATCAAGCATCCTTGATGGGAAGGTAACTCGTGTGCCATTCCAACATGCGTGAATTGCAGCATGCCCCAAAATCTCATATGATGAATCATGGATGCACCTTTACGTCGATAGCAATACGTAACTGGA